>ML661893.1:10458819-11024132 GCA_007570785.1 Antilocapra americana | reverse complement strand
GTGTGTGTGTGTGTGTGTGTGTGTGTGTGTGTGTGTGTGTGTGTGTGGTGTGTTTGGGCGTTGTTAGGTTTTTTTTTTTTAATGTACCTTGCTTGTCTAATGAATGTTTGATTGCACCTACATCCGGAGGCTGTTTTAATGAAAGGTGAAGGCTCTGAGAGGGAAATAAATAAATAAAGGATCGTTCCCCATCCCTCGGGCGCCCCCCTCCTCCCTAACAACAACCCTCCATCCACAGCTGTCTTCTGAAGCCCATGCCCTCGCGGAAGAATTCTGTTCCTGTTTAAATGTTTTCATGTAAATGATGCTGCTCTCCGGAGGAAATCACATCCTTCAATCGGTCACTCTCAGGACTTTTATTGAGGGTGCAAAGGGGGAGATGAATGAGCAGAGGGAAGCTCTGAGGGAGCAGAGGGAGGCCCTCCTCTTTGGCCTGAAAACTGGGATCTGCTCACTACTTGAGCCCCTTGCCCACGGTGTGCCAGTTTGGGGGCTGAGGACAGGGGGCTCACAAAGCAGGCACCAGTTATGCCAGTGTCATCAGTTCAATTCATCAGCTATTAGTTTAGCATCCAAGTCCTTTTGACCCTGGGGAGTTTACTTAACCTCTGAGAGCTGCAGTTACCTCATTTGGAAAATGGAGATAATAAACATGTTTATCTCAAAGAGGTGTTGGAGGATTAAGTGAGATAGTGTGTGTAATGTGCTTAGTATTGTGCCTCCTGCACAGTAAGCACTCAATAATGTCAGCTCTTATTATCTCCTGTAGGTAGGGGCTTCAGTTCAGTTCAGTTGCTCAGTTGTGTCCAACTCTTTGCAACCCCATGGCCAGGCTTCCCTGTCCATCCCTAACTCCTGGAACTACTCAAACTCATGTCCATTGGGTTGGTGATGCCATCCAGCCGTCTCATCCTCTGTCTGTCCCCTTCTCCTCCTGCCTTCAATCTTTCCCAGCATCAGGGTCTTTACCAATGAGTCAGCTCTTCGCATGAGGTAGCCAAAGTATTGGAGTTTCAGCTTCAACATCAGTCCTTCCAATGAACACCCAGGACTGATCTCCTTTAGGATGGACTGGTTTCCTTGCAGTCCAAGGGACTCTCAAGAGTCTTCTCCAAAACCACAGTTCAAAAGCATCAATTCTTCAGTGCTCAGCTTTCTTCACCATCCAACTCTCACATCCGTACATGACTACTGGAAAAACCATAGCCTTTACTAGACGGACCTTTGTTGGCAAAGTAATGTCTCTGCTTTTTAATATGCTGTCTAGGTTGATCATAACTTTCCTTCCAAGGAGCAAGCATCTTTTAATTTCATGGCTGTAATCACCATCTGCAGTGATTTTGGAGCCCCACCAAAATAAAGTCAGCCACTGTTTCCACTGTTTCTCCATCAATTTGCCATGAAGTGATGGGACCAGATGCCATGATCTTAGTTTTCTGAATGTTGAGCTTTAAGCCAACTTTTTCACTCTCCTCTTTCACTTTCAGCAAGAGGCTCTTTAGTTCTTTATTTACTTTTTAGTTCTTTATTTACTTTCTGCTGTAAGGGTAGTGTCATCTGCATATCTGAGGTTATTGATATTTCTCCTGGTAATCTTGATTCTAGATTGTGCTTCCTCCAGTCCAGTGTTTCTCAAGATGTACTCTGCATATAAGTTAAATTAACAGGGTGACAATATACAGCCTTGATGTACTCCTTTTCCTATTTGGAGGCAAGTCAGGTTGTCTGGTATTCCCATCTCTTTCAGAATTTTCCACAGTTTATTGTGATCCATACAGTTGGAGGTGAACATTCAATAACTGTTAAACAGTAGTGTTTACTTTTGCCAAAGATTAGACCACAACATGGGAAGGTGAGTGGTGGGGGCGGGTGTTCAGATCATGAAGGACCTGATAATCTGTGTTAAAGGGTTGGGACAAACCAAAGAGCCATGGGGAAGTAGTGGAGTGACAAAGATCAAACCTGTAGTCGTCCATGGCGTCATTCCTGACTCCTCTCTTTCATTCTCCACATCTAACTCATTAGAGTATATTGTTGGCTTTACCTTCATAAGTTGTCCACCATCTGACCACTTCTTACCACTTCCACAGCCACCTCCTCAGTGCAAGCCATCATCATCTCTTCCCACATGGCCGCAGTTGCTTCCTAACTGGTCCCCCTGCTTCTACTCTTGTCCCCCTGCAGTCTATTATCCATCCAACAGCTAGAGGGATCCTGTACAACAAATCATGTCACTCCTCTTCTCAAACCCTCCAATAGCTTCACATCTTACTCAAAACCAAAATCTTTAATATAGCCTACAAGCCCTGCCTATAAACCCAGGCGATATGGTCACCTGCCGAATCTCTCCCTCTTCTCTTACTCCTTTAGCCTTGCTGGTGGCTGTGCACTTCCTCAAACATGAACTTGACTAGTGTAATCTCACCTGAGGATTTTGCAATTGTTTCACTGCCTGAACAGCCACGGGTGTCAACTAGGGTCACTCTGTCACTTCTTTCAGAAGTCTGCTTCCCTTCCTGTCTTGTATAATCCCAAGCCTCTCTACTGCTCAAGCATGTCCTTATTTCCCTCTGCTTTTTTTCTTTTTATGAAGGTTCAACACTCTCTAGATGCTCTATATTTATTTGCTCGTTTCTTATTGATCCCCCACCTCTCCAATGGAATATAAACTCCATGAGAGCAAGGGCTTTGTTTAGTTTATTGCCGAACCTCCAGCATCTAGAACAGTGATCTGGCACAGAGTAAGCTCTTGAAACTATTGCATGAATGAACGCGTACATGCATAAATGAGTGTGTAGCAAGGGAAGATCATTCTGACGCAGTGTACAGAAGAATGGGGGTGAGGGTGGGACAATAATGGAGGTAAAGAGGGGGAATCTTTACAATCCTCTGGGTGTGGGGTAGTGGGGGGCAGACAGCCAACTCCCATGGGCCAAGGCGGCAGAACTGAGGAGTGGTCAAAGACTTAGGTGGCCTGGACCGGGCCTGGGGATTGTCTGGCGTGAAACAAAAGATGAGGTACAGCATGGTGATGTCACCCCGGTTTCTGGCTCAGGCATCTCAGTGAAGAGTGTGGTTCCAGTGGCTAGGCTGGTGGGAAGGGAGTGGGTCAGGGTGAGGGGTTTTTAGCTGAGCCTCTCTGAGCATTGGTTGCCTTATTTGTAGAGTGGGGTGGATTCTACATCCTCACTTTCTCCTTTCTGGGGTGGCTGTGGAGACAGAGATAAAAACAATAGAAGCCTTTTGTGTGAGTGCCCAGTGGGGTCCCAGATGTGCAAGAGCATTATTATTATTAAAGTCGATTTTGGAGATCTGACAGGCAAGTGAAATGAGAACCTGGGGCAGAACCTAATCAAATGCCAGCCTAGGTGGAAACAAATGCCAGCAAGCACTATTCTGTCAATACATGCAGTGGGTGGTCAGAAAAAGGACAGAACATTGTGGCCTGAGTTATCTGAGGCTGTTTGGAGGGAGGACGAGGCTGGATCCTGGAGTGAGGAGAGGGGTGCAAGAGCAGAGATTGGGGTTCAGCCAGAGGCCAGTGAGTGGAGAGGCTGCAGGGTAGCATGGTGACCTTGGGGTATACAGGGACCCCCGGGCATAGGATGACCACCACTGGACTCTCTCCTTCCCACCTCCACCTCCAAATGAGGGAACAGTGGCCACCCTCAGGCCAGGAAAAGAGAAGGCAAACCCTGGGTGATCGGGCAGAGACTCCCTGAGTGTGGCCAGTGGAGGTCTGTCTCTGCTGTGTCATCTGACCACTTTGTTCGCTCATGCGCATTCGGAAGCCGTGTACAGTAGGCAACATGGAGTGTCACTCTCCAGTTTATTGAGCACCTATTAGGTGCTAAGGAGCCACTTGTGACCTTGTGTATTTCGTCCCTGCTTTCTGAGCATGGGGGATCTAGCAGGAGGCCAGTATTCAGTAGGCACCTTCCAGAGCCCTGGGAGGTAGGAGTCATCTTCCTCATTTTGCAGATGAGAAGCTCTCAGATGTTAAGATCATCCAACTGAAACGTGGTTGAATCGAAACTCAAAGCCAGGCTGTTTGGTTCCAGAGCCCTGGTTTGTAACCACTCCCCACACTGCCTGTGGTCAGAAAGTCTGTGATCGGGGTTTGCAGGTGGCGGGGGATAGGCGTATACTATTCTGCCACGGATCCCTGTGATTTTGGACTTTTGAAGGGTTACCAGAGAGAACTTAGGGAATTGGAAGGAAAGAAGAGGAAAAAAAAGGGGGGGGGGATTTTGGAGAGATGCCCACTGCGGACAGTGGACACAGCTTTATTTATTCTTTCTTTCATTCATTTGTTCTATCAATATTATTTCATACCTATTATGTTCCTGATGCTGTGGGAGATAGCAGCAGGTAGGAGATTTGTCGATGATTTCATTAAACAACCTACTGTGTGTCAGGCACTCTGCTAAACTATGAAGGCACAATAAGAACAAAAAAGTAAAAAAATTCCCTCCCTCCTAGGGCTTATATTTTAGTGCAGAAACAGAAAATAAGCTAGATAAATTAGCTTAAAATATATATAGCATGATAGATAAATGGTAAGGAGAAAAAAATGAATGGTTACATGAGGTTGAAATCTTAGACAGAGGGGCCAGGAAGGACCTCTGTGACGTGAGGTGAGAAAGGTAGGCTGGGTTCAGGGCATGCGTGCAAGGTCTATTGGCCCCTGTAGAAAAAAATATATATATATATTGAAAATATTATGGGATGTCAGTGGAATTTTTCTATTTTTGTTTTTGCTTTAGTGTGCAAGATTTTATTAAGCTTTTCCCTTGGGATCAGCACCTGTGGAAGGAAGCTGGCCCAGACAGGGGGAGAGGAGGACCTGGGATCCCGGCCAAGGACAGCCTTGGCCCGTGCGATGGTGAGTTCCGCAGCTGATGGCCCTTAAGAGTTAGGCCGATGATGTCTTTCATGACCTGTATCAGTCAGTTCTTGAATGTGGAAACCCCAGGAAGGGACACGACCTTGAACCCTGTTTTCTGCAGCTGAGGCAGTCCCTGGAGGGGCAGAGAGCTGGCAGCTGTCAGGCACCTGGAGCAACCAGCCTATCTCTGAAGGGAGGTCTGGCTGGCAGTTCATGTTGTTCATGCTGTGTATTCAGGCCTTTCTCTTTCGCTCATCCTGGTATTTATTCATTAGAGGGTTTTATCCATCAATGATGTCATCTGATTCACATATAATTTTTTTAAAGGCAGTGCTGGTTTTCATGTGTGGAGAACAGATAGGGGAAGGGCATGGGGCAAGGTAGGGAGATGAGTTAGGAGCTGAGGTGGCTGGGAGTGCCGACAGGTTCCCCTGTGAGGCGGGGGAAGGAGAGGCTGGGCTCTGGGCCTGTGTTCTCCACCCCCGACAAAACCCATAACAAATCTCCTGGTCACCTGAGTGCTTTCCCAAGGTCATCCTGCACCTTGATGGTGGTGGGGCTAGGTCTTCAGGAGGCCAAGTGAGCTGTGGCCAGGCTAGAATTCCTTGAATCCAGAACCCCCGCTCTGTAGACACCTATTTCCCAGCTTCTTCATCCCCCCGATCCCTTCTTTCTCTTGCCTTCTTTCTCTCTGTTTGCTAGGTGAGTTTCCTTGAAGAAAATTTTCCCTTTCTCTCAGCTGACTGAGATGCAGGTCACTCCCCACCCCCCAGCCCCTGGGCCTGGTGTGAGGGTGTCAGGAGCTGCCACCAGGAGGAGGCACCAGTGGGCAAACAGGGGAGGGGAAGGTGGAGTCAGGGGAGCCTCCTGCCTGGAGCGGAAGGGGGTTGAGGCACGGAGGGCTAGATTTCCTTGGGCAGCCTTTGGAAGGATAATAGGGTTGATCTGGCTTTTGGTTTCTGCTTGGGTGTGGGGCACCCATTCCCCAGCCTTGCAGAGAGCCTGAGTGACTGGTTGACCCAGGCAGCTATTGTTCACCATCATCAAAGAGAGGAGCGAGCTGCTTGTCCCACCCTGGCCCACCCTCTGCAGTCCTAGAGAATGTCAAACTTGTCAGGGCAGGACAGACCCCTCCAAAGTGATGGGCCCAGATGCAAGCTGACCCGTTCTCAAGCTCTCAAGTTCTCAAGTATTTGTTCCCACTTGGCAAGAATATTTCCCCTGAGTTCATGCAGAGCTGGCTTGTTTGCCTTCATCCATCTATCAGTTCACATCTCAGGCCCTCTCAGGCCACCCTAAGATAGTCTTCCCACACCTTCCCTATACCCTCACTTGTTTTGTTTCCTTAAACAGCACATATCACCATCTGAAATTATATCTTTTACTGATTTATTAATAATTCCTTGAATGTTTCCTAGGACTGAATTATAAACTCCATGAGGCAGGAACCCTCAACTGTCTTTTTCATCCCTGTCTGCCTGGCACATTAGTAAGCACTTAATAAATCATTTGTAAAATGAATGAATTAAGTGCTTGCATTCTCCTATTCCTCACCCCCAAAATAGACAAGGAGAAAATCATATCCATGTAAATGTATGTATGACTGTGGAGGAACAGTCCCCCTAAACAGGCTGGGCACAACCCCAAGATGTCAGGCTTGTGAACCCAGAGTGGCTGTGAGTCTATATGTGTGTGTATATGCGTTGATGAGGAGAAAGAAAAACCACCAGTTGCAAGCTGAAACTTCTGCTGCATCGGATTCCAGAGCCCTGGTCAAAGGCCAGCCTCTCTGTGGAGCAGGAAAGGGGAAGAGGGAAGGGAGTCTGAAGGTGCCCCCCTGGGGAGCTCTGTGGCCCTTGTAAAGCCTCAGGCTGCCAGCTGGGGGCGCCCAACCAAGGGTGAGGACATGGCTGAAATTTCTAGACGGTCTGAACCCTGGCTGCCCCTCCAACCAGAGAAGTGTCAATGTGAAGAGGGAGAATTTGCTCTGTGAAGTGTGACCTGGGGTTGGTGATGAATACCAGAAATGGTAGGATCAGCTAGAATAACATGTCACACGGTGGGCTGCGTTCAGGAATGCTGGATTGGGTAACTGGCAAATTGAAAGGCGGCTTCATACTATAATGGTTAAAGAAAAAGGGAATTATCTCATGCCTTTCTTTTCGTCTATCAAGGTGTCAGCGTATGCTAATTACCTGGCAGAGACTTCAACGGGAAGAGGAAGAACAACTAATATATTTCTGAGGGAAGATTTATCTTGCGTTACTGGTGCCAGGTAGAGGAGGAGGTGGGGGTGTCAGGGGGTCAGAGAGGCAAAGTGCTCTTGTCTCCCATGGAACTGAAGTCCCTTTGAACTGAGGCTCCTCTCCTCAGATTAGAAATAATCAGCCTTGTTTGAAGAGGCTTTGCTCTGAGTCCATGGCCAAGGGAAGGGGCAGGGTGGGCAGGGGACTCCAGTGTCCTCAGAGATGGTGGGAGGGGTCGGGCCAGGTGCAGCTGACTGCAGATGGCACGTGAGACTCTTCCATTCACTCACTGATTGATTATTCATTGATTGATTACATTAATGGGGAGTAGAGGATAGGGGGTAGGAAGCACAGGCTTGGGGCCAGGCAACCCTGAGCTTTGAATCCTGGCTCCACCACCTCCTCACTGTGGTCGATGACACATCGCTCCATCTTTCAGAGCCTCTGTTTCCTCAACTGTGGGAAAAATAATCCCTGCTTTCTGTGGTTACTATCACAACTAAATGGGGTCATGTGAGTGAAATGCTCAGTGCGGCTCAATTACAGCAGCTGTGGAGGTGACTAGTCAACAGATACTTTCTGGGTGCCTAACTGTGGTTCAGGGCACTGGGAAAATAAGGGTGAATCAGACAGGGCTCTGACCTCAGGGAGCTTATCACAAAATGGGGTACCAGAAATTGGGAAAAGTTGGGGCGGGAGGAGGAAGGGCCCTCAAACCTAAGGCTATTATTGCATCCACTGTAATACTAACAACAGTTAGTTTGAACTGAATGCTTGACATGGATGAACTCAAATGGAGATTTGATGGGTAGGTGGTGGCGGCCAAAGAAGGGGTCTGGGAGCCGAAAGAGACGGGAGGAACTGAATGCAGGAGGAGTGGGTCAGGGCCTGATACCTCCAAGGGGGCCAGTCCTCAGGGGCTGAGGGGCCCTGAGGCCCACGGAGCTGACATCTGCTGATCTCCTGTCTATGCTAAATCCTAGCCAGCCCCAAATGCCTCTGTTCAGCGGCCGTGGTGCCAGTGGGTTGGAAAGAGACAGCCTGGTGTCGGTGCAGGTGTGCAGGCTGTAGCAGCTGAGAGATCTGGGTTCAAAAGCCACCTCAGACTCTTATCAACCGGGTGGACCTGGGCCAGTTTCTTAGCGTTACTACGCCTCAGCTAAATAAAGATAATAAGCCTGAACCACAATAAGCCTGAACCGTGGGGTTGTTGGGCAGAATAATAAGGCATTCAAGCACCTGGCACACAGTAGGTATCCCCAACAGCAGAGGTGATTACTAAAATCGGCTCTTCTAGCCAGCTGTGTCTGGTTCCATGTCAGCCTCAATCCCTGTGGCCTGGAGAGGCATTTAGTGCTCTGGGGATAGCAGAGAAAGGAATGGGGGTGCCATCAAGTGGGCTGTGTGGCAGGCAGCGACTTTGAGCAGGTAATGGCTGTCAGGGACCAGCAAATCACAGGTGTCTCAGGAACAACAGGAGTTACACTCGGATACCAAAGAACAAACACGCAGCACAAGACGTTTTGCCAAAGCAAAGCTGTTTTGATCGTTCCCGGATGTGACATGTATCGCAAGGGGAAAGAGAGCCCCTTGCACTGAGGCTGCCTAATTGACAGCCGGTAGCTCCACACAGAGGAGTGGCCCTGGGGGGTGGGGCCGAGGGGGGATGGGGCCAAGCAGCCCACTCTCACACCTCCCTGCCCCACCCCCACCCCAGGCAAGCCTTTAACAGCCTAAGCACTCAGCTGAGCTGTCACTAGGGGCAGAGGCTCAGGATTCCGCATGCCTCTAGTTCCGGCCACTGCCTCTATCTCTCCAGCCCCATCCTGCATCACTCCTGGAAGCCACGTCTGTGCCAGTCTAATTGAATGTCTCAGCTTTGCCAAATGCACCAGGCTTTCTCTGGCCTCCAGGCCTTTGCATATGCTGTTATGTCCGCCTTGATTCCTCTTCTCCCCAGCCCTCTTGTCCACCTGGCCAGTGCTGACAAATGCCTCCTTAGTAACAAAAATAATAACAGCTTACATTTATTGAGCACTTCTCTGCGCTAAGGGCTTCAGTGTTATCTTATTTCATCATAGTTGACATGTGGTAGATGCTTACTGTTGGCCAGGCACTGTCCTAAACGCCTTATATGTATTAAGTTACTTCATTCTTAACAACCCCATGGAGTAAATCACCATTATTACTCCTATTGTGCACAGGAGGAAACAGGCACCGAGTGGTCAAGTGACTCGCTCAAGGTCGCCAGCAAGAAGTAGCAGAGCCCGGGTTCTTGCTCAGGCATTCATTACTGTGACATATTCTTTAGGACTCAGCCCGGGTGCCACCTCTTCCCAGAGGCCTTCTTGCTCCCTGATTGGGTCAGGAGCTTTCTGTGGGCTTTCATGTTCTCTGTACATGAAACACCCTCTCACTCCCACACCTAGAATCATCTACTGCCCTCTGAAGTTTGCTCACCTTCCCCAGCCACTGGAAACTCCTGACAACTGGGAATGTCTGCCTGTTTCACAAGCCTAGCCCAGTGCCTGGCACACACCAGGGGCTCCACAGACATTTACAGACCATGTGCCTGCATCCTTCTCTGGCTTCCCCTTTTGACCACAAGGACTGTAAAACTCCACCATATGCCTTAACCAGGGTTCAAAAAATTCAGTCACATATAACCTGAGTTCTCATCTGAACTGGCAAGACTTCTGCTGTACACAACTGACCCTACACTGAGCGGAGGGACTTCCATACAGTTACAGGACAGTCACTGCCTGACACCCTCATTCACTTTGGAGCACAACGACAGGGCGTAGGACAGGAGCCCCACACCTCCCCTCCATCGTGTTTTATCTAACTTTCATTTCTTCTATGGAGACTTAGGAAAGGTGTCGCCATACCAATTCTGTGTCCAACCTTGGCCACGGGTTCTGATGGTCAGGAAGCTGACAGAGGAGCTGGGGAGCCAGAGGGACCCAGAGAAAGTGAGGGGCTCTGGCTTCATTCCACACATACTTGCGGCCCTGAAACCATCACTAACCACTTCGTGCCAGCAAACTCATACCGGTGTTTACTTTCCCACTGCCCAAGAGTAACTAGTCATTGGCTAATAATACCTTTTGTGATGAGGCAGAGATAACAAGCTTGGCCCTGTTTTGGGAGGGGCTACCAAAAAAAAAAAATGGAGCAGATGAAAAGAGGAGAGTGAGATTCCTGAGCGCCTGCGGGTCTGGGCAGGTCCAGGCAGGCTCCTTGGAGGAGGTGACATTTGGTCTGGCTCTGCCCTCTTCTGACCTTTCTCCTGTGATGACAGGGAGCTCAAAAATGTCCTGGGCCTCAGCCAGGATTTACCCTTTGAGCCCGTGAACTTTTGGGGAGAGGTTATGACAACCTTCAGGAGATGGGAAAAGGTCCCTATCACTGTCCCACCCCCCAAAGGTATGTGGCCTGCCCAGCCCCAGCCGGGAGGTGTGGGAGCCTTCCTTTCTTCCCCAGTGAAACGTGGATAATGATAATACCTTCTTCCCAGGCCTGTGGTGAAGATCAAATGAGAGAAGGCAGGGGAAAGCGTCTTATATGCTACAAAAGGCTCTGACAAATGCTCATTATTTCTCCCTATTCTTCTCCTGGAATTTATCAAACACTTTATGGGCCCTGGAGGTACGGGTTTTTTTTTTTTTTTTTTTTTGCCTCCATTCTGCGTGGTTCTTGTGGCCCACAGTTCTCCTCTCCTCTCCTGATGTACTTTAGGGGAGGCAGGGTAGTACAGGGCTTCAGCAGGGAGGGCTGCAGGCTGGTCCAGTTTGAGTGCTGGCCCCGCCTCTTCCCTGAGGCGTGACCCAGGGCAAGTTACACAACCTCTCCAAGCCCTTCAGCTTCCTCCTGCATAAAAATGGAGTAAGAGGGTAGGTGTTGCAAGAGGGCATCAGAGGGCAGACACACTGAAACCATAAAAATAGAAAACTAGCCAATCTGATCACATGGACTACAGCCTAGTCTAACTCAGTGAAACTAAGCCATGCCATGTGGGGCCACCCAAGATGGTCGGGTGATGGTGTAGAGGTCTGACAGAATGTGGTCCGCTGGAGGAGGGAATGGCAAACCACTTCAGTATTCTTGCTTTGAGAACCCCATGAACAGTATGAAAAGGCAAAAAGATAGGACATGGAAAGATGAACTCCCCAGGTCAGTAGGTGCCAAATATGCTACTGGAGATCAGTGGAGAAATAATTCCAGAAAGAATGAAGGGATGGAGTCAAACCAAAAACAATACCCAGTTGTGGATGTGACTAGTGATAGAAGCAAGGTCCGATGCTGTAAAAAGCAGTATTGCATAGGAACCTGGAATGTTAGGTCCATAAATCAAGGCAAATTGGAAGTGGTCAAACAGGAGATGGCAAGAGTGAACGTCGACATTCTAGGAATCAGCGAACTGAGATGGACTGGAATGGATGAATTTAACTCAGATGACCATTATATCTACTACTGTGAGCAGGAATCCCTTAGAAGAAATGGAGTAGCCATCATGGTCAACAAAAGAGTCCAAAATGCAGTACTTGGATGCAATCTCAAAAATGACAGAATGATCTCTGTTTGTTTCCAAGGCAAATCATTCAATATTACAGTAATCCAAGCCTATGCCCCAACCTGTAACGCTGAAGAAGCTGAAGTTGAACGGTTCTATGAAGACCTACAAGACCTTTTAGAGCTAACACCCCAAAAAGATGTCCTTTTCATTATAGGGGAATGGAATGCGAAAGTAGGCAGTCAGGAAACACCTGGAGTAACAGGCAAATTTGGCCTTGGAGTACAAAATGAAGCAGGGCAAAGGTTAATAGAATTTTGCCAAGAGAATGCACTGGTGATAGCAAACGCCCTCTCCCAACAACACAAGAGAAGACTCAACACATGGACATCACCAGATGGTCAACACCGTAATCAGATTAGTTATATTCCTTGCAGCCAAAGATGGAGAAGCTCTATACAGTCAACAAAAACAAGACTGGGAGCTGACTGTGGCTCAGGTCATGAACTCCTTATTGCCAAATTCAGACTTAAATTGAAGAAAGTAGGGAAAACCACTAGACCAGTCAGGTATGACCTAAATCAAATCCCTTATGATTATACAGTGGAAGTGAGAAATAGATTTAAGGGACTAGATCTGATAGACAGAGTGCCTGATGAACTATGGACGGAGGTTTGTGACACTGTACAGGAGACAGAGATTAAGACCATCCCCATGGAAAAGAAATGTAAAAAAGCAAAATAGCTCTCTGAGGAGGCCTTACAAATAGCTGTGAAAAGAAGAGAAGTGAAAAGCAAAGGAGAAAAGGAAAGATATTTCCATCTGAATGCAGAGTTCCAAAGCATAGCAAGGAGACAAAAGAAAGCCTTCCTTAGCCATCAATGCAAAGAAATAGAGGAAAACAACAGAATGGGAAAGACTAGAGATCTCTTCAAGAAAATTAGAGATACCAAGGGAACATTTCATGCAAAGATGAGCTCGATAAAGGACAAAAGTGGTATGGACCTAACAGAAGCAGAAGATATTAAGAAGAGGTGGCAAGAATACACAGAACTGTACCAAAAAGATCTTCGTGACCCAGATAATCACGATGGTATGATCACTCACCTAGAGCCAGACATCCTGGAATGTGAAGTCAAGTGGGCCTAAGAAAGCACCACTATGAACAAAGCTAGTGGAGGTGATGGAATTCCAGTTGAGCTATTTCAAATCCTGAAAGATGATGCTGTGAAAGTGATGCACTCAATATGCTGGCAAATTTGGAAAATTCAGCAATGGCCACAGGACTGGAAAAGGTCAGTTTTCATTCCTAACCCAAAGAAAGGCAATGCCAAAGAATGCTCTAACTACTGCACAATTGCACTCATCTCACACACTAGCAAAGTAATGCTCAAAATTCTCCAAGCCAGGCTTCAGCAATACGTGAACTGTGAACTTCCAGATGTTCAAGCTGGTTTTAGAAAAGGCAGAGGAACCAGCGATCAAATTGCCAATATCTGCTGGATCATCGAAAAAGCAAGAGAGTTCCAGAAAAACATCTATTTCTGCTTTATTGACTATGCCAAAGCCTTTGACTGTGTGGATCACAATAAACTGTGGAAAATTCTGAAAGAAATGGGAGTACCAGACCACCTGACCTGGTGTCTGAGGTCTCTTGAGAAACCTGTATGCAGGTCAGGAAGCAACAGTTAGAACTGGACATGGAACAACAGACTGGTTCCAAATAGGAAAAGGAGTACATCAAGGCTGTATATTGTCACCTTGCTTATTTAACTTATATGCAGAGTGCATCATGAGAAACACTGGGTTGGAAGAAGCACAAGCTGGAATCAAGATTGCCAGGAGAAATATCAATAACCTCAGATATGCAGATGACACCACCCTTATGGCAGAAAGCGAAGAAGAACTAAACAGCCTCTTGATGAAAGTGAAAGAGGAGAGTGAAAAAGTTGGCTTAAAGCTCAACATTCAGAAAACTAAGATCATGGCATCTGATCCTATCACTTCATGGCAAATAGATGGAGAAACAGTGGAAAGAGTGTCAGACTTTTGGGGCTCCAAAATCACTGCAGATGGTAATTGCAGGCATGAAATTAAAAGAAGGAAAGTTATGACTAACCTAGATAGCATATTAAAAAGCAGAGACATTACTTTGCCAACAAAGGTCAATCTAGTCAAGGCTATGGTTTTTCCAGTAGTCATGTATGGATGTGAGAGTTGGATGGTGAAGAAAGCTGAGCAACGAAGAATTGATGCTTTTGAACTGTGGTGTTGGAGAAGACACTTGAGAGTCCCTTGGACTGCAAGGAGATCCAAGCAGTCCACCCTAAAGGAGATCAGTCCTGAGTGTTTTTTGGAAGGACTGATGTTGAAGCTGAAACTCCAGTACTTTGGCCACCTCATGAGAAGAGTTAACTCATTGGAAAAGACCCTAATGGTGGGAAGGATTGGGAGCAGGAGGAAAAGGGGACGACAGAGGATGAGATGGCTGGATGGCATCACCGACTTGATGGACATGGGTTTGGGTGGACTCCAGGAGTTGGTGATGGACAGAGAGGCCTGGCGTGCTGTGATTCACGGGGTTGCAAAGAGTTGGATATGACTGAGCGACTGAACTGAACTGACTGAAACATGGAATTTAACTCATAAGGTTGATGTGAAAATTAAATGAGGGGACTTTCTTTGTGGTCCAGTGGCTAAGAATCGGTGCTCCCAATGCAAGGGCCTCTGGTTGGGAAACTAGATCCTGTGTGCAGAAAGTAAAAAATATCCTGAATGCTGCAGTGAAGATCGAGCTAAGACCTGGAGTGACCAGATAAATAAAGTATTGAAGTTTTTTTTTTTAAAAAGATTAAATGAGATAATTTGTGCCAAGTTCTTAGGAGGGTGTTTACGAAACGTCTGCTGTGTTGTGGTGGTTTTTCTCTCTGCTAAGTGGGACTACACTTTGGCTTTTTGAGAGTTAGGCTTCCCAGGCGGTGCTAGTGGTAAACAGTCCACCTACCAGTTCAGTAGACTCAAGAGACAGCGGTTCAGTCCTTTGGTCGGGAAGATCCTCTGGAGTAGGAAATGGCAGCCCACTCCAGTATTCTTGCCTGGAGAATTCCATGGACAGAGGAGTCTGGAAGGCTACAGTCCACGGGCCCACAAAGAGTCGGACAGGACTGAGCGACTGAACACACACGCCCACGGCAAAAGGACCCCAGGCACAATTTTCACTGGTTTCCTTATCTCTGTACTCAGGAAAACGGTAGATGAAGAAGCAGGTCTCACTCATATTGCAGTGAGGAAGATACCTATTTGTTCCCTCACTCAGTTTTTGCTCAGTTGGTCAGTTCTCACCTATTTGTCAGGGTCTCCCAGTGCAGATTGCGTGCTGGGTTCTGGGGGGTGCAGCTAGGGGCCCTTGAGGTCTCTGTGTCTCTCAAATATGTCTCCCTATCTCCTGTCATTTGGCCTCAGTCTCCGCATCTGGTCGTCAAGAGGTTGCTTAAGCTGGTCTCCATGTACCTGGCACACACCAGCATTCCAAATTTCTGAGCCAGGATGGACAAATGCTGAGAGACACCCCCGTCCCTGCGCCCAGCCCACACGCTCACTCGGGGCTCAGGCATCGACCGGCTCAGAGCTCATTAGCGACCGTGCAGCCATCGCCACATGTCACAGGCTCTTAAAGTCTCCATTACCAAGGGCTCTTGCTCGTCTGTATTTTTAGTCTGCATCTGGAGGAGACGACTGACATCTCCTACAGTTATACACCTCGGGTTCAGTGGTTTCGACAACTCCTCAGGCCTCTGGACACCTGGAGACGGGGGTGGGGGTGATGCGCACAGATCTGCTCCCAGAAAAGAAACTGGTGGAAGACATGAGGATGGGATGGGGCCAGGGTCCTCCCCTCCCTATAATCCCACAGCTCCTAGTATGACAATGTGGAGGGACCCCAGACATCTAGGTTGCTCTGGGACAGGGGAGGGGACAAATAGCTCTTTGGTGACACCAGAGTGAGGGCAGTGATGCCAACTTAGGAAAATCCCCAGGCCAGTTGTACATCCCCAAGGACCAGCCACTGGCTCTGACTGCAGACAGGTGGGGCAGAGTACACAGAAGCCAGCCAGCTTCTGTGGATAATGTTGTTATCCTTCATGGTTAGTAGAGGTTTCTGTCTGCCTGCAGGAGACAGAGCAGCCACAGCAGCCAGCCCAGCCCAGGGGAGCCTAGGTCCCTCTGTCATCAGATACAGAGTGCATTTCACAGAAAAAGGCTTCTGAGATGAACGTCCTCTGGTGAGGTCACCGGGAAAAGAGAAACAGGTTACAGCTTGCCTGGGTGGAGCTGGGGGTACAGTATGGAAGGGAGTGGGGAGGAATCACACAATGTGGGGCGGGAGGTGGTTCCCAGGCCTCAGGTGGAGATGGGCTGCTCATGTCAGAAGCACCAGAGACTGGACTTTCAGGAAGAATAAAAGCCTCCTTCAAGGACACAATTTAAAACCTTCCTCCCGCAACAGCCATCTACCCTAAGACTTGCTAATAAAATCAGATAATAATAATAATAATAATTAACAGTTATTACTCTGTTACTCTGAACCAGACAGTGGACTGAGTGGTCTCCTTGAATTTCCTGATTAACTTCTGACAGTCTACTGATGCTTTGCATTAAGACAGGAAGTATTATGATTATTCCCATCTTATAGATGAGGAAACCGGAAGTCAGACAGGCTAAGTAACTCACCCCTGTTCACACAGCTGGCAAGTGCTAAACACAAAATTTCAATTCAGAGTCTTGTCTCAGCCTTCATTATATATGTAGCCTCCAGATGCTGAGGAAGGAATGAAGTAAGTGACATCTCACTGACAGACAACATGATGGGGAGAACGTTGATGGGAAGTTTCTGGCTCTGCTGCCAGACTGTGGTTCTGACAAATCCCCATTTTCCTCTGGGCCTCAGTTAGGAGCTGGATGGAGTTGGGGATGGATCAACACCACGTTACACATCTGTTCTGAGCTCCCATCTGACTATGACAAGATGACTAATAACAACAACAATAATATTAGCAAACGTTCTTGGAGCATTTACTCAGTTCTGGACATATTACATGTGCTGGTTCATTTAATCCTTACCCTTTTCCTTAAACAGGTAAGAGAGTAAAGCTCAGAAAGGCTGAAGAACCTGCCCAAAGCCACCCAGCCAGTAGGATTTGCAATGTGGTCTGCTCTTCACCACTCCCCCGTCCAGCACTCCTGTGGAGGGCTCTGCAGCGCCTGACTGTTTTGAGAAGGTGGGGCTCCAGGCAGCCTTGTCAGTGAGGGAGGAAGTTGGAGGGCAGGGCCCATGTCATCCCCAGAAAGCACTCGGTGTTCCTGTTAGCAAGGTGAGAGCAGCAACTTCCTTTCTTTCAGGCTCAGGGACCCTGCCTCTATCCCATCCCCTTCCACAATTCCCTTCTCTCCAGGTGCACTGAGAGCTTCCCAAACACAGAAATGCTCCTGATAGAGAAGAAAGAGGAAGTCTGCCACAGTTTTGCCCCCCCTGGGAGGGGCTGAGGGGAGACACTAGGCTCAGGGACCTGGAATGCTGGGCTCTGTGAATTTACCACACCAGGGCAGGGCTGCCAGCCACAGTTGTGCAGTACGCAACCCTCTGGGCTGTTGTCCATTCTGTGGACACAGGTACTTGACACCTTCCTGGGTGCTGGGGATGCCTGACCTAATCCCTAACCTGGCAGAAGATGCTGTCCCGTAGGCATCAGATGAACTAGGAATTACCTCATGGTGTGCCCAATGTGGTGATGGGGAGGAGCAGGGGCTACAAGAATTTACAGCAGAGGCCCCGAGACTCCATATGGTAAGTCAAAGAAGGCTTCCTGGAAGAAGTGACTTCTGAACCAAGACCTGATTGACGAATAGGAATGGCCTACTAGAAGGGGAAAGAGTGTTCCAGGCACAAGGAAGAATGCTACCAACCAATAACACAAGGTGATACCGGCTGTAACACTAATTTGAACAAAGCATTGGGATTTATTGATTCAGTTAATCATTCACACATTAAAACAAGTATTCACTGAGGAGATGGAGCATAGTTATGCCTGGGAGTTGGAAAAGTTAGAGCACTGAATGGAGCCTTGAAGGGTGAGTAAGAGTTTTCTGCAGGGAGAAGAGGAAAGCATCCAGAGAGAGAAAACCACCTGAGCTAAGGTGCACGGTTGATTGTGTGGAATGTTGCTGCAGGAGGTGGGGGTTTAGGATACTTTCCCCAGCTTGCCAGGGCAGCTCTTTGTCTCTCAAACCAAACCTTGTTATTTACTCATTTTTAACATGACCTCATCAGAGGTACAGATAGGCATCTTGGATAGATGAACGTGTGAGTGAAGGAATAAATGGCTAGGTGAAGAACTAATGCATGCATGAGTGAAGGAATTTAAGAAAGAATGAATAATAGTGGGCATGTATATAGTGCTTTCCAGGCACCCGGCATTGCTCTAAGTGCTTTACATTTATTAAATCACTAAATCCTCGCACAACCCCAGGAGGTAGGTACTGTTATTATCTGCACTTTACAAATGAGAAAAGTAAGGCATGCAAGGTTAAGTAATGTACCAAAGGCCACATAGCTAGGGAGCAGGGGGGGGTTGGGGGGGTGCCAGGGTTTGAATTGAAGTGGTCTGACCCCAGAGGATGCTACAGAGTCCCAGGGGCAAACAGTGGGAGTTTGGCAGTTCCTCATTCATCTTTCTTGCTCCATGGGGGCTTCTTGGCTAAGCCTCCTCCAACAATGGGCTATTTCTTTCCTTGGGGCAGACCTAGGTCTGGGTGGCTCTGGACTGGCTGCCTGCAACAGGAAGTGCCTGCTGTCCTTCACTAGGCGGCTGCATGGGCTGCATCATGCTGAGGACAGGCTGGTCCTCCTGGGCAGGCTGCATGAGGAAGCAGGGCCCCTGGCCTCCTCAGCGGACCTCGCCCAGCTCCAGGAGTGCCTCAGTCATCACAGAGAAGGAAGCTGAAAGTTTGCCTTTCAGGTTGATTGTATTAGCATTTCAGGAGAGTCCCCTTCCTGTGAAGTGCATTAGCGATTCACTTGGGCTGGGCTCTCACACGGGCAGTCTCCCTGTGAAGTGCCTCAGATTTCCTAGGAATCCTCTGAGACATTTTGACATTCTGACTATCACTGCCAACGTGGGCTGCGAAGGAATTAATTGACATGGATGAAACCCTCAATTTCCAAGGGCTGTGTAATAAAATAAAGGTTATTGTATTATTACAGATTCCACCTCTAATGAAAAAGGACTAAAGACCGTAATCACAACTGGGTATGCTTAGTGGAGAGTTACCTCGATTTCCACAGGCAGTCATCCTGAACTTTAGGGAATAATAATTTTAATAGTTCTTATTTATGGAGAACTTATGATATGTTCAGCACTTTACCAAATGATCTATACATATGATGTATTTCCACAACAACCCTAAAAAGGAGGTGCTATCTCCATTTCGCAAATGGAGAAACTGAGGCATGGAGAAGTATAGTGAACACAGTTTATAAGTTGTAGAGGAACAGTAGACAATCTTGAGGATAAACCACATTCTATTTTCATGGGAAGAGGGGGAATGAAATACTTGGGCAGGTAGGGTTAAAATATTGGCCAAGTATAGGGCATTCTGGGTGGAAGAGTATTAGAGGTATTATGCATATTTTCCAGATTCTGAGAGAAGAGCACCTTTCCCCTCAAGGGGAAAAGAAGGGCCATTTCCCTCTGACCACAGAAGGCCCCCCTACCTAAACAAAAGGGATCCATCCATCCACGCATCCAACTTCTTCCAGCCACTCATCCATCCATTTATCTGTCCACTAATTCACTCATCCAGTTATCCATCATCCATCCATCCCCCTATCTTCCCATCCACCCAGTTAGTCATTCATGCTTTCACATATTTATTTAAATCAGGGTGTCTCTGATTGCCTTTCCCAAGCTCCTCTCATGGAGGAGGTGTTCTCTTCCTGCTATGACTCAGGTAGCAGGAAGGGGAGAAGAAGCAGACAAGGAGCCAGAGCTCCAAAATTTGTAAGGTCTCTTCAACTTTTTCTCCCCTGGTCTCCCTGTATGTAAAATGGGGATAATATTTGCAGGCTATTGTGAATTTAAAGCTAGCAAGTATGTGACATGCTTTGAAAATATAAGGCACTGTGTGAATCTGTCACCATCATCATTCTCACTGCTGGTGCAACATGTACTCTAAAATGAAACATCTTTAAGTCTGAGAAGTCAGCATCAGTAAAATGATCCATTTCTTATTTTACCTTATAGAAATTCTACAAAGCTTGCAAATATGAAATTACTTAATTCATGCAGCTACTCAGTTTTATAATAATCAGATCTATTCTATGCCCTCTTGGGGCTACAGGAAGTATTGGGGAGAAGGGATTGGAAATGGACTTGGTTAAAAGACCTACTTGCTCGTGAAACATAGGCTTGTCTTTCCTGGCTTAACAGATAGAACTCTCCAAAGTTACTGTACATCAGGATGATTCTTCAAGGCGTACTCCCTGTTGGTTACAAGTAGAGGAGAGGGAATACTGTAAGGAATTATGTGCTTGGGAACCCAGGGAAAGATGAACAGTCAAGCTTCAAGATCAGTAGGAACTGCAGGAAGTATAGGCCTTAAAGACATGTGCATCAGTCAGCTTACATTAAGTTATGCTACAGTGACAAACAACCCCCAAATCTCAGAGGTTTATGACAAATGTTTTTTCTCGTTTATATCACATGTCTGTGTGGGCCAGCTGCAGCTCTTCTCCATGTTTTCTTCACTCTAGAGCCTAAGCAGACAGAGGGTCTTAAAACTTCCCCTCATATTTTATTGGTCAAAGCAAATCTCATGGCCAAACCTGACAACAATAGAAAGACTATTTCTTCTTCAGAAAGGGCACCCAAGGGAGGGGTAGCAAATATTTTGAACAATGAAGCAACTTTCCTTACATTGCAGCTGAACTAGAAGGTAATTGGAACCTCCGAGTGGCTTGGCAGGAGGGACATTTACAGGAAGAAATGGCAGTTTAGCTTCCTTCGTGTGTCCACCTCTTCTCCTCTCACCATCCCTGACTCTGCACCTTTTCTACGTCTTGTGAGAGTACTGTTTCCTCATGCCTTTGACTCCTTCTTCATGATCTCTTTGTCTTTTCTTCCTTATGACCATTTATCTTATAATCTTGACATAAATTAACTAGAGCTCTTTAGGTTCTGGTGCCAGAAACCCAAATCAAACTAGTTTAATTGAAAGGGGGAAAAAAAGAGGAAAGAAAAAAGAAAATGAAAAATTTACTGGCTCACATAACCCAAAAATCAGAGGTAGAAATTGACTTTTAAAGCCCGTGCCTCCTGCAGTGGAAGTGCAGAGTCTTCACCACTGGACCACCAGGGAAGTCCCCCCAACTAACACGGAGGGGCTATCATCAGAAAAATGTAAAATGAGTGCCGGGCAGACAAAAACAGCACCTGTCCATCATGGTCTTTATGCTCACCTATTTAGACTCCTTGAAGAGAAACTCTGCTTGACCCATCTCGTCTTTTTCCTCCCACCAGGCCCCAGCTGGGGTTCCTGGCTTGTGGATCGCCTGCCAGATTGCTGATAATGATGAATCTGTGGTGGCAACAGAGGTGGGTCCTTCATGGCTGCTCTTTTGGTAGCTTTGGTGGGCAGAGCAGACAGCATGATTCTTGTGTCCTCAAAGCCCTCTATCCACTTGCTGTAGTTGGTGGGGTTTATGAGGAATCCTAGGGGGATCTCAGCAGATAGGGTTCTCCAGGCCTGGGAAATGGACTAGGGAAGAGGTTGGGACTGGCTATGGTTTCTGTATATATGCTCTCTAGCCCAGCATCTGACAGTCTGCCTCTGAAAAATGGCACAAGGACCCTAGCTGGGTCATCTTCACTGAGCCAAAAGGAAGACAATTATTTAACTTTACTGGAGACACTCAGTAGGGATGGATCAGAGTGTTTGTTAACTCCAAACACCAGTAAATTTTGATAAGTAATGCTATTAAAAATGTATTATTACTCTGACACTTTGTTATAACATGTTTCCTCTTTCTTTTTCCCCATGTAACATTTACTTTAAAAGGGCCCAGCCAAAAGCTAAACACCAATATAACTGCCCCGAGTTTTCCAGAACATCTTCATTTACGAAATTCTCAGAGACTCAGCACTCAGGGAAAAGCCATGGAGCTATTTCACTGTTTTGTAAACCTTGCAAAATCTGTAGTTTCTGTGGTGGCGGCCTAACTGTATGTTGAATTTGAAATTTTGAAGCTTCAATTGCTTAAAAATATTGTAACTGCTTCTCAAACAGGAAAATTGCATTTAGATTTCCCTCTGTGTTTAACCTCAGACTGGCAAGAGATAGTCTTCAAATTTCCCCAGCAAATGAAAATCACTTTAGGATTGAGATTGCATATGGATAGTTCCTACCATGAGGAAAAGAAAATCTTCAGGAACAAATACAGTTATACATTCTGTGCTGGCCCATAATGTGGGGAAATAGATGACCATTTTGTTCTATAATCCATAGCATGAAGAATCTGGGACAAAGACAAGGAAGACATTCTTGAATATAAGGTTTAGTCACATCTGAACTGTTACTAAGGGAAATTGCAGTGTCCTGCACTCAATTTTCTTACAGCCAGCCTCCTGCACAATTGTATAATCCCTACAGCAATTTTCATGTCAAAATTCCCTTCCTCCCATTGAGGATCTAATGTTCTCTAAACATCTCCTCAAATCAGTCTTGTAACTCATTCAAACTAAAGTGTGATTGGCTGTATCTTAAAGGGGTCCAATGGGAAGACAGAAGTGCTTCACCCAAAGCAATGAATCAATACTGGTGAAATTTTAGAGCAACAGTCTATTAGGTAGATTATTTTATAGGAGTCTTTCTTGTCTACCCATAAAACTGATTTAACCTGTGACAAATACATCCACTTTTCTTTCTCCTTCCCTCTCTCTTTGCCTTCCTCCCATCTATTCAACAAACTTCTCTGGGATGCCTCTCTATTCCATTCTCTTTGCTTAGTGTTGACATTCTGAAACAGGAACTTCTTATATAAAGGGAGCTGATTTTAGGAAATAATAATCATATCCTATAACTGTAATTTCCATTTATCGAGGGAGTGCATATTACATGCTGGGGACAATGCTAGGAGATTTTTCAGAATAGCATTTAATCTTCAGGACAACCCAGTGAGATAGGTACTATTACTCCCTTTACACAGACGAGAAAAGAGAGGCACCGCTTTTTTTTTTGGATCCAAGGTCACACTCGCTAAGTGTGGTCTAGAATATGCGTGTGGGCATTCTGACTTCAGAGCTTTTTGTGCCAGATGAAATTATATTTAAACAAGCCTACAGGGTGGGCTTTGATGGGACAAGGTCCCTGGTGTGCTCTGTGCTACCTAAGGACGTGTATCGAGGGTCAGTGAGCAGGACTGGTCCCTTGCTGCGTGTACATGAGCTCCAGGAGGAGGGTCCCAGCAGGATGCTCCCGCTTTGTTCCTCTCCACCCAAAGGGGCCCCCCGCCTCCCATGAGCAGACACCAGAAGCTGGCCGTGCCCCAGGCGTGGCTCTGGTCAGGAAGAGAGACTCTTTTGTGAGCTGCTGGCCTGGTCTCTGTTAATATCAATTAGCGTTCCTCCCTGCTCAGCTACGGGCCGGCTGGAATCTGTGATTCCCGCGGGCTAGGGGTTCTGGCCTAGAAACGTTCAGGATGTGGGGCGGAAGTCAGAGTCTGAGGGAAAGACTGTGTCATTAAATGGGGAGGAAATGGGGTTTCACAGAGGCGTGTGGGGCCCTGCGGCCACGGCTGGGCAGGGGCCAGACAAAGAGCCAGAGGAGAGAAGGCACCATTGGGTCAGCCCTCGCCCCTCCCCTGTCGGTCCTGGTGGAGACTTGAGACTGTTCTCGAGAATCAGGGGAGAAGGGAGCGCGTGGGCTCTGAGGGGCTTGTGAGGGGCTCTGAGGAAAGTCCTTCTAGGAGCTCAGTGATGCAGGGTTCTGAGTACCCTACTCCACCTTCAGGCAAGCTGGAAATGTAACCTTTTAATCCCCAGTTGACCATGATCTGTGCTTGAAGGAATCAAGTTAGCAAACTGAGTCTTGGTGAAAACTGGACAGGGGCCTGCCAAGGAAGACCTGGTTGCCCCTTAATGAGGCTGTCACTGGGCTCCCAGATGGGCATGCCTAAGGGACCTCTGAGAACTGTGGCCAGGGAGCTGGCCAGGGTGCTGGCCCTGCCGCAGCTTTCTCCTGACTGTCTGGCCCTTCATACTTTCCTCTCTTGTCCTCTGGACTCCCCGTGCCATCCCCTCTATCTGTCCTTTTTGTCCCATCGTGGGCTTCCTCTGGCCTTTCTCTCTCCGTGGAACCTGCTCGGCTGGCCATCCATCCCGGGGTGATCATGCTCCCATTCTAGCCCTCGTATGGGTTGGATGATCCACACCACATGCCTGCTTCCTGCAGGAGTCAGTACCAGGTCACTGCAGAGCGAGCAGCCGCGGATGATACCCAGGAGCCCGGGGGTGTTCATCCCTCCCCAGCTCCTGGCTCCAGCTCCACCTGCCTGCCCAACTGCTCACCAGTGACTCACCCAGCTGCCACAGAGGAATGGTTTTCCAGAACCCTGTCCTAGAGGTTCAAGAAATCACTGCACCTTCCAAACACAGAGCTTGTTGCACTGTCTCCTCCTTCCCTCGGGGGGGGGCTTTCTGAGCAGGACCTGAAGGGACATGTGTCTACCATTGGAAGGTACTCGGGCCACATTTCCCACCCTTGAGCTCTCTGCCCCTCTTCTCTTCCTGATGGTCTCCACTTTATTCTTAGTGGATTCTCCAAGCTCTTGTGATAACAGCTACTTTCTGGCCCCACATCCCCAGGAGATGGAGGGTGAGGGAGGAGGCCTGTGGGGTAACAGAGGCCTTGTACTGAGTTGGTCAGAGAGTCCCTTTGGGTTTTTCCATAACATCTTATGCAATATTTGCTTCTCCAGCTCCAGACTCAATCCTTTTCAGTCTCTGCAGGATGAGAGAACAAATGATCATTTCTCTCAGGACCCAGATGGGCTCCCCACTGTCCCTGGGGAGGGCAGGCACTGCCCCCCCATCCCCTTCCCAGCTAAGCCTTCCTCCCTGCTGCCTGGCCATTTCCTCAGGAGACCTTGGGTGCCAGGCCTCAAAGACTGGGAAGGAGCCCTGAGAGCAAGAGACACCATTTTACCCATTGGCCACTGCCCCCACCCTGTCATTGGTGGCTGACAGGGGCTGCTTTGCCAACAAGGGTGTCACCGAAGCTTTCTGCCAGCTTGTCACTTACCTCTCCCAGGGAAGGAGAGGGTGGAGCGACCAGTGATTGAGCTTGACTCTGACCTTCCAGCAGGTGCTTCTGTTACCCTCAGCTTCTCAGCAAGGAGAGGAGCCCCCTTCTCAGCAAGAAGAGGGGCTGCTTCCATGTTCCCATGGCTTGGGGTGCAGTCAGCACATCCCTGCCTACCCTGAGCCCCCTGAGGTCTGGGTCACAAGACTCTAGTGAAATTACAACCTGCACCTGGCAGGAAAACACTGGTGCCATGCAAACTGGAGGTCTCAGCCTGGCATGCGGCTGCTGGCATCTGGGTATCCCTTCCATATTCCAACCCAACAGAGCAGGTTCCTCCCCTCAGACTGACCCCTTGAACAGACCCCTGGGCCTTTACACATGCTGTGTCCCCTCTGTGCTCTCATTTCCTCTCCCCTCTCCCTTTGTCTAAATCCTGTCCACACTGGAGGGCTGCTCAGGCCCCACCTCCCTGAGGGAGCCTCCCTTGACTCCTCCAGCCCACAGCAGGAGCTCCTTCCTCTGAGTCCTCTGAGTTCACAAAACAGAACTAAATTATATCATACCTCTCATCACATATTGGTCTTGCTTTTCTAATTATCCTGTCAGTCCCTTGAGGATGGGAGACCATAGTTGACCCCTTTTTGCCTCTCCCAGTGCACTAGAGAAGGGTTAGATTTTTTGGAACTCTGCCATTAGTGGTTGGCTAATTGGAACCTGCTGGATTTGTGTGTGTGTGTGTGTGTGTGTGTATGTGTGTGTAGTTTTCATGTGTTTTTGTGTATGCTTGATTTACATGTTTGCGTACATATGTAGAGTGTGTGTTCATACACATAAATATGTTTCTCATATATGTGCTACATGTATGCATGGTTTAATTCATTCAACAAGCATTACTGAGACCCTGCCACAGCTGGGCACTATGCCAGATGCTAGGGTTACAATGGGGAGTACAGAAATAGACTGCCCCAGGCCCTCGGAGCCAGGAAGTGAGATCGTTAAAGAAGCAATACCAAAATATGAGCTAAGTGTCATGATAGGGGAGCACATGGCAGAGGTGCCAGTCTAGGTATATAGGTCTAGGGAGACAGGTCAGGGAAGGACTCACAGAGAAAGGAAAAAATTGGCTAAGACTTAGAGTCTGTTGAGGGTTGAGTTGCATTCCCCAAAATATATGCTCAAGTCCTAACTCCCCGTTCCTGTGGATGTGACCTGATTTGGAAACTGAGTCTTTGTTGACATCATCAAACTAAGATGAGGTCAGACTGGATTGGAATAGGCCCTCAACTCACGACTGCTATCCTCATCAGAAGAGGGAAATGTGGACACAGATGTGGGAAGAACACAGTGTGACTACAGAGGCAGAAACTGGGGTGATGTGTCTACAAGTCAAAGGATGCCAAGGATTGCAACCACCAGAAGCCAGGAGAGGGGTGTGAACAGATTCTCTCTCAGAGTTCCCAAAAAGGAACCACCCCTGCCAACACCTTGATTTCAGACCTCTGACCTCCAGAACTATAAGAGAATAAATTTTTGTTTTTATGAGTCACCTAGTATGTGGTGCTTTGCTATGGAATCCCTTGGAAAGAGTTAATCAGATGGTTTACTAGGCCAACAAGGAATCTACCAGATGAGGAAAAGGAGGGAAGAGTGATTTCATTGCAAGGAACAAACTGCACAAAAGCATGGCAGGGAGACATAGAAAGTTCAGTAAGGCTGAAATATTCCCTGGGAGGTGGGACTGAGATTGTATATGTGTGCACATATGGTTTGCATGGATGTGGTTGTGTGTATATGAATAGTTAGTGTGTTCATGTACGTGCTTTGTGGAGTTTTACATGTTTCCTCCAACTTTTGTGGTTTGTGTGTTTTCCCACACTCTTGTACAGTTTGTGTGTTTGTGCTTTGCGTGTCAGTGCCTGTGTGAGGGTGGTGTGCAGGTTTGCACTGAACCCAATTCAGTGAGTTTGTGCCTGGTCAGAGGAAGTTCCAAAGCTATGCAAAGCCCAGGTTTCTTGACTACGCTGTGAATGGCAAAACCCTGGTCAAAGTATGTGATGACACCAGGAGCTCAGAGCTTACTTGTCCTGATTTGAAAAGGACCTCCAAAGGGAGGGAGGATATTACCTGGACTTCACTGATTAGCAAAGGGCATGTGTGGGACAGAACTGCTGAGTCCTCCAGTTTGAGAACTGGAGGTGGCATTGGAGATGGTTCGGATTTCTGCCCAGCCCCATTGGCACTACTCCTAGAGATTCCTCAAGATCCAACCTGTGAAAGGGTACCCTATGATTCTGCCAAATCTCCATCTGCCTGGAAAACATCTTCTTGGGGGAACCCCAACCACTGGACAAGGGTTGCTCCTAACATCAGGAATCAGGGGAAAGCCTGCCCCTATTTCAGACCCTCCTGACAGTACATGCAAAAGGTGGCATATGTGTGCTTTTGTCTAGAGAGAGGCGTGTGGCTTTCATCACAGCCAGAGGATCTCTGACCCAGGAAATCTAAGAACCGTTTCTTGAGTCTAGGCTGACATTGAGGCTGTGAGTGTATGCATGGTATGTGCAGGTGTGTGCAAGCATGCGGAACTCTCAACCTGCTTCCTCTCTGAGAATATGGTTGGATCAGGATGTCAAGTGCAGCCTGAGGCCCTGCCAGCTGCTGCCATGGTCAGAACACAAGGGGCTGTCCTTGACTGGGGTGCTAGAACAGACGGAGCCAGTGTTAAGGACAAGCAGGGAGGGGTGGAGGCGGCTGCTTTCAGCAGGAGGTTTGTAACCTAGAGGAGCTCCCTGAGATCAGCTGTCTGAATAAGCAGCCCTTCGATGGTTCATATTTAGAATGAAGCCTTGGAAGTGCAGCCCAGTAGATGTGTGGGTGGGGATGGGAGGAGAGAGTGCTTAGGGAGAGCTGTGAATGTTCTGCAGAAGGAACTGGGGCTGTTCAGGACCTTGGTCAGTACCCCTGGGGTTCTTGCAACACCAGCTTCCTCTACTTGTTTTCCGTCCTGGGTTAACACCCCTAGGTGGAGATTCTAAGTACAGTGTGGCCCTACATGTAAAATTCAAGATAGAGTTGGGGGCCTCCTTGGGGCTACAGAAGTTTCTAAGAAGTTGGATAGGGAGAAGGAACACCCCTCATGGGTAACTAGAGTTGAGGGGAGGAGAGAGAGGAAGTGTCTTGGCTTGGATTGTGTTCCTTGCCCTCCCTGCCGGAGGCACTGGGCTGAGCCATGCTGGGCTTTGCCATCCCTGCCCAACCAAACCTTCTTCCTGCTATGGGCTCCCAAACATTCTAGGGTTGGAGGCATCCCCGAGGCTGTTCTCTGAGGCTTCTCACACCCCTCCCCTGCTGCACCACTCCCTTCCTGTGCCTACCTCCACCATCACAACACCCACTCTGCTCTCCTGTTGTGACTGGCAGGATTTCATTGCTAGTAATTGGTCAAGGACCCACTGGCTCCCATATGTGATGGCTCTCTTGTCCCTTCTTTCCAAGTAGCTTCTTTCCAAACAACTTTCTAGGAGCGATTAATTAACCTCATCATATCCTTTCTGAGGAGCCCA
This sequence comes from Antilocapra americana, assembly GCA_007570785.1. Taxonomy (NCBI): domain Eukaryota; kingdom Metazoa; phylum Chordata; class Mammalia; order Artiodactyla; family Antilocapridae; genus Antilocapra; species Antilocapra americana. Next base: position 10,995,566 of record ML661893.1, on the reverse strand, counting down.
GTGTAGGGAGGGAGGGAGGATAAGCAGCTTATCCTTGAGGAGAGTCAAGTGGACATGTGGACCCTGCTGGGGGCGCTTCTCTCTCAGAACTGCCTCCTTCTCCCCACTTGGGAGCCGACTGCAGAGTGAGGCCAGCTCCAGGAAGAAGTGGGGGTGCTCTCAGCCCTGGTTGAATTTCCAGACCGCCTGACAATTCCTTTATAATCTGCTCCCTCCAGTTGTTCCCACCCTTTCCCACTCCTCTCCAGGCAACTTCTGGTGCAAACGACTTGGGGAGGAATGCAGATGAGTGTAGAGGAGCACGACCTTGGGTGGAAGCAATAACCTTTCCCCTGGATGCTGTGTCTGCCCTACTGCTGCAGCAAATGACATGGAAATGCATGGAAATGCAAGGTGCCTGCATGCGAATGTGCCCAAGCATCCTGGTCACTCCACTGGTGGCCCCTGGGGAGTCCCAGGCAGCCTAATTGCTTGCAGCCCAAGGGGTGGGGACCACAGTACAGGGGCACCAAGTGAAGGAACACTGGGCCACCTCAGCCAGTCTTGATGCCAGTGGACAAGGCCTCTCCCCCTGCTCTGCACCCCTAGCTAGGCCCTGGGTGCACTTAGTTATGACAGCTGGGGAGAGATGGGGCTCAGGCTGTGGCTTGGGGGACACACAGAGTGGCAGAGACATGATGTGGGGCATTAATTGTGTGCCTACTGACACCAAGGTCTGAACTAGACACACTAAGCGTGTTCACTCATGTCATCTTTCTGACTCCCCAAGAAGTTCTTAAGGAAATTGAGGTTTCATAACAGAGGCACATGGCCCGAGATCACACAGTGAGTAAACTGGGAAGTCAAAGCTAGACTGAGACTTTTATAATCTGAGCAGAACTTTAAAATGTGCATCAGAGAGTGTCATCCCCCTACCTAAGTCATTTCCACAAATTCCCAGTGTCTCCAGCATAAAATTCATTTTCTAATAAAAAGAAAGAAGCCCATTTCCTTTCTGTGGTTGCTCAGACCCTGCACATCTCATTTCATCCCCTCACCTGGACTCTACCGCCATCACTCACTCTGCCCCAGCTGCCAGCCTGCTCTCTGTTCCTCTCTCACAGGTGTTCATTCTCTTCTCAAGACTCCTGCTGTTCCTACTGCTCGGAACACTTTCTCCCCAGATCTTCACAAGTGCCTCCTTCTCATTATTTCGGTCAAGTGCCACCTCTCTGGAGAGGCTTTCCCCAACTACCCAGGCAACAGTGGGCCCTATCCTTTCCTCTCTATCCCTTCACCCCGATTTTGTTTACTTCACAGTACTTAACAGCATCTGAAATTATTTATTGAACAATATTGAACTCGAGAACATCGCTGTGCAGGCTATTCACCATTGTACTCCCAGGGCCTGGTGCTTAGTAAGTGCTCAATAAATGTTCGGTGAACAACCAGCCTCAGAAAAGCTTCCCTGGGCCCCAAGGGTGCAGCTAGAGAAAAGAGGGGCACACTGGACAGAGAACTGGATTGTGGACCATATTGAGGTCTGATCACTGAGACTCTAGTTTTCATAGAAGAGAGGTCGCCTATCTGTCCATGAGGTGTCCTCTCCACAGAGGGAGTAATATGGACACATTTCCTCAGACTGTAAAGCCAGGTGGAAGGGACAAGGCTGCCTGGCATCCCAGGACCAGATATGGGTGCCCTTGGGGTCCCTTCATGCTCCTAGTCATTCCAGATCTCTGGTGAGCTGTTCAGGAACCCATTCACCTCCCCTGGGGGGTTGTGACAGGCATTGCCTGGCAGGGAGGGAGAGACTCCTGCTCAAAGAACCTGATCTTTTGCATTTGCTGACATTCTTGGATTTGGCATTTACAACCTCAGGGCTCTATTCCGAGGAGGCCTTTTGCATTTGATGTAAATATTATGGTGATGAGAGGCGACATCGAGAATACCCTGTAGGAAATGTAATTCCACCCCCACCAGGCTGCTTTGGGTTGTTATTCAGGGGATTGATTCCTCTGAGTTCTCGGGTTAACCCTGAAAAGCTCCCACATCTCGTAGGCAGCAGGGTCTGAGAGTAGCACATTCGTTATTTTTCTGATTTGCAGAGGCGCTTTCATCCTTGAGGTCGGAAGCACTGGGGGTAAGTAAGAAGTGTGTGGCACTACAGCTTCCTGGAAGAGACTTGGGCCATCCTCGGCTCTAGGAGATCCAGGACTGTAATGAGCAGTATACTTCCCAGAAGTCAGTCGCTTTCCCAGTCGCCTCCTCAATGATTCTCTTTCTACCTGACTCCCAGCAAGGCTCAGTCCTGGATCTACATGCCTGTCTACTCTACCTGGCCACCTCCAGCTAGTGCGGCCCTTGCTGCCTAGTCCTGCGTTCTTCTCTAATTCCCAGGGGAATGATGTTCGTAATTCCACATGCAGTCGTGGCTGGGGGCTAGGACTGGAGCAGCTGCCCTCAGATGGTCAGCAAGATAGAGGAGAGGCATGGCCCTTTTATACTGGTATCTCTTTGATATGCTGCATGGCCATGAAAATTTTGTGTGGTGCAACGGGAAAGACTCCAGCTTTGAGCTCCAAAGACTTGGGTTTAATGTACTTCCATCTCATACTTAAACTGAGCTACCTGGGCAAATCACTTCACCGTAGAGTCTCTATTTCCCAGTCTATAGAAATGGGATGAGGCACCTAATTTAAAATTGCCATAAAAAAGCGTTTGACTTAAGAAGAAGGCTCAATATGTATATAATAAATGAATGAGTGAACAATGTGTGGAAAGATTTTAGGATTTGAATTCAGAGAGCTTGGATTGGCAACCCAGGTTTAGCACTTACTTTCTGTGTGATATGGGACATGTGACTTCACCACTCTGAACCTTCGTTTCTCTAAGTAAAAACTAGGGTAGTACCTACCCTCCAGCCTTATTGCAGAATAGACAGTTAACATTAAAATACCTCATAAACTGTAGGGCACGGTGCTCACTCTCATTTAATATTACTTCGTACAGAGCCCTGGGGGAGGAACTATGAGGGTACCCAAGATACGCAGAATCCTTGTACCTAGCCCTAGAGGAATTGTGATGGATTTGAAGGGGAGAATGCACAAAGCAGGGAGCAGAGCTACACTGAGAGTACCACACAGTCATTGACTGCACACATATTTATGAGGACAAGGCACGCTGTCATAGGATTGCTGGAGGTTCTAGGTTCGGCCTCCTGGCAGGGCCTTGAAGGTCAAGGTAAGGCCCCCAGGTTGACTGTTCTGTGGGTTGAGGTTTCAGAAAGCTCCTATGCCATCTGGGCCTCTGGCTCACTAAGTCACTTTCCTCAGTTACTCTGAGGGAGAAATATGCAGAGTCCATTGTAGGGAGAGCATTAGAATCAGCCATTCAAGGAGTAGCCGTTCCCCACATGTCAGTGGTCTATCAGCCACTGCACTGGGCTCGCTGAGAATCCATCTCATGGAGGCACAAAGGCTCCAGCAACTCTTTCTGGGAGCAGGTGAGTGAGTTGCAAGGTGATTTCGCTGCTGTGGTAATCTCCCTTTAGACACAGGCTGTCCTCGAGGGCAAAAATAGCAGCTTTAGAAGCAGGAGAGAACTGTGACATCATCCCCAGGTTCAGCCAGCAAACCCCTCTCCAGCCTTGATCCTGCTTGCCCCTTGGAGACTAGGGCCTAGGAGATGACTTTGGCGTCTCTGAGTCCCTTCTAGCATCCTGGTTCCAGTTCTGGGATCTGTCTGTGAACATACATGGCCCCTGCTCAGCTGTTGCAGTAAGTGAAGAGGAGTGCACTCAGCAGTGCACTGTGGCCAGGCCCACGTCCCCCTCCACTTCCCCAAGACTGAGTGTCGCAGACCTCAGGGACTCCATAACCTCTGGGCCAGGAGCACATGGGCTGGGCTAGGGACAGTGAGGATGGCACTCAGCCCAGAGGCTGAGCTCAGGGGAAAACATTCTGCAGTCCTTGGGAAGTGGGAGGGAGGGTGAAGGAGTTTGCGCACAGCTCTGTTTCTGTATGTGTGTGTGTGTGTGAGTGCGTGTGTGTCTGTCCTGCAGCAGAAGATGGCAGGCAGGAATGGGGACTCCATAGCCACTACTGATTAGAAGGGTTTTGAAGTTGATAAATTACTTTGTATTGTGGCAAAATGATTTGACCAGATTTCAAATGTCTCAGAGAAGGGAAGCTTCTCTTGGGCCAAGTATTGATTGCATTTAATAGAGCTGGGACTTTCTCACTTAAAAACAACAAAATAAACATCTAAGAGAAGGCACTAATTCACCTCTCTCTCTTTCTCTCTCTGTCATCCTTCCCTTTCTTCCTTCTCTCTAAAAAGAGAAAGGGATCCAGAGACCCACCCAATGCTGGAATGAGGGTGAGGTCAGGGAACACAATGCTGATGTTGAAGCCATTGAGTTCCTTTGGGGCAGATTGATGGTGGGGGCTCAGGAGAACAGGGGGCCCTGGGTTGGTCCCATTCTTCACAGATTGATTTTTGCCAAGCAGCGAGACTGTCGCAGACTTTGATAAATCACTAACCCAAGTGATGAATGCCCTGAGGCTGGGTGGGGTGGGAGAAAGGATACTAGTTTGGGAGGCAGCCCAGGGAAGGAGAGTGGTGAGGATGGAGGGCTAGTGGGCAGAGGGAGCCAGCAGTTAACTCTGAGTTCTAGAAATTCTGTGAGATAGTCCCAGATAGCTAATCCTGGCCTTGTCTCTCAACAGGACTTGACCATAATCATTAACTCAACAGTGCTTCAAAATTCATTTTCAATCTGTCTTTCGTCTGTCTCTTGCTGTCTGTCTCATTGCTTACCTCTTTATCTGGCTTCCAAATGGACTCTGATGGTTTCCTCCCAGGAGAGGATTCCTGCGGACCTGCTGGAAAATGGAAAGGAGTCAGGGAAAGCTAGTAGCAATAGGAGCTTGGCAGTGGGAAGTAGGAGAAGAGAGGTGAGGTGGCCTCATACAGAGGGTGAAGGGGAGGGACCTGGGGACAGCAGAGAGAGGGAGGGGCTAGGGGAATGAAAATATATTTGTAGAGCAGCTCTGGCTAGAGAGACGCTGGTTTCCAGGGTGTCTTATTTCTCAGGGAGGGAAAGGTCACATCATGCGGTTCTCCCATCCTTCTCTCCAAAGCTGTAAGAACAGAGATTAGCCTTGATTGGGCTTCCTGAGGAATAGCAAGAAGTGCAGAGAGGGAGAGAGACCAAAGAAGAGCTGCAGAACTGATCTCGCATCACAGCCAGAGGCTGAGTTGGAGACAGCCAGGCTCACAGACCACAAATCTAAATTTGCTCTGGGTGACCTTGGACATGTCACTTAGCCTCACCCTATTTTCATCTATAAAATGGGATCATATAATAGATTTGAATGAAGTTTATGTTAATTAAGATAATATCTTTAAATAACTTAGGGCCTTGCCCATAGCAAGCATTCAATACATGTTAGCTTTTATTAACCAGTATTATTGCTCTCCCTAGTAGCAGCATGGCAGATTCTGAAGTCATGAAAACTCAAAATTTGTCAGCCATCCTGAAGTAAAGAGAAGGGACTCCTAGCTCCACCTGGGGGTGGAAAACTCTACACAAATTGCTGATCTACAGAGCAAGCCATGTTCTATAATGTCCCTGCTATCAGTGCTGATGCACCATGGATTGAGGCTCCACTGCATTCCTTATAAAGGCAACTGGAACCTAGCCCCTGAGATGCCTGTCAGGCCCCTGGCGCACCCTTGCTTTGCCCATTTGAGTTGAGCTTGGCTCTTCACCCCACCATTCAGGTTGCCTCTCCCAGGCCCCCAGGCCCAGCCCTGTCCATGGTGCTGACTCGTATACCAGCCCAAGACTCACACACAGTGCAGAACTTCTCAACTTAACCATCTCCTCCTGTCCCCAACTTTAACATCTCTGAAGATCTCCCCAGCCACCAGGAATGAATTCTGAGCTCACATTCTGGAACTCTGCCAGAAAGAAGGAATCGCGTTAGTATAAAGAATCACACAAAAGGCCGCAGGTAATTATGTCTCTTTTAAGCTGCTAACAGGATTGGCCGTTTGATAAATGGGAGGATTTGAGGCTGTTTTGTCACTGACAAGCTGTTGTAAGATCATATTGGAAGCTGAAGACAGTTTATCTTCATGTGTGTGGTGGAGAGGGGGAATTCTCGGTGGATTTTACACCCTCTTCAAATTAATGTGATTTCCTAGGCCAGTCCAGTGCACAGGAGTGAGTGATCTTTATGACTCATCCCCTGATTAGATTACCTGGCTCAGCAGCCACCTCCAGCCCCTCTGAGTGTCTTCACCCTCCCAAGGACCCTCCCTGCTCCATCCCTCCAGCTCCCCCTGATCTCCTTGTTCTCCTCCTCTAGTCTTGTTCTCAGGTCCAGCTGCTGAGCAAGCCCATGGCTCAATTATTGCTGGCTAGCTTGAGAGTCAGAGGGATCTGGTTTCTTCTGTTTCTCTGGAGGCAGCAGAAGAGAGGGAGGAGGGTGGGAAGCAGAAGGAGGCAAAGGGAGAGGGAGGGAGGCAAACAGAGGAGGAGAGAAGAAATGAGACAAAGAGGCAGTTTAACCAGAAAAACAGAGTTAGGCTGAGATAAAGAAAAGAAAGAAAGAAGAGGGACAAACACAGGAGTGAGGGAGAGGAAGGGTTTTTTCTTTCATTTCCAGAGCCTTATTCTCCATAAGCACCAAGGTAGCCACCTTCCCTAAATTAAGCAGCTTCTTTAGGAAATTTTTTCAGTTAAAAATTTTAAACTCTATTTTATTTCATTTACGGTAACTCTATTTTATTATATTCATGGCTCTTGCCACTATTATCTTGCTTATTTATTTATTTACTTCTATAATAATTGTCCTCACTCCTAAATTAGAAGACCAATGAGGGTCAGGATAATGGCCACCATGTTCTTGTCAGGACTCCAGCACCTAGCACACAGTAGGTCCTCAGTGCATGTTTACTGACTACATGATGTGCCGGTCTGAAGGGGGCAGGGATGGCTTGCCCTTCTGGCAGAGGTCTGGCTGTGAAGGGAAGAGTACAGAGTCCAGAGTTGAACCACCAAGGATGCCTTCAGTCTGAATACTTTGGCAGTTCTGTGGCCAGAATTAGGTAACGTCCAAGACAGAGCTTTTAAAAATGTGGTCTCCCCTGGTGGTCAAATGGTTAAGAATTCACCTGCCAGTGCAAGAGATGAGGGTACAATTCCTGGTCCAGGAGTATCCCATATGCTCTAAGACAACTAAGCCCATGTGCCACAACTACCAAGTCCACACACCTACAGCCCACGCTCCACAACAAGAGAAACCACTACAACGAGAAACCTGCGCACCACAGCTAGAGAGTAGACCCTGTTTGCCACAACTAGAGAAAACCCTACACAGCAACAAAGACTCAGTGCAACCAAAAGTAAATAAATAAATAATCATACATAAATAAAATGTGGTCCATGAAACACTTGATCAGAGCCCCCTGGAAACGTGTATCTTCACAGGCATTCACTGATTCTGATGCAGTGTGTCTGAAGTTCACAATATGAGAAACACTGGGGGAATGGGTGGGCTGGGGGCTTCTGCTCCAGGGACATCTGAACAGAACCAGAGATCATGGCTTCTCAGTGCATGTCTGAGTATGTGTTGGAAGAGTAGTGGTTGGAATACCTACAGTGGAATGAAGAAGCCAACACCAATTATTTCTAGCCATGTGGCACCTCATTTTACACACATACTGGGAGCTACTTGGGAAGGAGCACCCAAATTCAGTGGAAGGAAAAGGAGGGCTCAGCCAGCTAGGGACAGTTCCCCCACCTGACCCAGTGCCCTAAAGGAAGAGGAGGACAGCAACAGATGTGAAGAGGAGAAAGAGCCCTCCCTGCCCTGTGCCTAGGGGCCTCTGCTCCCCACCCATGGATATCTCTGCAGTTGGTAAGTCACGCCTCATTTCCCAGGCAAGCTGTGTGCCCGCCCCTGAGCCCCAGGCCAGCCTCTCCACCCCTTCAGGCACCGCCACCCCAGACTGATCAACAGTGTATGCTCCAGGATTGACTGACTGCCCACCCCCCAGCACATACCCTCCTCCACACACAGTCACACACACACAAACACCCTCATATCCCCCAGATGTCACAGCCCCATCATACAAGACACAGGCAAGGCCTGAACAAGACACCTGAAATATAGCAGTGGGTGCTCAGAGGGGAAGGACAGTGTGCACGAGGAGTGGGACATCCTGGACGTGTTCATGCTGGACCTCCATCTGGGCCTGGAATGGGGGGAGGAGGATGGAAGACAAGGGCCAGCTGGTTTCAAAAGATAGCTCATGTGATGCCACTTCTGCCCAATAAAATCAAAGCACTTAGACAAAGCTAACACCACCTCCCACCCCCTCTATGCTCCAGCAACTCTGGCTTCCTTTATGCCACAAACACTGCCTGCTCTCTCCTGCCTCAGTAACACCCTCACTCATGCTTACCCCTCTGCCCACAATGCTGTTTTATACTCTTTCACCCCATTTACCTGGTAACTCCTACTTCTCTTCCTTGGTGGATCTTTCCAGACCCTCTGGCTCTGTGTTACCACAGCCATTTATTGTTCACTGTCTGCAACACTCAGCCCTCTGGTCACTGCATATTCAGCATCTGTCTTCCTCATTAGATTGTGAGCTCCATGGCAGGAGGGTCCACACGTGGTGTCTTGTCCTCTGGTGTATCTCTGGCAGCATCCATGGTGCCTGGCACATGGCAGGCACTCAGCCAGGAAGGCTATGGCTTAGATAGGGTCGTTTATTTCAGCAAATGGTTCCTGAGCATCAGCACCATCTGTGGTGCCTGGTACATGGTGGGCACTCCGTCAGGAAGGCTATGGGCTTAGACAGGGTCATTTATTTCAGTGAATGGTTCCTGAGCATCAGGCGTGGTGCTAGATTCTGAGGAAGCAGAGGCATGCAGAAAGGCACTCTCCCTTCTCACAGAAGCTGCAATCCAGGGGTGACATGGATAGTTGTCAAGTAATCACACAAGTTGCTGTAAAACTGTAACCAACAAGAGTACATAAAAGGGGGATTTGGTCAAGTTCAGGAGGTCAGAGGAGCTTCCTGAGAGGATGCTATTTCTCTGATATACAGAACGTTGTATAGAGCAACAGTGGAGGAAAGAGTGTGCGAAGAGCTAGAACAGCATGTGCAAAGGCCCTGAAGCAGGAAGGAGCATTGCTTCTACACAAAACTAAAAATCCAGAAGGTCCGAAGTGTGTGGGGTGAATGGGGAGGCTGGAAAGCAGACAGAAGCCAGATCTTTGTGCAGGGCTTTGTCAGATGAGGTAAGGAATTTATTTCTTCACCTAGGAGCAAAGGGTTTAAACACTGAAGAGTTGAAACAGCAGGGGGGTGGGCTCAGGCAGCAGCGATATAATCAGAATTGCATTTTGAAAAGGTCATCAGGCTTCAGTCAAAAAAGAAAGGGAGGGGCTCAAGCAGAGGCAAAGAGACCAATAAGTGTTGCAGCCATCTGGACTCAAACCAGGAAGATGCGAGTGGAGACTGAAAATAGTGGACAGTTCCTGAAAGGTTTCAAGTCGCACCACAGGTCGGGTGGCAAAATCAGGACTAGCATCCATCCTGAGCTCCTGTACCTCCTTGTAACCACTGACCTCCTTCCGGGATGTCCCCTGGGCCACCATCAGAAGCAGTTCCCAGGCCTCCCCCCAAGAAGTATCCTCTGCCCTCTGATCCCAGATTCCCACATTCTGTACCATATTCCCTTAGGGGTGCCCATATGCGTTCTCTCCCAAGCTGGAAGGCTGTGGCTGGATATCCATTTGGAGCTGGGCTTCTCTCAGAGCCCCAAGGTGCTTTGCATTCTGGGAACTGTAGTTCTAGAGCAGGAAAGCTAGGTCTGCTCCTGACAATGGGTCTGGCAGGCAGCCTGGTTGCCATGGTTGCAGCTGGGCTGGAGCCACCGAACCATTTCATCCACAGCTCTGCTGGCTCTGAGAGCCTCCCAGCAAGAAAGCTTGGGCTCTGGGGAGGAGGAGGGAGGAGGAGAAAGAGAGAAGGAAAGAGAGGGTGGGGAGGGCCAGGTGGGCCTGTGGAGCAGGCCCAGGCTAAGCTTTGCCCTGCTCTGGGGTTTGTGAACTGAGTTGGAGAGAAGTCACCAGCACATCCTCAGAGCAGGACTCCCCGCCCACTGGGAGCTCTGTTCTCTTCAGTCAATCAGACCTTGTAATTCAGCTCTGTGAATGCAGAAGGCTGCAACAGGCAGAGAAAGAAGGAAGCAGCTCCCTCCCCAGGGGAACACACAGCCTGGGTAGAAAGGCAGGAAGGTACAAAATAATTAGTTAGGAGGAAATAGTCCTGTCCGTTTTCCTTCCCAAATGTCCCCAGAATCCGTTCCTTTCTCTCTGCCCCTTGGCCACAGTCCTGGTTCGTTCCATCTCTCCCCAAGAAGGCTTTCTAAACACAAATCTGGTCCTGTCACACCCCTGCTTAAAATTCCTCAATGGCTCCCCTTTGCCCACGACTGGATCAAGTCCAAATTCTCTAGGACTATTCATGGCCTTGTAAATTCTGGGCTGAGGCTCTCAGTCCAGTTTCTCCTTCTGTGTCCCCTCTGCTCCAGCCATGCAGAAGTTTTCTTGTTCTTCTTTCCTACCCACTGCCTTTGCACATGCTCACTTCTGCCTGCAATGCCCTTCCCTCCCTCCCCAGCCTCTGAGCCGACCAAACACAGCTGAACCTCCTCCTCCTCGATGAAGTCTTCCAAATCCTTCTCCACCAGGGGAAGAATTAATGGCCTGGTGCTCTGAGCTCCCAGAGCACTTTGTACATCCCTCTCAAGCACTTATCACCGTGATGTGATGATTGTCTCTGTAGCCGTCTCTCCCTCTCTCTCTCTCTCCCTCATCTAAGCTATCTCAGAGGGCTCCAGCACCCAGCACTGTGTGTGGCACAAGGTAGGCACTCGATAAATGGTGAACGGGATTGAATTCACCCAAGGAAGGCTATTTGGGCTGTCGCCACTCTCCTGTCCTCCCACTCTGGGCTCACTGCCTTTTCTGGGTCCCATCCCCCACCTCACACCTCCCCTGGGCTACACACACCTCACACACTGCAGCAGGACTGGCAGGTCCTATTGAGCGGCACCTTCTATTCTGGGCAAAGGTGGCACAGGCAGCTGTACGTGGAAGCTGCAAGCCTCACTGTGTCACTGGGAATGTGTATCAAATCATACCTGGGTCTCCAGAGAGAAGGCACCTGTGCCCTAAATGGAATCGTGATTTATGGACCCAGCTCCAGGATCTGAAAAACCAATTAGGCTTCCTTGCTTCTTCACCTGGAGGCAGGATAATTCCAGGAAAGTCATTCCTCCTGGACAGAGGCTCCACCACCATTCAGCTCTGCACTCCACCCCACCCTTATCACCGACCCCAAGTCAGTAGCTCCAAGCCTCCAGGGCCAGCTTTTCCTGCATTAAAATCCTGACTCTACCACTTAACATCTGGGAAACATTCTTTTGCTCTCCATCCTTTCTGAGTCTCAGTTCCCCATCATAATAAGAGGATAAAAATCACCTGCCTCTAGATTATCCACCCATATATGTATCTATCCACCCACTCACATATTCCCTTATGTGAAGATTTATTAGGTGCCTGCTGTGGGTCAGCTGCTGTGTTAATCACTAAGGATGCAGAAGTGAATCAGAAAGACATGGTTTCTGCCTTCAGGGAGCTTACAGTCTGTGGAGAACACCAACCCCAATGTGCTTCGAGACAACAATGCAAACTATTTGGTGCAGTCTGGGCTTGATCTAGGACCTCAGTATTTATTTCCTCAATGATTATTTTCTGTTTACCTGGGACATGGCAGGCCTGGAGGGTGAGTCCGAACACTGACACCCCTCCCTGCATCGGCTCCTGTTCTCAGTGCAGATGGACAGACGGCACTCAGCACTCACTGGCCAGTACAACTGTGAGAGGGCCAAGAGAGAGAACACTGAAAACAGAGGGTCCAAACTCCCCAGGGCCCCAGGGAAGACCCCTTGAGATAGCAGTGCAGGCTCCCTTGTAGAGGTAAAAACAAATTGATGGCACCTCAGTAGGACTGCCTAGACTGGGGCAAGAGGCAGCCTCCCTGGTTAGGGGGTGAGGGGCGAGGTGATGGAGCGAGGGGATCCCACAGAGAAAAGGTGAGAGACAGCAGGAGCGCCAGTCACATAGGAACTGGGGAGGGCAGTGGCTTCCCAACTGGGGAGGGCAGTGGCTTCCCAGAGTATGTGGAGGCCACTGCGTCGCTGCCTCTGCCCCGCCATTCAGCAGGACATTTATTCCCTTTGTTCTGGAGGTGGCAGAAAGATCCTGGTCTAGGTGTCAGTCCAGCGAGGGAGTGGGAAGGGCAGAGGCCGACGTGGCAGCTGATGTAAGCTGTTCTTCTGACTGCAGTCCCTGATGCCAGGCCCATGACCCCAACCTGCTCCTTCAGCCCTCCTCTGCTCCCTTGGCTGCTGGAAATTGGTGCCTTGACTCAGTGGGGTGAAGTTTCCAGGCTTGGAGGAAGAAAGGAAATAAGAGGGAGTGGGAAGGTGGTGGAGATTCATCACTAATCTTCAGTGTTTTCAAAGAAGAAGTTACCAGCTTGCTCCATGAGCCTGGGTCTCAGTCCCTCATCTATAGTATTGGGCTGGACTAACCCTAAGAGCTCCTTGGCAGTCTGTCCCTTTTGCTGTTGGGAACAGGGAGCTGGTGGGGGGAGTCTCTGCAGAGAAAGGCTGGCTCCACCCTCTGCCAAGGGACCCAGATCAGCATTTGTTGACATTTTCCAGCGTGCCCTCAGCGCTGGTGACATTTCAGAGACTTTCTCCCTAACAGGACTGCAGGATGGGAGGCTAACTAACCACAAAGCCCCCTGCTTCAGGCTCAGAGGGGCTCAGGCCACAAGCCCCTCCCAGGCACGAACCTCACATTCCAAAGAGCAGTGAGGTTCCATCTTATGGGTTGGTATTGGGCTGGCGCAGGGGCCTAGGTCCCACCCTGAATACTCTGAGTCAGGGGAGAGTGAGGCTGCTCTGGGCTCAGAACTTTTCTCAACAAACCTCAACACCTGCATTTGTGAAATGGAGCCCGTGGTTCCTGCTTCTCTTGAAGGATGATTGTGAGGTCCAACTACTTAAATGTGAGAAAAGGCAAGTGTTTCATAAACCGAAGTTTATTGTGCAAGTGTGAAGGGCTCCAATGGAAGCATTAAGTCCTAGAGTGGGCTCGAGGGAAGGCAGGGCAAATGGGTGCAAAGGCTGGCAGAACCAGGTCAGATTCTGGCCATTTCACATATGGAGAGAGCTACTTGGTGGGGAGAGGCTGGCAGAGGAGGCACAGGGAAACTTCTTTGCCCCACTTGGTGCTGACCCATGGCCATAAAGGGCCGGGAGGGGGCTGCTCAGAACCAGCCCTCGCAAGGAGTAGGCCCAAAGTCTCTCTCACTGGTTTCACTCTTCAGTCTCAGACCTGGGAGGGAGACCAGTATGAGAAGCCAGGTCAGGGTGGTGGTCAAGTGCCCGGATTTTTGAGTCAGAAGAACTAATCATGGCTCTTTTGAGCACAAGCTGTGTGGCCTCTTTGAGCCTCATTTTCCTTATCTATAAAATGGGGCTTGGGGTAGTAATAGTGCATAGCTGGCAGGTTGTTGAGTGGATCAGAGGCACTGACATTGGTAAAGCACTTAGTATGGGCTTCCTCATAACAGGTGCAAAGTTGCTTTGCTGGAACTATTATTAGTGACATCAGCTTTCATACCCATGTTGGGCCTCACCAAGAACATTTTCCACCTCTGGCCAACCTAGTCTAGAAAGAAGGGAAACCCCTCTCCCACAGATTTTCATGCATTTAAATGTGCATCAGGTACGTACTGTGCACCCAGTTCAGTATGGTGGGAAAGAGGACAAAAACTTTTGGAAATTCACCGGTTGTGAGAGCTTGACTGGCTCTCTTCCCCGACCCCGGTCTCAGTCTTCTTGTCTTTAAAAGTGGAAGTTATCAGACAAGGGTTGCAGATTGATATTTAAAACTATAGGGGGACACTGTTGATGGGGACATTGGCATTTGCTTGGTGCCAGAGTAACCCACAGACACTATTTCCTTGAAGCAGGGTGCAGAGAGTACCATCACTTTCATTAGCTGGTGTTCATCTGAGCATTTCTAATGGTGGATGAATGAGGCAGTATTGTCTTCCGATGTGGTGTGAAGTGAAGTGTGTGACATCACCTCACATGGGTTCTAGCCAGAAACATTTAATTTGATCATTCTAGCCTTCAGATCTAACTTCTAGTTTACAGGAAACACTGAAAGTAACCAGCACAAGAAAGTAACAGACATCTGGAAGGAGGGATATTCTGTAGGAAAACTGACTTGGCTCTTTCATGAGTCAGTGGCCCAAAAGACAGGGCAACTGCATGGTCTTAAACAATTTCATGCACATAATGATCGGATGCCATGTGTGGCCCACTATTGGATTCTGATAAGCTAAACATAAAGGAATTCTTGGAGGGGGGCAATTGGGGAGATTTGTATATGGTCTGGATATTAAAACAGATGAAAATTTATTTACTAAAATGGGAAGCTAGAGATTGGTGACTGCAAAAAAGGTGATCACGAAGCAGTCTATATGTATAATATGATCATATTTTGGCAGAAAGACACTTATAAGTAAGAAAAAGATCTGAAGGAGGAACATTAAGGTGTGAATAGTGGTAGGAATGCGATGTTTTTATTTTTATTTCTTGGCTTTCTGTGTTTTTAAATTTTCCACCATGCATGTATTGCCTCTCTAATAATGAAGTGTTATTTAATAAATAAAATGGGAACAATAACAGTGTGTACCTTGTACGGCTGTAATGATGCCGTGAGACAATACTGTGAAACACGGGGCTTGGTAAGTACATACTCAGTAGTTAGCTGCTGCTAAGATGTTTATGCTGGTCCCCTCTTACCCACCATTAGGCAGACCTGGCTTATTGGGAATGGTCTCCCTGTCCCCAGATCCTGTCACATAGCAGGGCAGTGCTGGTGTTTGCTGTACAAATCACTTCCTGTGGTCCAGATTTTGTTGTGCATTGAGGGAAGCTTGATGGGAATTATGGCCTTGTGCTCACACAGGTAGAGGTCTCTCAGAGCCCACCCCGCCTCACCTTCTCTCCTAAATTCCTGGGGCATGCTAGGTCCTTACAACAAGCAGGAGGGGACCCTTTGCCAGTGTAATAAAGCTGCAGTGATCTGATCCAAAAGGAACAGCTAGTGGTCCCCGCCTTTCCCCCTCAGCCACATTCGCCAAACCAACCAAGTCTATTAGTGACATGACCTCCAAAAGCTTCCACCTTTCTTATTGTCCTAAGCCTGGGGATGGACTTTGGGTGGCTGGAGGTTGTGTCTGAGGATGTTCTGCAAATACAGATTGGAACTGAAGCTAGACCTAATATAGGTGCCAATTCTTGCTCTGGGTCTGAACCTAGTTTCCCAGAGAGAGCCTCAGAGCTGGAAGTGGGCTGCAGCTGTCTCCACGTCCGAGTCCTGAGGATTCAGTCTAGGTCTGAAGCTAGCTGCCACTTAGGAGCTGGGTTTTAAGACCTGAGAGGTACTTGCAAGGTCTGAATCCTGCTGCTTATTGAAAGCTGAAACTAAATTCTGTCCTTGATGAAGGCTAGGGTGGCCTCTGCCTTGGAG
The DNA here is from genome assembly GCA_007570785.1 of Antilocapra americana. NCBI lineage: Eukaryota > Metazoa > Chordata > Mammalia > Artiodactyla > Antilocapridae > Antilocapra > Antilocapra americana. Next base: position 10,979,877 of record ML661893.1, on the reverse strand, counting down.
ACAAGAGCTAGGCTATTTCCCTACCTAGCAAGAACTCTGTAGTCAGAGAAGGAGCCTGGGAGGGGATGGTCTCACCAGCTGGGGTGTGGGAAGGGGGCTCTTAGAGAAGGAGGAGTGACATCATCTGAGGCTCCTCTCTGGTGTCCATAGAACCTTGTAGGAATGGAGGAAGAGAGAAATGCTCCCTCAGGGGTGTGGGTGGGGCCCCCCTGGGGCTGGACAGAGACACATTGTGGAGGACAGGAAGCTAGCATGGAGGAAATGCTACTGAGGACTTAGCGTCACCAAGGGGGGTCCCTGGCTGCTGGAGAGAGAGCCTTCGTGAGTGGAACACACCCCATTACCCCCAGCTCCACCTCTTAGAGCCAGCAGGGCTCCCTGCTCATTAGACCGACATCTCCTCCTTAATAAAAAATACATGAATAAATAAATGATAACAGCCATAACTGCTTTCCACTCTTTTCTGTTTCCCCAGCTCCTTCCTTCCAGGCTAGGTCCTGAGGACTCCCCAGGTTTGTTCCCTCCATAAGTGCTTGCCCTCCCTCCCTCCCACTGGCTGTAGGCATGCCTCTGCTCAGGAGGGCACAGGATGGGGGACATGGAGGATACCACTCTTAGGGATGCTGAACAGACCTCCTGCACCCCTAACCTGCTCATGGAGGGGTGATGGACAGAAGTCTGGCAAGTGGTCTCCTCTCCCAGCTTTCAGGGAGGAGGCAGCAGCAGCTGAGCCTTTAGGGCCAGGGCTGACAATGGCCCCTAACACATTGGGACCCCAAGTCAGGGATGGGCAGGAAACAGAGGTAAGAGAAGGAACTGGAAGGTAGGACAGTTATAAGATGGTTTCAGGAGAGAATGGGAGCTGGCATTTGCACAGGATGGAAGAGGAGGTCTTGACCCACATTCAAGTAAGTAGATGGAAGATTGCCTTTCTTAGAAGGAACAACAAAAATCACATTTTCTTCTTTCTGGCAGTCCATGTTAATCCCTTTATATTTGCCCCCCCTGTTTCCCACTTTCTGCCTCTGCTGTCTCTCTACTGCCTTCTCTTTCACCATCATCTCCTTCCTTACCTGCATCAGTGTGCCTTGGAGATGTGTGTGAGTCAGTGTGACGCACTCCTCAAGGTTAAGGGGAAGTAATTCTGTCATGACCTGGTGGTTCAGGACCATGGAGAGCATCCTGCCACGGAAAAGTCCTGTCCTAAAACCGAGACCTTGGGCTGCCTATAAGAGAACTGGTGAGATGGAAGTAAGGAAGAGCTGGTAGGGAAAGGTATGAACATCGGTGAGGGTCATTCCCTGTCTGGTCCTCTTATGCTGAGTGACTCTGACCTGGGACTTAGAATTGTTGTTGTTCTCGACCAAAAGCCCCCACTCTCCCCACCAAAAAGAGGGGGAGAAGCAGGAGCAACCTGTGCTATGGGCTGTGCAGTTCTGAATGGAGCACAGCCCTTGCCTGGAAGCTCTGGGAACCTTTGTGTGTAGAGTGCAAAACTAAACACACAAGCAGATTATGGTTTGGGGTTTAAAATTATTTTCTTGATAAATTACACATAACACGAAAATCACCATCTTAACCATTTTTAAGTGTACAGTTTGGTGAAATTAAATACATTCAGAGTATGTGTTTTCTTCAAGAGAATGGAGTGACCCTGGGAGAGATGTTAGGGAGGCTATGTGGTGTGTATGATGTGTGCATGAGAGAAGAGGATAGTTACAACCCTACAGGGGAGGGGGTGCCCAAGGGTAGGGGAAGTAGGAGCTAGGGGCCGGGGTCCTGTTGGGCCAATGCATTCAGCTTGCAGGGTGGGAGTGGGGGGTCAGGCAGAGACTTACCCTGGCTCCAGCTCAGGACTAGTGGGACCCAGGAGCCTCCTCTTTCCTTCAGCAGCTCCCTCTGGATGGAGCCAGAAGCCAGATTTTGGGAGCAGTCCAGATGTTCAGGGGAGATTCAGGGAAGTGGAGCAGATGGGCCCTGGGATTCCTGTGGGGGCTGAGGGGGGAGGGCAGCAGCTGGAGGATGTGAGGGGGCATGTGCTAGCATGCTAGAGCCGAGGCTGGCTCCAGTGTGTGCAGGAGCATGTGCCACAGGCTGTGCCTAGGACGTGGGTCTTAGGCAGAGAGTAGGCTAGGTCAGGTGGCCCTTGGTGCTTTCCATGTGCTGGCTACTAAGATCTGTCTCAAGCTGCCGACAGTTGTGGCAAGGCCTGGGGTGTGTACCGTGTCTGCCATGTGTTGTGCCAGGATATGGAATTGAGCAAGAAAGACCTTGCCGCTGTCCTTGAAGAGCTCAGCCTATCCCCCAATGCCTTTGGCTTGGACCCAGGGACCCATCCCTCCTCCCTGAGTCCAGAGTGGCCACTCCTCATGGATTAGAGGAGGGAAGTCTCGTACAAAGGCTTGAGTGAGATGGCCTAAGTGGTCCCCTCACTTTTTACCCCAGGAACCCGCAGCTCATCTTCCCGCCCAGAGCCCCAGTCTCTGGCCACATCATCTGCTGGTCCTGCAGTTTCTGTGGTCCTTGGGAAGGTGTGGAGCAAAGCAAAGGGCCAGAATCTAGAACTGGGGTCTGCTCCTGACTGCCCCATGGACTCGAGAGCTCGGTGGCTTTTATTACCCACCACTGCCTTGCTGCATCTGGCTATGATCCTCTCACTATCCCTACACTAGCCTGGGAGAGTGGTCACCAGCCCCATTAGGAGATGAGCACACCAAGGCGCAGAGAAGTAAAACCACCTGTTGAAGGCACACCTCTCCCACAGAGCCAGGATTGGAACCTACATTTGCATGACTCTGTTTCTACAATTCCTCCTCTAGGAAGAACAGTTATTTCTGCATTCCAGCTAGTTGTGTAGCTCTGGACAAGCATGTGCCTTTTCCTCGCTAGGCCTCTATGTCTTCATTTATAAATTGAAACGGTCTGAAGAGAAGCATCTTGAAGAGCCTGTCCCATTTTTCAATCCTGTGATGTCACCCTCAGCACTGGGAAAGGGGGCAGTGGGGACAGACTGGGTATTGATGGTACTCTAGCTGAGGGCAAGACAGAGACCAGTCCCCCACACCCTCCAGACGCTTGGGTCATCCCAGGATATGCCACGATGCTCTGCAGGGTGGGCTCCTCTGCAGGCTACACTGGTGGAGCTGGGGTGGAGTCTGTGGGCAGCAAGTCCCTGAGTCCCCTCGGCCTGTAGGGGTGGTAGAGCAGAGGGAGGCCTGGGGCAGAGAGCGAGGCTGGCTGGGCAGGCCAGAGCCAGGCGGGCAGAGCAGAACGAGGCTCAAAGCTCCAGGGCTTTACAAATGGATTTTGCTGAAATGGAAATTTCCACCCATCCCTGAAATGAGCCTGGCAGCGAGGCCAGGTCTGTCAGGCTGCAGCAGCTGGGGACGCCGACAGGGACAAGAGCCAAACTCTCGAAGCCCCTCAGATCCATGCAGCCCTCCCCCCACCACCCACGCCCACTTTTCTCCCCAGGTCAGGTCCTCCGGAGGACCTCACCCCTTTTATACCCTTCTCACTTTCCCCCTCAACCACCTCACACCTGACACTCCCCCCAGCCTCCCACTGGTCCTTGCCCTGCCTTTTCACCCCTCCTGCGCCTCCTGCCTCCCACCCCCCACCTCACACGCCCACACACACCTGACACTCTCTCCACCTCCTGCTTTATCCTCACACTGCCCTCTCACCCAAACCTCCTCACCCCCCTCATACCTCGGCAGGCACTGCACCACGCCCTGCACACACCGTCTCTCACACACACCTGACACGCCCCCCCCTCCTGTTTCCCTCCTCATGTGTCACCCCTCCCTGGCTCACCCCTACATGTTCACACACTTTCCCTCCACTTCTCATCCCCATATCCACTTTCTGGAACCCCCTCCTGCTCTGGACAGACACTGCCTCACCTCCCATGTCACTCCACCAGCCACACCCCTGGCCTGTCCCTAGCCCCCTTCTCTCCTCAGTACAGCCCTCTATCAATGGTCATTAGGGTCAAATATCTCCTCGTGAGGAGCTGGGCTTTCAAGTCAGACTCCAAACTCAGCCACCCTGGCTGGGTGAGCCAGAATCTTACCTCATTTCTCTGAGATTCTGTTTCCTCGTCCATAAGATGGGGTTGACAACTTCCCTCACCTCTTGGGCCTGCTGTGCTCACTGAGTGTTTGCAAAGTCCTTCTCTCGTGCACAGGGAGTGGGGAGTGTGCCATAGGAGTGTTGATCTTGCTTGTCATTTTTGTGATTAATTGATATATTGTGCCTGGCCCATTGCTGGATGGTGCTGGGTGGGAGGGTGTGGGTCGAGTATGTGCAAGAACTCAAGAACTGGTGAGTAATGAGAACCCAACATGGGAGACAACAAAAGGAACGCAGATGTATAGAATAGACTCGTGGACTTTGTGGATGAGGGTAAGGGTGGGATGAGATGGGAGAAGGGCATTGAAGCATGTTAATTGTCATGTGTCTAATCAATCGCCAGCCCAGGATTGATGCTCGGGACTGGTGCAGCGAGATTTCCCGGGGGGGAGGGAGGAGGGAGGGGGGACCCGGAGGGGAAGCATATGTAAACCCATGGTGATATCATGACAATGTATGGCAAAAACAATAAAAAAAAAAAAACAGTTTGCTGCAATACAGGAGACAAAAAAAAAAAAAAGAACTGGTGAAAGTACCAGAAAGTGTTGCCAAGGGGTGGAGAGGGGAGGGGTCAGGGATGAACATGATCAAGCAGGCCCATATGGGGAGGGGGAGGATGCAGAAGAAGGAGATCAGTGCTAACTAGGCTACTAGGCAGCAGCCAGGTCTAAGGATGCTGCCTGTGGGCAGGACTCCCCTCTACCCAGGTCCACCCCAGACAGAGGGGGCCTGAGACAGTCTGAGGGGCCTAGACATCCTTTCCTCCCCAGGCCTTTGCTGGTCACAGCCACTGGAGGGCAACTCTAATCCCTGGACAAAGGGATGTGAGGAGGGGAGGGGATGCTGCCTTCTCATCACTCAAGATGCTCTCATAGGAGTTGGAGGGGAAGATGACAGGGGACTGGCTGGGATGGAGAAGGTCCATGGAGGAACATCACTGACTCCCTGCTAGGTGGGTGGGGAGAGTAGGGAAAATGTCAGTGGAAGGGGGCAGAGTGTAGAAGCCAAATGTGGGAGTAGGAGAGGCATGGGGTTTGACCTGCTGTGATTCCTCTGGGGGGCTTCTTGTTCCAGGTGCTTAAGGGCCTAGCTGGGGACAGGGGTCTGGCCTGGCCCCTGAGGGATCTGTGATGCCAGGAGGATTTGGGACACCCACCACCATGAGGAATGGGCAATTTCTGCTCAGTGGTGAGGCTGGGACAAGAAGCTTGGGCAGTATTGAATGCAGAAGGCCCTGGGGCTGAACGAATGGGGATCACTGTCAGAGAACTGGCCGCAGGGACCATTGTGGAGTGGGAAGGTGGATGAGAGGAGCCTGGTCAGAGGAAGGGGTCCAGAAGCATGTAGGGGCATATGTACAGGGGCTCCAATCCGCTCCCCCTGTTCAGGGTCCTTGGAGCAGTCACATGCCTCATCCCCTAATTATTCATTGCTTAGTACTCACTATGAGTTAAACAGAGCTCTGAGCTGCTCCAGGCTTCTTCCTTCCCTAGTCTCAAGGGCTGGGGACCAGGCTCAGGGCCTGGGCTGAGCCAGGCCACTGGGTGGAGAGAAACAAGTAGAGGGTGGGGGCGGAGGTGTGGGTGAAGGGGTAGACATAGGGGCAGTCACGAGTGTACACTGCGATGAAAAGTGACCTGGAGGGGTCTGGGGCCTGGAGACAGGAGAAAGGACAGGGAGATGGAGCTTCCCCAAGGCCGGGCGAGGGACAGGGACAGGGAGCATGGACGAGGGGAGCTGAGGGAAGGTGGAGAGTTGTCAAGACCAGAGCGGGTGCGAGGGGCTGGGCCGGCTGCGGCTCAGTAGGGCAGCCGGTGTCTCCACCAGGGGGCGCTGCCTGTGAGCAAGGTGCGCGCTCACCGGGCTCTGCACTTGAGGGCTGGTTCCTCCGAAACTGGGTCTGCGTTGCTGTCGCGAACACCCAGCGCTGCGGGGGAGGGTAGGAAGCACGGGGGATTGAATTACCTTTCAAGTCTAAAGCCTAGATTCCTCCAGGCCTGGCAGGTGGGCGTGTGCACACATTCCGGAGCGCATTGTGGTGCTGGCTGTCACTAGAGATCCACAGGCTCGCTCCAGCTCCTTTCAGTGCGTTCCCTCTCTACGGAGGAGAGAGGGGCTGTGACCCTGACCCTGGGGCCGGCAGAGTCAAGGGATGGGGAGACCGCTGACCTGGCCCCAGGCTGCAGCCCCTCAGACAGGACTGGGAGGTCTTGGTTAGAACCCTGACTCTACCAGGTTCTAGTCACTCGTGACCTTGGCACCTGACAACCTTCCTGGTTTCTTCATCCGAAAAGAAGATAATGTTAACAGTGCCATGAGCCAGCCTATGTGCCAGGCACTGTGTTAAGCATTTTAGTTCTTCAGACCCTCACGGAGGTAGGCACTGGGAATCTCTCCCATTCTACAGATGAGGAAACAGAGGCTAGGAGAGACTAAGTGATTTTCCTAAAGGCACACAGCTTGTAAGGAACAAAGCTGGGACTCTGACTGCATAGCTTCACCCTGAATGATGTATGGTATCCATATGTCAGGGCTGCTGTGAGGAATAAGCGAGATAATGCACATAAAGACGTATTGTAGCACAGTGCCTGGCACAAAATGAGTGCTGAAGAAATAATAATAGTAAATGTTATTGTTGTTAGTATTTATTCACCTGCACAGATGCTCAGAGGTTTCATTTCATGCTCCTCTGGTGGCAGGGGGCTCCGGAGAGGATGGAGAAGCCCTCTGTGGGGATGGGGTGTGCAAAGGCAGCTGCAGGGAGGCTGTTAGGGGCGGGGGCAGGCAGGCTGTGGTGGGAAGTGGGGCTTGGCATCAAAAAGCAGGGGAGGGCAGCGCAAGTGGAGTAGCAAGTGGAGTACAGAAAATGGAAGTGAGTGACTATGTATTTAAGATTTTGCTCCGGTGATGGTCTCATTGGCCAGACATCTGGTTTTCACAGGCATCCCTGGGGAATGGAAGTCAGACAGCATTACTTCAGCAGCTCTAACACCATTTATTCTGGGCTCGCTGGGACTTGATGGATCTCAGGGGCTCAGGTCACTGCCCTGCAGAATGGGGCCAGAGCGTAGCAGGTCTGCCCCTGGAGCTCCTTGGGAAGGGTATAGGAGTCCCTTCTGGTTATGGCTAATCCCCTCTCACCTGCTCAGAGCTGTAAGCAAGGGTGGCTTGCCTCCTCCACACCCTCTACCTCCCCATCCTGACCTTCCCTCCTAGGTACAGGGGTATGAGATTATAAGGAACTGAAGAGGACATTGAGTACATCTCCCCCATGCCTCTCCCCTCCATAGCTACCTGGAGAAGAGATCCAATGGAGGGTGGCCCACCTGGCAGCTGCCTGGGGCACCCATCTCTAAGGGGCGCTAAAGCTTCACTGGTCGCAATGAATCCAAGAGTATTTATGAGGAACAAGCCTGGGGTTGGGGTGGCGGTGGCAGGAACACTTTGACAAGCTGTTGGGCACTGAAGTGAAATTCCCACAGGGTGTTCAAGCTACAGTTGTTCATTAAACTCCTTTCATAGGAGGGGGTCCTGGAGAACCAAAGGGTTTCTGTGCAGCTTGGAAGGACTGGTGAGGTTAGGACCAAAACTGAATTCAGACTGACAGAAGAGAGGCTAAGGGCTGCAGTGAGGTGGGGGTGGGGAAGGAGGGGGGCTTCCTGCCCAGTCCCTGCACAGCTTCTCCTCCAAATAAATGTTGAACAAATATTGAGAGAGTGTGGGTTTGAAGAGGCACCAAATTTACTAGTCTGACCTTGGTTTTCTCATTTTCCAGTCCAGCCCAGGTGCAAAAGTGGCGTAACAATGATCCCCTTTCTATCCTGGGTCATGACTGCATCTTGTGCGTTGGTTTATTCTTTCATCCGCTCACTCACCAGATATTTCTAAGCACCTACTGTGTGCCAGGCACTATCCCAGGCACTGGGGCTACAGCTGCAATCTGCTTCCTCTCTTCCGCTGCTCTCCACCCCGTGAGCCATGGGAGCCGCCGGGATCCAGAACCTCTCGGGTGCCTCGGGTGGATTATAGTGGGAGTGGGGATCAGATGAGGTCTCAGGCTTAGTCTCTGTCCCCAAGAGAACTGCCTCTCTTTAGGTGACAAAGAACAGGGGGAGAGGTAGCTTCTTTGTGGCTGCCCCGAACCTAGAACTAGCTGTTCATGCCCTCAGGACTTGGTGTGAGCTTATAAATTCATGCTGTGTCCAGGGCAATGTGTGTGTGTGTGTGTGTGTGTGTGTGTGTGTGTGTGTTTCTCCCTGAGCAGAGCTCCAGGCTAGGCAGCTGGAGTGGGGTGGGGGTGGCAGAGGGGAACAACAGAGAATGCCAGGCTCCTCCCTCACCCCCTACTGTGGATCCCTCCCAGATCTCTCTGCTGGGTCAGGCTGCCTACAGGAAGTGAGCAGCTAAACAGGAGACTAAGTTGGCCCTGGTTTCTCTCAGTCACCTGAAGCGGTGGGGGTGGGGGAGTTGGCCCTGCTGGAAGGCCAAGAGGGAGGAGGGACCCCAGGCTAGAGGCTTGAAAGCCATCCTCCCTGAGAAATATAAGACATTCTTAGCGCATTTGCTCCCCTCCCCCACCACTACCTCCAAGACTTAGCTGCCTGGGGTTCTGGGCATTACTCCAGTACTAAAAGTTATGAAGGGGCCCGGGTCTTGACAGCCCTGTCCCCACACCTTACGTAGCTTGAGGGAAGAGGGAGAGGAACCCCTGAAGGCAGGTCTTCTACTCCTTAGACTACAGTCTTGACCTGGACTCCTCCCTGGGGTCACAGACCAATAAGAATGCTCACTGAGACTTTGGGGGAAAGCAACAGATCCCCTCAACAAACCCTGGATCCCGGGCCTGTGGCTGCCGCAGCAGAGGGAGACTGTAGGAGGCAGGGGGTGTTCATGAGGAAAACTGGGGGCTGGGCCTCACGTGCCAAGAAGTGGGGAGCTGTGTCTGCATAGGCGTCCCCCCCCAAACACTGTCTGACAGAACTAGCTGCGTCCTTGCCGTCTCTATTTTTAGTCAGAACTGGAAGGAAGGGAAATTTGGGGGCCAAGCCACCAGCCCTGGCTCCCGCTGGCAGCATCCACAGCACGTGGTGCGGGGGCGCCTGGGAGCCCCAAGTCCCAGCTCCTCAGGGAGGCAGGACGGTGCTCCCTCCCACCTGCAGCACAGGCTTGAGAACTGAGGGATGAGACAAGGGACAAGATCTCCCTGTATTGGGGCTGGGAGGGGGGGTGTTGCCGCCTTTCCGGGCCTGAACACGTGGTCTGCACCAAGTTTTGGGCACAGAGCGAGAAGGTAGAAAGAAGAACGACCCAGTTTGGTCTCCTGAAATAGGACTTAGGTCACGCTGAGGTGCTTCCTTTTGTGGGCTCTTCGAATGGGGCCCTTGCTTCCTCCCTCAAAGTTTAAACATCTTGACTCTATCAGAAGCCGGTTGGGGCTGGCTCTTCCTCAGGAGGGGAACTTGTGTGAGGTGTGAATTCATAGATTTCCCCTAACCTAAGAGCACAGAGGGAGAGCAGAGAGGGACGAGTGTTTTCCGTCTCCACCTCCCCAGCAGAAAGACTCCCTGGATGGAACCCCACAGCTGCTAAGGTCATTACTTGTGTGCCAGGGAAAGGCAGTTCAAGTGGCAGTAGTGTAGTTTTTTGCGCTCTGCAGACCTGGGTTCGAGTTCTGACTCCTCCACCTACTGCTGTGTGATATTGAGAAAGTGGCTAAACCTCTCTGAATTTGTTCTTCCCTCTGTGAAGTAGGGATAATCATAGTACCTTCCCTGTAGAATTATCTCATATTGAGGTAATATGAGAAAATGTACATGCAAGTGTTCAACTATTCATATTATTGATAAAAATGTGAAAGAAGAGCCCAAAATCTTCTCCACAATCACTGAAGATGGTGACTGCAGCCATGAAATTAAAGGACGCTTGCTCCTTGGAAGAAAAGCTATGACCAACCTAGACAGCATACTAAAGGGCAGAGATATTACTTTTACCAACAAAGGTCCGTCTAGTCAAAGCTATGGTTTTTCCAGTGGTCATGTATGGATGTGATAGTTGGACTATAAAGAAAGCTGAATGCCAAAGAATTGATGCTTTTGAACTGTGATGTTGGAGGTTCTCTTAAGAGTCCCTTGAACTGCAATGAGATCCAACCAGTCAATCTTAAAGGAAATCAGTCCTGAATATTCATTGGAAGGACTGATACTGAAGCTGAAACTCCAATACTTTGGCCATCTGATGTGACGAACTGGCTCACTGGAAAAGACCCTGATGCTGGGAAAGGTTGAAGGCAGGAGGGTAAGGGGACAACAGAGGATGAGATGGTTGGATGGCATCATCGACTTGGTGGACATGAGTTCAAGTAAGCTCCGGGAGTTGGTGATGGACAGGGAAGCCTGGTGTGCTACAGTCCACGGGGTCACAAAGAGTTGGACATGACTAAGTGACTGAACTGAACTGAACTGAAAAGAAGAGCCCAGTTCTCAGCCTGAACCCCACTATGTGGCTGGTCTCAGGCCCACATTTGCAGAGATTTCCTCTCAGATTAGACTGACTTTGTTCACCCCATCACTGCCCCTAGCCCTAAGCCTCTCATTCCCAGGCAAAAAGCAGAAGTGTAGCCCGCCGTTTAGCTGCAGAGCTAGAAAAGCTGTTTCCTTCAGTCATGCTGCAGTCCCAAGGGCTCCCCAATCTCATCATCCCACCCTTGCCCCCAGCCCACTCCGGCTACACACACAGAATCTGGGTGGAGGAATGGCTTAGGCACCTTGTCAAAGGTGGGGTGGGGGAGAGAAGGTTGCAGGGCATCTCAGACAAACCTATCAATGGGGAGAAGGCAGAAATGAAAGAGTGAAAACTTGCCACACAAATACATTTTGTAAGAGTTTCTGCAGGTGGTAAAAACTTTGGAGGAACAGCTGGGTATGGAATACAGATAAGCTTCAGGGGTCTGAACCTTCTGAAAGTGTGTTCCAATAGAAAACGCAGAGCCTTCAGCAGATTTTCCAAAAGATCTAGGACCCCAGGTGGGTGAGGAACCACTATTGACTCTGGTCCAGAAGTTAGGAGACCTTGACATTTGTCTGCCTTTCATTCCTGGAACAGAGACCTTTCTCCTCAATTTCCCCACCTGCTCCACAAGGGGTTAGACTAGCTGAGGTCTATGGTCCGGGTGGGGGCATTCCAGGGCTCTGTGAAGTCTGGTGAGCAGTGACAGAATAACCAGAACCAGGCTTGGGAGACAGGCTCCCAGGAAAGTGGAAGGGGGTCCCTCTCCTGCCCCTTCCCAGGAGCCGACTTGGTCCATCAGCCAACATGTCAGCCAGCCAGCCGACAGAAACTGAGCTGCATCCCTCCACCAACCCGGGAGGCTGTTGCCATGGCAACTTCATATTTATCCACTTTAGCTCCTAATTAAGGGGAAAAGCATATAACATATTGGATGTCAAGGAGGCTTTGTGAGCCTCAATTTAGCGGCCGTGCCTGGATGTCAAACTCAAGCGTGATTGCTGTTAATCACCTTCCAAATTACCTAGACAGGTCACAAAGGGAAAGGTCCCCAGCAGTGGGGGCAGCTGGGCTCAGGGGAGATGAAGTTTTGAGGGGGCAAAAAGGGAGATCTGTTTGGCATCATGACCTAGGGGGCTGCTGGGTGAGTGCTGGCTCCATGGTTGTCCGATTATAAGCTGTCTGGGGACATGGCTAGGTCTGTTCCCACTGACCCTGAGTCAAAGGGTCTCCACCCTGAGACTCACAAAGCAAGGCCCTTGGTCTGAAGAGAGGGACTGACCGACTGATGAACCAAGAAGCATGTAAGGACCATCTGGTGGTCTCTGATGTCAGAAGGAAGATTGACAGATGACCAGGACGGGTAAGTGCAGGCTGACCTGATGTCCGGATGGATGGATGACTGTCACATGGCAGATGGAAGGGCCGATGGGAATCTGCTTAGGAGGAACTGGCTGGGTGGCTGGACTCAGCAGTGCATCTGTGATCTCCCAAGAGAGTGTCTGGCCTCTCTACCCCAAGGTTAGGCATGCTCTCAGGCGCTAGTTAGAGCAAGCCCGCTGTGGCACTTCTGTCCATTGGAGCTGTGGCCAGAGCCACGTTCTTGGGAGAAGCTTCAGCAGGCCCCTGGGGATGTGGGAGGCAGAGAGCGGAGATTAATAGAGCAAGGTTTGGAGTGGGGGCACCAAGGGGAGGATGTCAGCAAAGTGGTTAAGAGCATGAGTTACGGGGTTGGGCAGACCTGGGGTAGAGTCTCAGCTGGGCTACTTACAGCTGTATGACTATGACCAAGTCACTTAACCTCTCTATGCTGTTGGATGGGGAGGCAACTCATACCTTGTAGGGCTTTGCAAGGGTTTAACCAGATGATAAATATAAGGAGCTTCGCTCAGTGCCTGGCACATGGTAGACTCTCACTAGCTTTTTAAACATTATTAGCAAAAGAGACAGGCCTGGAGAGGAGGGGCAGGAACACAGTGGCCAAGGGCTGGGCCTGGAAGCAGGTGAAGGAGCCCTTCCCTCCCATCCCCTTTTGGTCAAGAAAAGGACCCTGATGAAGCTAGGGGACAGGCTGGGGGCTGAGCAAGGGTGTGGGGACTGTTGGAACCCACTGGGTCTGTGTGGGATGTTTTTCAGCCACAAAGGAGGCAACAGGTGGGCGACAGGGAAGGAGGCCCTTGTCCTCAAAGTCTTGATGTTACCTAAGGGCCGGAAGGGTCCTGAGTGCAGCCTGAAGCTGGAGGTCATTAGAACTGCCCAGGATGAGTCTACAAGATCTCCCCGGGCCCCCAGAACTCTTGGCTGAGAATCTCAGAGGTGGCGCCTGGGAAGCTGGTTTTACAACACTCCCAGGAGAATGTGAGGATTAGCCAGGTCTGAGACTTACTGGTCAAAACCAGAGGCCACTGTGGGTCAGAGCTGGGAAGAACTCGAAGAATGGGTGGACAAGCCCTCCCCCACTGCCATTAGGGGTCTGCATAAAAATTGTGTTCAAAAAGAAAACATTCTACAGCTGTTTTGAAAAACATCTATTATGGTAATAATAATAATTACAGCAAGCATTTATTGATTGTTTACTGTGAGCCAGACACTATGCTGAGTACTTCACATGGATTATCTCTTTTAATCTTCTCAACGGCTGTTGAGGTAGGTCATCTCATTCATACAGATGAGGACACTAAGTTTCTGAGAGGCTGTCGAAGGTCGCAGAGTTCGTTAGTGGTGGATCCAGGATTCAGTCTTGGGTGGTCTGAATCCATGCCTGGGATACCTTCTCATTCCACAGTTGAAAAACAGGAAGGCCAGAGAGCTGAAGTAACTCTCCCAAGGTCACACAGCAAATTCGAGACAGAGGAGGGATTAGAACCCAGGAGATCTTCTCTTCCTTCAGCTCTCCATCCCCACCCTTCAGATACATTTTGCAGAGAAAAGGTAAGGACAGGCCGGCCTGGAGGATGGATCTCAGCTTTGTCCCCCTCTACAGGCAGAGTCCCAGAAATAGCAGGTGGAGTGGAAGGGGGCTGGAAGGTTCCTGACTTGAAGGAGGAGACTCTCGGGACATGGTGACCACAGCCGGGGCACCCTTCCTGGCCTGGTAGGAGGAGCTGCCATGGCCTGGTTTCTGCAGATGTGGCTGCAGGCGTCCTGCTGAATGGAAGGCTATTAAGGGAAAATGCTTTGCAAGGAGCTGAGCAGCTGGGAGGGGAGACAGTCAGAGCCCTGAATGGGGGGCTTTGTCCCCTTAGTTAACTGGCCGGCTCTGGGGGAGTGGCTAGTGGAGAGACCAAGGGGACTGACCGCCCAGAAGATTTCGCCCCCTCTCCTGTCCTCCTGTCCCTGGTCCTCTCCCCAGCGCTGTCCCACCTCAAGGCTGGCCTGGTGCTTCAGAACAGGCTTTGGGGAATGATAGCAGGGCCACATTCATTGTACTGAAAATTTTTGTGCCTCAGTTTCCTTGTTCATAAAATGGAACTAGTAAGAGTATCTTGTAATGTTAGGAAAATTGAGCAAGAAAATGGGGTGAATGTTTTGGTCACGCTGGCTCTTGCAGATTTTCTAATTGATGAGTCCCTCCTCCTGATTTCTGTCCATCCCAGGCCCTCCCAGGTGTGGACGCCTCTTGTGGGTCCCACCCAACCTTCTCCCTCACTCACCAACCAGACAGGGGCTCAGGAAGAGCTCCTGGTGGAAACGAGGCAGTGTGCAGAAAGAAGAGGAAGCATTAAGCCTTGTCCAGTCTCCAGAGGAAAAGCTTTGAAGACAGAAAGCAAACTCCAGCCTGTGTGATGAGCTGTTATTGCCGACAGCTCTATTTCCACCCTGGACACTCTTGAAGCCTTAAATCTGCCTTTTCTCTCATGCCCAGGCTTTTGCTGGGGCTGTTTCCTCTGCTTGGAACTCTCTCTCTCCCCTTTCCTTGGCTGCCTCCTATTTGGTCCTCCCCATCGTAACTTAGACCACCTCGCCTCCCTTCCCTTAGGCCGGGGTCGTCCTGTGTGCTCCCCATGCTTGTACTGACAAGCCCCTGCTCCTCTAGTCTACAAACTCCGTGAGGTTAAAGACCTCGACATGTTTACTTATATCCTAACCCATAGCACGAGGCCTGCCCAGGATAGTCAATCTATAAATATTTGTTAGATAAAGGTGTGAATGAGCGAATGAATGAATAACTTGATTCCCTGACCCAGGCTTGGGGAGGGGGAATGGAGAATGTTTGATGAGACGAAGAGAAAGCAGAGTGGGTGCTTCAGACAGGACTGTAAACAGTATCAAACATTCTCCACCCAGGAGAAGGACTAAAGCCATCCTCCTCTCTCGGGACTTTGTCCTGAAGTTAGGCCACCAATGTCTGTAGCCATATCATCAGCAGAGCTAGTGTTTATTGAGGACCTACTACGTGTCAGCTATTCTTGACACTTCAACCACACACACACACACTTTTTGTTTGTTGCTCATGGAATTTTTAAAGCAGCTCTATGAGATAGGTTCCATAAGTACCTGCATTTTACAAAACAAAAAACTGAGGTTCAGAAAAGTGAAGACACCTGCTCGAGGTCACACAGTTAGCAAATGGTGGAGCTGAAAGTGTGGTCAACACCCAGGCACATCTGTTTGTTCCTAGAGCCGGAGTTCTTAACCACTGGGCAATCTTGTCTCTCTGCAGGATGGAGTGGAAGTCATCATCCCACCTCCCAGGAAGTGGAAGTTGCTGGGAAACAAAGCTGGAGAAAGTTCAGATCAAACATTTAGTTCATGTTTGGTGAGCAACTGCGGTACATCGGCCCGGCAGGAAGTGCAGAGTTGGCAGCCAGCCCGGCCACCAGCTCCCCATCTGAGCAGACAGACAGACAGACCCCAGGAAGAGGGACAGGCGATGACAGCGGGCTGGGGGGGGGTGCCAGCCCATGCGGTGGTGATGGCTGGCATTTGTCACCGGGTGGCTCGAGGGTGGACGGTGGTGGGCCCCGGGAACAGGGCACGGGTACACGGAGTTGTTCTCGGAGGGGCTGTTTGGAAGGCTTTGCACAATGAAGGCTTAATCACTCAGCTTTTGCCAAGCCCAGACTGTGGCTCCTTGGCACTCAAGCCACTAAGAGGGATGTCTTTTCTGCCCATCCCCAGAGAGGAAGTTTTCCTACTTCTTAGGGCTCAGCTGAACATCTAACTTGCTCATTCTCTCCCAGTGGCTGCAGGACTCCAAGCTTTCAGAGTGCCCTTCTCTCGTGATGGATGTGGGATGGAAATGCCATCCTTTTAGCAGAGTGCAGAGCCCTTCGGTCTTTTGGAGACCCTCGGGGCAGCCCTCCCTGATTGTGCAGCTGGCTGGAAGCAGGCGACCCATTAGACTCAGTCTTTGGCTCTGTAGAAATTACCCAGTGAGGTGAGAGGAGCGGCAGTGGTGGGGCTGCCCTGCAGAGTGCCAGCCTCACCATTCCTCCAGAGAAGCACGGCTCCTCAGCTGGGGGTCTGTCATCCCTGCTTAAATCCTGGTGTCATCGACCTGAGAATGGAACTCGGCAGGAGGGGCCCAGGCTCTTGCACTCAGAGCTTGGACTTCAAGCTTCCTGAGAGGGGCAGCACCGCCCCAGAGGTCCCATAGCTGGGGGGCTCAGCTCTAGGCGGCAGCCCTCTGACCCACATTCAGCCTCATCCATGGGACCAGGCCAGGGGCCAGGCATAATGCCAGCAAGAGGGACTGGCATCGGCTGCAGTTAGGAAGTCATCTTGAACTGGAGAAAGGGTCAGGTCAGGTGAAACACAGGGACTGGACAGGAAGCTGCGGGTAGACTCCCATCTGAAATGGGTAATAGAGGAAGGATGCGGCTGGGGGGCAGGCATGGAGTTAAGGCAGGTTGATATGACAGATAGGTTGGGGTTGGGGTTGGAAATGGGTTGAGGATTATTATTGCTATTCAGGTAAGAATTGGGGGTGGACTTTGGCTTTATTTTGGTATCGGGCGGCATCAGGAATGAAGTTACAGTTGGGATGAGCTGGGGTTGGAGATGAGGTGAGGGTTGTGGCTGAAGTGTAGTTTTGACATTGGCGTGAGTCAGAACTGGGGTCAGAGTAAAAGGACATTTGGCTCAGAACTAGACCTGGAAGTGACTGGGAAATGGTGGGAAGCGAGTTGACTCTTCACCTGCCTGGGTGTGCACTTTCTGAGAAGGTGGAAAACCCAAAGTGGGCCACTGGGACTGTCTCAAAAGATGGTGGTTTAGTCGGTAAGTCGTGTCCAATTCTCTGTGATCCTATGGACTGTAACCCGCCAGGCTCCTCTGTCCATGGAACTTCCCAGGCAAGATTATTGGAATGGGTTGGCATTTCCTTCTCCAGCAGATCTTCTCGACTCAGGAATCGAACCCATATCTCCTGCATTGCAGGCGGATTCTTTACTGCTAGCCCACCAAGGTGGCAAAAGGTACCTGCCACCAACCCATCTGTCTCATCCACTTACCTCCACCTTCTCCTTCTTGCCCTCATCCCCTTCAACTCTCATCTCTTGTTGTTGGCTTAGGCAAGGCTCACTTGTCACCTCCTTCCTGATCACAGCAGATGTGACAAGGCCTGTGCCGTGTTCTCTTCCAGGCAGCTGTTTATTGCAGAGGCCTCCAATCATTCTGGGTAGGGCTCTGTCAGCTGGGTCCTCATCCTGGGGGTGAGTGGGGACATGGAGAGCTCCCCCAACACTCCTTCCTGGCCCTTGCCAGGGCCCTGACCCCTCTCCTTCTTTCTGCAGAGGCCCCAGCCCCTGCACGCCCCCTCTCATTTCTCAGGGTGACAACCTGACATCCTCTGGCACTCAGTGCTAGGGTCAGGCTTTTAGAGCTGTCATTGGGGAGACCGTGGCCCCTCGCTTACTTGTTCCCTTGCCCCAGTGTCCCTTCATGCAGAAACACGCATCAGGGCATGAAACAGAGGACGACTGTGGCACTGTGATGCCTTTTAAATGCAGGCAATTAGTGGCTAAATAAAATATAGAACAGGCGTCTCCGCCTGCTCCTGGCAGGGATTCACTGAACACTGCCTGGGTTAGGGACCCTGGGAATGAATTGCAGGAAGGGAAGCTGGTGGTCCCATGCACCTGGTCTGGAGCCTCTTGCTGGGACATGGTTGAAAAGACCTGGGACTCATGGACTCCTAATAACTTTTCAGCCTTGGCAGAGGGCTGGGGAGCGCAGGGAAGCTGAGGAGGTCTCTTGTGAGCTGACAGGGAGAGTCCTGCAGAAGAGAGAAAAGCAGAGGAGAGTGGCTTTGGAACATGACACACCTGGATTTGCACGCTGGGTCTGTCATTAACCAGCTATGTGAACTTGGGCAGATTGCTCCTCCTTTCCAAGCCTCAGTTGCTTTGGTTGTAAAATGGGGATGACCACAGTCATAGGAACCTCTTAGCAGTGCTGCTAGGTCGTAAGTGCTCCATGCCTCTCAATAAAAGAGTCTTCCCAGAAGGGAGTGAGGCTGAGGCCAGAAAGGGGTAGAGACACTGCTGGGAGGTCTTGCGTGGATGGGAGGACAGGCCATGGAAGGGAACTGGGGGCCCAGGGCAAGCCTAGCAGATCTTGCTCCAGGACCAGGGGGTCTTCCTCACTGAAGTCCCTCTTGGGCAATCCAGAGAGAAACAGGTGACTAGAGACTCTGATCATGAGAGGAAGAACTCAGACTTGGTGACTCTGGAAGGATGTCCCCCCTTCAGCTCTCCTCTTCCCGACCCTCTTATTGGGATGCTGTACATAGATAGGTCTTTCCAGGTGGCACTAGTAGAAAAGAACCTGCCTGCCAATGCAGGAGATTTAAGAGATACTGGTTCAATCCCTAGGTGGGGAAGATCCCCTGGAGAAGGAAATGGCAACCCACTCCAGTATCCTTGCCTGGAGAATGCCATGGACAGAGAAGCCTGGCAGGCTACAGGCCACAGGGTCGCAAAGAGTCAGACACAACTGAAGCAACTTAGCACACACATACATAGATAACCACCTTGAGTGATTTATTCTGTGTCCTGAAGCCTCAGTTTCCCCTTCAGAACAGCTTTAACAGCACTGCGCTCCTAGAGCCCAGGGTGCCCTTAACAAGCACACTACTAGCCTTGCAGACCTCTGGCACCCACTCTCCTTCCCCCATTGGTCTCACCCATACTGCTCTCCTACTGAGCAGGGCCTCCTAAGGGGCCTCTCAGGGGAAGGGATCAGGGACATGCAGCAGCCTGGCAGACGACAGTTAGGGGACAGAAGAGACTGGGCTAGTAGCCGGGGTGGCCAGTCATTTGGCTCCTGCTCCCACGTGGACTGCCATCCTAAGCTCCAGCTCAGCCCTTTTCTTTAAATAAAAAAAATGACGTCATCCTCGTGCTTAGCTGCTGAGCTAGAGGGAGGTGATCTGAGATACAATGGAGGGGAAGCATGAGATGCTGGGCCTGGGGGTGGGGAAGCCAAGGGGCAGATGAAGGACAGATACCAAGTGCCCTCTGGGGACACACACACACGTGTGTGTGTGTGTGTGTGTGTGTGTGTCTCCCTGGAGTCCACCCACGTATATGTGTTGGAAAATGGCAGAATCACAAAATGTTAGAGCAAAGATGGAACTTCATGGTACCGCTAGAAAAGCAGAGGCTCATGGACAATGTGGGGGAATTAGACAGATACAGACAAGACCCTTTGTGTTTCTGAGTCTCAGTTTCCTCATCTGTGAAAGGGGGAAGCTTTGCAAGCACTTTGTGTGAAAGGATGGGGAGAGAAAATGGATGAAAGTAGGGGCACAGATAAATGGTGTCTATTGTGAATATGATTGGGTAGAAGTGATGCTGACAGCAAGAGAGCATTGGGCTGGTGTCACGGGACTCCCCTTGACCCTTCCTAGCAGGAGTCTGGGCCTAGGCCCTGCCGGGTAGGGGGTGTGTGGTCCCTACTGTCTCCCAGGCTCACCAGTCAGCACCTCCTCTCTGGTTTTGTGGGGGGGCCTGGGAACTGCCTCTGCTCTTCCCCTTTGGGGTGACGCTCTGGATCCTTCTGTGGAAGCTCTGGGTTCTGTTTTCCCTGAGCATCTGTGATGTCTCACCTCAGGGTTAGCTTAGGTTCCTGGCAGCTCCTTCCTCTCTGAGCTCTGACTCCTGGCTGACAGCTCCTGGTCCCTCTCAGGGTCCCTTTCCTGTCCCTCCTCTCCTCTCCTTCCCCTACTCTCACAAGTACCTTCCTTTTGCTCATCCTGCTCCCTCTTCTCTGCATTCCCCTCTCAGTCCCTGTCCCTATTTCTGTCTTTCCTTGCCCCTGTCTCTGATGTCGGAGTCTATCCAGTCTGTAACCCTGCCTCTCCTGCCCTGTTTTCCTGTCCCGTCCCATCTCTGATATGAACTCTCTTGCAGTCTCTTGTCCACAATCCTTCTCTCTCTCACACTGTATTTTTTCTGCCCCTTAAACAGTAAGGCCCTATCTTGAGCAAAACCCTGAGGGGCCAGGTCCAGGCTGGTTATCCAGAAGGAAATGGGCCCTCAGACCTTCTCCCCCACCCCCTGTGGGGTGCAGCCCTGGATTTCTGTACTTCCTGAGCACGGGTGTGTGTGGGCCGAGGGCAGAAGGCCCATCTTGCCTGTCATCTGGAGAGACGTGTGTGCAAAATGTTAGCTCTATGGCTCTGATTCAGCTCCCGGGCGGCTGGCTGAGGAACACGATGACGGAAGGGGGTGATGAGGACCCGGAGAAGGGAGCTGGGCTGAAGATGGATCCCTGAGACTTCTGCAGAGGACCTGGGACCTTCTAGAGAAGACCCTGGGTGGGACAACGGAGGGCCTGAGTAGAGGTCGCAGCCCCATTGGATGCAATGATGTGGCCTAGATGGGGTAAAAATGAAGAAGTTTCAGTGCAGGGCTGGGGCAGGAGGAGGGGATGCTGGGTGTGATGAAGGAACCCCCGGGTGGGGTGGAGGGGCCCTGGGTGGGGGCAGTGATGGAACATGGGAGAGAGTTCAAGGGATGGTGAATGAGGAGGGGGAGCATATGGGAGGGCTCAGAGGGAAGCATTAAATGAAATAAGAGGCATAGATGTGGTGAAAGGCCATGGGGGCGCCCTCTAAGGCCCTCCATCTGCTTGCCCCTCTTCCTGTCTCCCTACAGGCACCTCATGCGGGTCTCTCTCCCCTCACTCACTTTGCTTCTTCCAGCACTCACCTCTCAGTTCCCAGATCTCTCCCTCACCTCTCCCCTGCAGCCCTTTCTGTTTAGGACATCTTCCCTGTAGATCCTTGAATCTCTAAGGGCTGGTGTGTGGTTCCGCAGGTGACAGACTATATTTCAGGGCTGACCCTGCAGAGAGCTGTCTGTTTGCCTATCTATCTAGTCCAGAAAGAAGAGTTCCAGTTCCCCCTTGCCCCAATCTGGAGTTGTCAGCTCTTCTTACCTGAGAAGGAGCTGGTGGTGTAGCTCCTAGGCCTGAGGTCTGTGAGCTGGATGTGCTGCTGCTGAGGATCCGAGCAGGGACGGAGTCTCCAGCACAGTCTAGCTAGTACTACTGGAATCCTAACGTGTGCTCAGGGCCTGTGTGCGTCCAGGCCACAGACACCACAGAGTCGAGTCAAGGCCAAACTTACCTACTGCTTCCCTGCCCCCACCCCCAGGATTTCCAGCCCATGTCTGTATCCACAGGGGCCTGGAGGGAACCCATGACAGCCTACAGTTTGGGCGAGAGGAGGCCAATTTCAAAATACATTGCAATAACCATAGTAGTATTGGAAAAGGCCATCACTCATTTGGAGCTAGTCTGTGGGGAAGCTCTGTACATTTTTAATGCAAATAAAATCCTCATAGCTATGGGGTGGACATTATTTTTATCCCCACTTCCCAGAGAAAGAAACGGGCTCGGAGAGGTTAAATTGCTGCTGCTGCTGTTGCTAAATCACTTCAGTCGTGTCCGACTCTGTGCGACCGACCCCATAGACGGCAGCCCATCAGGCTCCACCGTCCCTGGGAGTCTCCAGGCAAGAACACTGGAGTGGGTTGCCATTTCCTTCCCCAATGCATAAAAGTGAAAAGTGAAAATGAAGTTGCTCAGTCATGTTACCTGCTTGGATTTTCCTACCAGGGCCCACTTGCCTCCACAGCTTATGCTCTGAACCCCCGTAGACCCTGAACAGCCCCCACAGATGACTTCCTGCCTTGGGAGCCTGGGAGGTGTGAGTGATGGAGGGGAACACTGATCACCAACATTCCAGGGAACCCACTCCTTTGGGGGTGCAGCTGTGTGAGGGTTCATGGCTCCTCCCTCAGGGCCTGGGAGGCCTGGGACCACCTTCCAGAGCCAAAGAAACCCTCCAGTCTTGCTTGGGCCTGAAGATTCCCCGCCTCTACTGACACCCCTGGAAAGCCGCTAATTGGTTACACTTGTAGCCAGTGGGGGTGGGGGTGACCTAAATGAGGCTTCTGGCTTGGGTGGTGGATGGGAGCATGGACTGGGAGTGGGGGGCTATCCCGGGTCCTCTGCTGCCTTCTGGGCCCTGCCTTGGGAGCAACAGGACCCCCTGCTAGGCTGTGGGGTGCAGAGAGACCCTCCCCCACGTCTCTGTGTGGGTGCACTGGGCTGCTGTGTTCCTGTGGCGCCGGTGGGTGCGTGACGATGGCAGCTCCCACCCGGCAGAGCCGTGAACAGAAGGGGCGAGCTGCCGGCAGCTTTAAATAGCTCCTTGCTGTATCTCGCTTGCTGAAGCCCCACCCACCCCCAAGTCTGGCTGCCCCAGGGAGGGGCTGCATGAGCCCCAGAAACGAGGCCAAGACAGAGGGACTCGCACATCCACAACTCAGAAACACCCTCCAGTCATGGAAACACCTGCCAAAGAACACCTGTTCATCGCTGTACCTGAGAGGCACAGCCCAGTGTTTTCTTGAGTAGACGGTCCAGGGAACCTCTGAAGGGACGATGAGTCATCAGGAGACTGGCTCTGCCAGGTCTGCCTCTTGGCTGCAAGGATGAAGCAGGCAGGTCCTCATTCAGGCCCTGCCTTAAGAGGGGTGCGTTAGTCCAGATGAAGGCCCAGCCACTCTGACTTGGAGTAGCAACCCACCTCCCCCTGCTCCTGTGTGTAGCTAGTGGTGACCACCTTGGGCACTAGCTCACCTCCTCGCCTTGGGCTTCATCTGTCTGTGCACAGACCTTGATGACCTGATCCTGCAATCTGATCCCTCATCACTCTCCTCAATCCACTCTTCTCACTTCAGGCATTTGGACCTTCTTTCTGCTCCAGCTCATTCCCACCTCAGGGCCTTTGCATTTGCCCAGATGATGTGAAGAGTAAGTTGTAGTTTTTTAGGCAAGGAGTTTGACTGGTAGTAGGGCTTCCCTGGTAGCTCAACTGGTAAAGAATCCACCTGCAATGCAGGAGATCCCAGTTCAATTCCTGGGTCAGGAAGTTCCCTGGAGAAGGGGTAGGCTACCCACTCCAGTATTCTTGGGCTTCCCTGGTGGATCAGACAGTAAAGGATTTGCCTGCAATGTGAGAGATCTAAGTTCAATCTCTGGGTTAGGAAGATTCCCTGGAGGAGGGCATGGCAACCCACTCCAGTATTCTTGCCTGGAGAATCCCCATGGACAGAGGAGCCTGGTGGGCTACAGTCCATGGGGTCGCAAAGAATCAGACATGACTGAGCAACTAAGCACACAGCAAGCACATGGGAGCATTCTAGACTGTGGGAGTAGCAATATCCTGTGGGGCAAATATCCTGTGCCCAAAGAGATGCTAGCAAATAGGAGGAACTGAAGGGAGACATAGGTGGCTACATGATGTGAAACAAGACTGGAGAAGTGGGCAGTGGCCCCACTGTGCAGGGTCCTGCACACCACATGATGGCTGTTTGTCTTTATCTGGGGTCCTCAAAGGGCTTTAAATCACATGATCATATTTGCATTTTGAAAAAATTACTCTGGCGGCCTATGAAATAAAGATTTGCAAGTGATGACAAAAAGATTTAGAAATCATACTAGAAGAGGGATGGCAAATTTATGCCACACTTATCACAATTCCCTGTTCTCATACCCAAAGTAGACAGCGCTAGTCAATTACAGCAGTGGTTCTCAAAGTGGTTCTCAGATAGGCAGCATTAGCATCACCAGGGAATTAGTTAGAAATGCAAATGATCAGACCTCACACCAGACCGCTTGTATAGGAGACTCCGGGGGTGGAAGGCAGCAATCTGTGTTTTAATAAGCCCTCCAGGTGATTCTGATGCAGGCTGAAATTTGAGAACCACTGAACTAGAACACTCTTTGATACTAAGCCCCACGCAGCATCAAAAACCTCCTCAACACTCTAAGCAGTCACTAGCCATCGGTCCCAGAGCTACTGTGAGGCTAATTGCACAGAGCCCTGGGTTGTGGGCTACTCAAAAGAAGCTGCACAGACTCAGCTCTGGAACTCAAGAACCTGAGACCCTGACAAAGCAAGCCCTAAATGTAGGCCAGCAGCCAACTGTGCCAGGAGGAGAGCACTGGACACAGAGTCCAGAGTTTTGGCCTCAAGCCCCTGCTCAGCCTCTGCTGGGTGGTGGCACAAGCAAGCCTCCCTGACTCAGGTTCCTGGCATGCTTTAAAGGCAGTGCCTCTTCGCCTGCAGCCTGAAGCCAGAGGGAACTGGAATTCGTGTGTGTCCCTGGGGAAAGCCCCTATAAATCTGCCTTCCCGCTGGGGCCAGCAGGGAGCTGGGCGGCGGCAGAGACATCACCCAGAGCTTGTAAGAGGCAGCACATGACTCAGCCCTGGGAGGGAGGCATCCATCACCCTGGGCAGCCTGGAGAGAGGAGAGAACCGGGGAGGAACAGCGTGGGAGTGAGGGAGCAAAGAAAGGCAGAGGCAGAGCTCTTAGCCCCTTGCTAGCTCCACCACTTTCTCAGGACCCATGAGCAGACAGCGGGACTCGGCCCAGAGAGGGGGAAACCCGAGAAGGAAGGAGGGTGAGATGAGGGTTGGGGGTCAAATTCTCTGCAACCCTTCTGGATACAGAAAATGTGATCCTGAACTACCTACAAACCTTGGGACTAGTTTAAAACTTCCTCCCCCACATGACTTATCTGGCTTCTTCTCAGCTCAAATGTCACTTCAGCAGAAAGGCCTTCCCAAATCAGCCATCTGTCCCCCACCTCCCTATCACCTTTTCATTGTCCTCAGAACTCCATCACTCCCTGTAATCACTGTATTCATGTGTGTCCTGGCTAACGGTCATCTCTCCACATCCTCCTAGGCTGGGAGCTGCCCAAGGGCTGGGCTCTCCTACTGGGGTCTAGAACAGCACCTGCCACAGAACCACAACTTACTATGTGCTAGGAACTGTTTTACATGATTTACGTACATTATTTCATTGTGTGCCAATCTTTGAAATAGGCAATTATAATTATTTCTCATTTTTCAGATGGAAACATTATGGACAGAAAGATAAGTGACTTACTCACAGGTCACACAGCTAGTAGGTGGCAGACCCAAGTCTGACTTCAGAGTTCAGAATATTTGGGATGTGGGAGAAAGGGGTTGGTTGGAAACATTGGGGGCTGGGAGGGTTGTTGAACCAAACTACTGATAAGAAAACATTAGCCCAGAACAAGGGGGTTCCTTCTGAAGCTGGAATTACTTAATTTAGGCTTTCTAAAGGGAAGTCCTGCTTTACACAGCTGCTGTCCGACTTCTGCAATTTGTTACCCCCAAGGGGGCTGCACAAGCCAAAAATAGAAAGGAGTTCAGAAAGGGTTGCACCAAATTAATGGATGATGGGTCCCCAGTGGTAATTAAAGGAAGTGAGAGCTGCTGGGGGTTTGGGCTTAGACATTTGAGGTCAGCATCACTGCTGGGGACTGCCATGGTCTCCTCCAAAATGGGTCCCGGGTGCTCCAGCAGAGTGGCAGGCTGGGAAGTGTTGGGGAGGTACATGATCTCGACTTCCTAGCCCACTCCTGCAGGACCTGGCTGCTGGGCCAACCCCTTACCCCCTACCCCCAGGCTCAGCTGAGCTCTTAGGGGCCAGGTGTCCTGGCTAGCTGAGTCATTCACCTGCCCAGGATGGGTAATTTGCATATATTCTGGTTTTCTGAGTACCTATTTTCTTTTCTACCTTTTTTTTTTTTAAGAAAAAGCTATTTTTGCAAAATGTTCATTACTTCCTAATTATTCATACTCCTTCCATTTATTTGTCTTGTTAAATTCAAAACTCAAGAAGCAGCTCACTTTCTTGTTTCAGATTCCTAGTGAATTTCAGGCCAACACCCCTTCCTTCTGGTTAGCCTAGGGTGGGAGAGGCCCCCATGCTGCCCTCCTCCCTGGGCCTTGGGCATCCCCACTGCCTAGAGACTTCCCTCCAACCAGTGCCCCCTGAAAACCCCTTTGTGAACACCACCCTCAGTATTCTGCTTTCTTGGCCTCCGCATCTCTCCTTCTCTCCTCCACCCACAGTATCTCCCTTCTCTGCTCTTCTCCCCTCCTCCCCTCTCCTTCCTCCCTCACTTCCCAGTCTGCCCAGCCTCCCTCAGCTTCCCCCTTCTTCCCCTTCCCCCTGCTCCCCTGCCTTCTTAACCCTCCCTTCCCCCTGCAATACCCTAACACCCTCAGAGTCCCCGGGGTTGCTCTCCTCCCACACCCCCTTCTCGAAATATCACCCACAAGCCCAAATTATGCTGCGTTGCAGGCTGCTCCAGCAGGTGGGTGCTGTGGTCCTTGGCTGAGAGCCAGTTGTTCATCTCCCCCAGCCCTGCATAGTACTCCTTAAATTGCTTAATCCCTGAAAAATCACTTCCTCAAAGCCCAGTAACAGTGGCTCCCGGAGGGGTGGGACAAAGACTGCCCCTAGGATTCCTAGTCCCTGGCCCTGAGCTGAGGCCAGCAACTCTCAGCAGATCCCACTCCCAGGACTACTGGCAGGGGCAGTGGTCCCCTCTTACACCTCTCAGATTCCTTTGGCAGAGGGTCCTGTGGCCATCTAGGGGCAGGTGGATACAGTGGGGCACTTGATAGCTGGACCTGAGTCTCCTCTCCACCAGCAGCAGCCAGGGACCGGACTTCTGCCTGGGCCTCTTCTGGCTTCTGCTGCGGCAGCCTCCTAGCCGGTGATGGGGTCCGAATGCCCTCATAGGTACCCTGCGTGTGTGTCCACATGGCCAAACCCACACAGCAGCACACGCATCCGCCTCACACATCTCTACACGCTCTGTACATTAGAGCAGGGCATCTCATCCTCAGGGGCACTAGAATCACTGAGGAAGCTTGGCAGAGTGCTAGTTTCCACCTCCAGGTTTGAGATTCAGTAAGTCTGAGGTGGGGCCTGAGAGTGTGCATTCAAGCAAAAGCAGATGCTGCTGACCCTGAAGGTACTACTTTTTGAGAACTGCTGCCCTAGGGATGTCCACCTGTCCACAGGAGGGTTTTGCAAAGACAGTTTTGTAAGATTGCACGGGCGAGGTGGCTGGGGAGAACTGGGAGTGATGAGCTGAGTCTGGGGATTACTCAGCCCAAGAACACAGATATCCAATATCATCTTCTCTCACTGCCTCTGCCTCTTGCTGTTTCTCCATCTCTCTCTGCATTTCTGTGCATCTCTTTCTCAGTCTCTCCACCCGCCCTGCGGTCTCCTAGCCCCAGAGAGGTCCCGCAGCTCCAGGTGGCTTCCCAGCAACTCTGCACACAAAAGCTCATCCATCTCCATCACCCCACGAGTGAGTGGCAGGCAGGTGAGAGAAGAAGATTACAGAAGAACAGCCTCAGTTCCCTGCTAACAGGGAGCTCCCTCACCATGAGAACACAGCCAATTATTCCCTCTGTTCTGGGGCATAATCATTAATGCCACAGGAAATTCTAAACAAGTGATTAAATCATTACTGGGGAAGGTGCAGTGAGCCTGGGCCACCATTAAGCCTCCCTTGTGCTTCTGGTCTAGGGAAGTCTTACCTGGGAGGTAAGAAGCAGGGAGACAGGCATTGCCCCCACCCCTGCAGCATCACCAGCCATCAGTGTGGCAGGGCCAGCTCCCAAACCACCTTTGCCCTCAGAGCTGTACACACACTATTGTCCCCAGACCCCCTCCTGACCCAGCCACAGTGGAAGCTCTATTCCAGCGCTGTTCATGACCTCATGCCTTCTAAAACTTTGCCCAACTGAGGCATCTGTTCAGTCAATGGACAAATATTTACTGAGCACCTACTATGTTCCAGGCAGTATTCTAGGACCTGGGGAGATACTGGTCAACAAGACAGATGAGGTCCCTCTCCTCGTGGAGCTCACGGTTGAGTGAGGCAGGCACATAATCAGAATGTGAATAAGTAGGCAAGAAAATGATCATCAACTGTGGCAAGAACCCAGGAGGAAATAAACAGGATCCTGGGTGCTGGTGAGTGGAGGACCTGCCTGGAGGATCTTGGAGGCCACCCACACTTTAACAGACCTCTGCCTTGGATCGGCTGGCAGTCTATGCCCGTCTCTGGGCCTGCAGATCATGTCTTATGTGAACATCTGCAACAACTGAGCAGCCCTCTTCCTACCCTGAGTCCCCAACATGCTATCTTTGGAACGATAATGAGTATCTATCACAGCTACTGTTTTTTAGCGCTTACTATGTGCCAGGCATTGCGCTAAGCAATTTATGATCATTACATCATTTCATCCACAGACCAGTAATAATGTTATGAAGCAGGTGTTTTTAATCCCCATTTTACAGACCAGGAAATAGAGACCTGGAACATCTGTGCCCTTTGGTCAAGTCACACAGTCAGTGACTAGGTGGTGAAACAGAAGTCTGACTGAGTCCTGAGCGGAGGCGTTTAACCCCCACCTCATCCTACCTCCCAGGAGAAACATGAGAGGTTTGTGTGGGCTTTGCAGGATTGATTTCAGGGCTGGGACACCTCCCAGCCTGGGGTCCCTGTGGAGACAGAGTTACAGTGGGCTGGTCACTAGTTCCTAATATGGGCCAAGAAGGGCTCCACATCTCCAAAATGCAGCCCCAAGAGGGGAAACAGGATGGACCCCCTTTACTCAGCTGCAGGATCCCTTTTGCTCAGGGACCCTAGGACAGTCCCCCTTGGCTGCCCCAGCCCAGAGGTCTCTGTAGAACCCAGAGAGACCATGGACCCTACTTCCCCAGCTGCCCCCCAGGCCCTTGCAGCCTTGGGGGTCACCCCTCAACACCCTACCCCATAAGTAGTCCTACCTGTCCTCCACCTCCTGCCCCTGGGGCCAGGCTGCATTCTCCAGGGAAGGTTGGGCAGCCAGAGGCAGACAGGACCGGAGCCTGGGTCTGCGGTGACTAATCGGCTGGTACTTGGGAGGCCATGGTGAATTATTCACATGGATTCTGTGAATTATTCAAGTTGTTATTATTTATTTTTCAGATGCGCCTGCGGCAGAGCCTCCAGGCCCATGTTCAAAGGATGACATAAGTCCTGACTCTTGATCGCCTGTGCCTGTGGAGAACAAGTCAGGCCTCTCTCCAGCCTCAACCAGGAGTCCCAGAGAGCAGGCTGAGGGCAGGGAGCAGCTGCCTTCAGGGCAGACTCTTGCAGAGCCCCAATCCTAATGCCAACTATAGAACTAATAGTTACCACTTACCGAGTCTCACAGTCCGGCCCTGTGTTTTCCATTGCAGGCTCAAGTGAGCAGCACAACAACCCTGGGAAGATGCTTATCAACCCATCTAACAGGTGATGGAACTGAGGCTCAGAGATACGATGTCCCTTGTCCAAGGCTACCAGTTAATAACTGGGATTCCGGCCCAGGTCTGTGAACTCTAAAGCCAGTGGCTGCCACGTCGCACATTGTCTTTGGTGTCGTACTCGACTATTTCCTACCAGAACTCTCTGCTGCTCCAACTGCACACCCACCCCCACTGCAGGCTTTAAACCCTGCTGAGGGCAGGACATGCCCAGTACTTCTAATGTTCTCAGAGAAGCCTTGGTATCTCCATGGCAACAGGATCCTGAGCAGCCAGAAGTGAGCGTGGTCTACCTCTGAGGAGCAGAGCTGCCCTTTGCCTGCAAATGTTCCAGGCTCTGAGTGAGCGTGACTCAGAGTTCCCCCAGCCTCCCTGCCTCCTTCAAATAACTCTCCTGCTGTCTAACCTCCATCCCTCTGGCTGCAGCTCTGATTCCATTTGCTGAACAATCCCCTCCCTGATTCCCCTAGCTGCCATCTGGAGGAGGCCAAGTGGACATGTGGACTCAGCCCTGGGGAGGCTCTGACGGTCCCTTGTCAAGGTGACCAGAGTCTCACAGAGACAACCTCCTGCCCTGGAAGGAAAGCTTTGTCTTCCTGCTACCCCATTCATTCATTCCACTCACTCATTTATTCAATACATCCTTATGGAATGCCCACTATGTGCCAGGGACTGCTCCAGGTGCCAGGACCTGACAGGACTTTCCTGTCAGGCCTCCGCCCCCAACCTGTTTCTTCTGACATGAAGGAAGCAGAATCTCAGGCAAAGTGGATCTGAGCCTACCTCTACCAGCCCCTGACTCTCCAGGTGACCTTGAGCCAGCAGCTCCCCACTCTGCCTTTCTCCTTTTTAAAATAAGGGAGTGGGTCCAGGATTTTATTTCGAAGGCCTTGCCAGTTCCGCTTTTCTTAGGTGTCAGTAACTCAGTAACAGAGCCATCATCAGTCCCACCCTACAGCTGTGAAAGTCAGCGCTCTGCATGTGCTTCCTCTCAGGTGGGCTTGATGACCCTCCCTCTCTCTCCAGTCCCACGCCTTTTAAAGAGGAGTCTGGGGATGGCTCTGCTGTTCATGGTGAATTTCAGTTGCCAGAGAGGCTCAAGGGCTGGACAGGAGACGAAACAAACATGCAGAATGCCTTTGCCTTCTTCACAAATGTTCTTTAATAATCTTTGCAGAGGTGGATACGCCTATCCCAGTTTTACAGACAAGGAAACTGGACCTCACAGCTGCTAAGCAGCAAGGCTGGGATGTGAATTCAGGCCCACGCTGGCCCATGTTCTTGCAGCAGCACCAGGCTGTATTCCTGGCCTCAGATGGGCCCTGGGGACAGAGGGTGGCTTCCTCTTCCAAAGCCTGTGTTGGAACTGGGGGAGGAGATCTTGTCATTGCAATGACTTCCAGGGAGCTGGGTACCACAGATTTCTCCCTTCTCCACCAACAGGAGAGGAGAACCTAGGGCTCAGTTGTGCTGAGTCATTCAGGGCCTAGGAAACCCAGGTTTATATTTACCCCAAAGCAGCCACCTCAGCAGGTTTGGGGCTATCAGTTCAGTGGCTCGGTCATGTCTGACTCTTTGTGACCCCATGGACTGCAGCACGCCAGGCTTCTTTATCCATCAAAAACTTTCAAAGCTTGGTCAAACTGAGGTCCATCAAGTCAGTGATGTCATCCAACTATCTCACCCTCTGTGGTCTCCCTCTCCTCCTGCCTTGGGGCCATACTTCCTCTTTATCTCAGAGCACCTGGACTCATTCCCTGACCAGGCAGGCAGGCAGGTAGGGAGGGACCGTGAGGCTGGAGAACAGTGGCTGGGGCACCCCCACCTTAAGCCCAGTCAATGACCTGGTGGGCTGGACACTGGTCTCTACCTCAGCCCAGCCTGACATCAGCCTGGGCCTTCCCTGAGTGTGCATAGACCACCAGCCTCTGAATCCAGGGGCGTGTTAACACTGCCAGGCTGGATACTCCTCCAGACATCCAGAGCAGGGTTCCTGCTGGAGATGTGACACCAGCTGTTAACTAAGCTTCCCCCTGAAGCTCAGAAGTGCTCGGCTGTGAAACCTGGGCTCTGGAGCAATCCTGAGTGAGTTATAATCCTGACACGGACACTTACTAGTTAAGCAGTCTGGGATGAGGCGCACCATCTCTCTGAGCTCAGTTTCCCTATTTGTAAAATAGGAGTGATACCTCTGCCTCTTCATGGGGTTATTATGAGGATTACACTATGTGATGTAGATAAAGCGCTAAATAAAGGCCAGTCAGGATGAGCTTGGCACCCCCCCATTCCCCTCCCCCCATGTCCCCAAGTAAGGCTGGGCCTGGCGGCTGCAGTTTTGGTACAACTGAACTTACCAGCCACCTCTCAGCTCCTCACAGCTGCAGTGTATCTAGTGGCAGTTTATAAACAGAACTTACGGTCCAGACCACAGACACATTTTCCTGTAGGTCCCTCTTAAGGCTCTGGCACGAAGCCTGCTCTACAGACCTTTTTCTTGGACACACTGGGGTGGTGGGGGTCCCTGGGGTCAGAGAGAGCTGCCTTGTGGTCTTAGTGGCAAAAGATTTAGGCTGTGGTCTGGGGCCCATGGGTGACCCCAACTCCATCCTGGGAACTACCTTTAGGGAGAACCTCCTTCCAAGGCAGCTGATGTTTCCTACTGAACTTCCTTTCAGCCCTGGCTGAGGTTAAGTACTGCCATTCTGTTTACAGATGGCAGACCAGGGGCTTGGTCTTTGCCTAAAGTCATTGAGCTTCTTTTTTTAATATTATTTTTTTTAATATTTTTAAACTATTGGGGTATAGCTGACTATGTTAATCAGCTGTTAATGTCATGATAGTTTTAGGTAAACAGCAAGGGACCCAGCCATACATGCACATGTATCCATTCTCCCCCCAATTCCCCTCTCATTCAAGCTGCCACACAACATTGAGCAGAGTTCCATGTACTATACAGTAGGTCCTTGTTGGCTATCCGTTTTAAACCTAGCAGTGTGCACATGTCCATCCCAAACTCCTCAACTATTCCTTCCCCCCATCCCTCCCCATGACAACCATAAGTTTGTTCTCCAAGTCTGTAAGTCTCAAAGTTATTGAACTTCTAAATGGAGGATCTGGGATTTGAACTCAGGTCTGTATGATTCCAAATTTTGTGTGTATACCAGTGTGTGATACCACTCCTCTAAACCTTCATCATCGTGATAGTTTACTAAACACTTAAGAAAGGTCATGTTCTGAGCTATGCACTCCACATGCTTTTTTATTTAACTTTTTTTGTGTTGGGGTACAGTTGATTAACTATATTGTGATAGTTTCAGGTGAACAGCTAAGGGACTCAGCCATACATCCACATGTATGCATTCTTCCCCAAACTCCCATCCCATCTAGGCTGCCACATCTCCCATGTTTTTTGTTTTTTGTTTTTGTACTTTCACCTCTGAGATA
This sequence comes from Antilocapra americana, assembly GCA_007570785.1. Classification (NCBI taxonomy): domain Eukaryota; kingdom Metazoa; phylum Chordata; class Mammalia; order Artiodactyla; family Antilocapridae; genus Antilocapra; species Antilocapra americana. The sequence continues at coordinate 10,947,137 of ML661893.1, read as the reverse complement.
GACTCTGTTATTATTATTCCTGTCTTATAGGGAAGAAACAGCCACTCAGAAAGGCTGAGGCTCTAAGTTAGTTGGCTTGGTTCTTTCACTGTTACACTGGGATCCTTGGATAATATCCTGCCCCATTAATCTTCATGATTGAGCTTTGCCTCGGTGGCCCACCTCTGTCTCAATAGCACCCATGTCCCTACCCTTCCTTCTATTTGGAGATCTCCTTACCTATCTGTGGCCTCATCCTGGCCTCTATGACCCTTAGCTAGGACCTGCAGAGATGGGCCCCCACTCTCATCGCCAACACAACTAACTGCCCATCCCTGCTGCCTCCCAGCCCACAGGGAATCCCCCCTAATTGCATCTCAGGTTGGGAGGCTATTAGCCTGTGATTGCATCCCCAGTGCCTGCCTTGGCCCCTGGGTACCCGCTCTCAGCTTCTACAGGCGTCTGAGATGACGTAAATCCCCAGTCCAATCTGAGCCTCCCCAATACCCCCAGCTGGTTTCCCTCACAGTGGGGTGGCAGGAAGGGGCTCCCAGTCAGTCAAGTGTAGCACATGCACGTTTGTGCAAACACTATTGGCGCTGCTGCTGCTGCGCCATCCTCAGACGGAGCCCCTCTGCACTGTGTCCCCCCACCCCCACTTCCTGCGGGGCTGCCTCCACTTCCTCCCTGGATCCCACTGTGGGAGGGCATGAGTCCAAGGCTTAGGACTCCTGAGTTCTCTTCCTGGCTGAACCAGTCCCTCTCTGTGACCTTCAGCAAGTCTATTCCACTCTTTGGGCCTCAAAAACATGAGGTTGTCCTGGTGATCTCCAACCAGCTTCTAGCTGGAAAGATAATACCATTTTGATAATTCCTGGGGTTTTCCTTCCACTAATATTTAATGAATACTGGGCATGGTGCCAGGCATTGAGGATTCTAAGAAGGCAAGTTCCTGGCCTCACAGAGCTCACAGCCTCCAGAGTGATCAGAACCAGGATGGGGGAAGCACAGGCTGTGGTGGGGACAGAGGAGGCCAGTGGTGCCCTGGGGTACCCAAAGGAGGAACCTTTTCTAGCTTGCGGGGGGGGATCTGAGAAACTATGCTCCAGGGTTTCTGATACCTAAGGAGTGAAAAAGAAGGGTAGGGTGGAGGGGGCTGGCTGGACCAGCAGAGGGAACAGCAGTAGGAAGAGGCCTGGAGGCTTTAGGGGAAGGGTGTTAACTTAAGAGGCTAGTGTGGTCAGAGGCCCTGTCAGTAACAACTCTGAGGGCACTGAGGAGCTATAGAAAAATGTGGGGCAGGAGAGTAATGTGACTGCCATATGGAGGAAGGATTGGGGGCCAGAGGGGTGAGGGCGGGAAACCTTCCAGGAGGCTTCTAACCATCTGTCTTCCCTCCTGACTTGGGAACAGACTCCTCCTGTCCCCACTGGAAAGGGAGGCAAGACTTCCCTTCTTCCTCTCCTCTTTTCCTAGACACTCCCCATCTCCTCTCTTCCCTGAGACACACACACACACACACACACACACACACACACACACACACACACACTCCCCATCTCCTCTCTTCACACACACATGCCTGTTGCAGATAGGGAGATGACGCAGAGGCCTGTGCCCTGGGAAGAAGCCAGAAGGGAAGGAGTCTGCAGATTTGATGCCCAGCTGAAGCTGCAGTAGGGAGAGCACGGTGTCACTCAGAGCACAGCAATGTCCCTCCCCTGAGCCCTAAGGGGCTAATCTCTGCCTGAGCCACGGAGAATGGAGCTGAGGGGTGTATTTTCTCCCCTTTTCTCCTCTGTGTGTGTGTGTTTGTGTGGGTGTGTGTGTCTATGGAGGGTATAATGTGACTGTGTGAAGCACAAGGAAAGTACCGTCAGCCCTGCCATGGAGCCGCCATAGGGAAGGGCGCTCCAGGGCCGCTCAAGGCTCAAAAGGGATTCCAATAGGATTCAGAGGTCAGGTGGCACCAGTGATACAGAACCTGCCTGCCAACGCAGGGGAAACATGTTCCACTCCTGTGTCGGTAAGATTCCCTGGAGAAGGAAATGGCAACCCACTCCAGGATTCTTGTCTGGAGAATCCCACGGACAAGAGGAGCCTGGAGGGCTACCACCTATAAGGTCACAAAGAGTCGGACTGAACATGCGCTCGCAGACGCGCACGCAATTAGAGAATTAAACTTCCCGCCGTAGCCTCTGTGGAGCCTTGAATGCTGGGGCCTCGGCTGCACAGAGTAGGGGCACACTCTGGGCTCCGCTCCTCCCCCTCCATCTAGCAGCCCAGGGCTCCCTTAGGCATCTTCCCAGATAGGTACCTGGGCCACGTGAAGCCTCCACTCTGGGGCCCAGACATGTGGGGGACCATTCTCCCCTCAGCCCTTATGGCTCCGTCAGGTGCCCCCTGTGGGTGTGGGCGCTCAAGCCAGACTCCAGCGGCCTGTCATCTCCACTCTGTCAGTCAGCGCCAGGCCTGACCAGCACGGCCTCCGGAAGGCACATTTCTGCTTTTCTCCATTTCCATAGCCTTCAGCAGTCCAGACTCCAACCCTCCCCTCACCCATCTCCTCACATGCACCCTTAGCCCTCTCCCGCCTCCCTCCCACGTTGCAGCCAGACAGATATTTCTAGAGAACAGTCCACGCACTACTCTGCTCGGTGTCGTTAAACACCGGTTCCATACCCTGAGGATAAAAACCAGACTCCCCTTTGTGGCTTTGAAGACTGGGTTTACCACTGTAGCTTTGGCTCCTGACCACCCTCTCTCCTCCACCCCAAAGTTCTCTCCTCTCCTGCCTTCAGGAGTTCTCACCTTAGAAACTGTTTCTTCACAGGCAGTTTCACAGACAGTTTCCATGCTCAGAGGCCCCTGTCACTCACTCTCTCCAGGCAAATCCCTCCTCACTCCTCCAGTCTCAGCTTCCGCCAGAGCCTCTGACTATCACATAGACACCCGTTTTGGGTTCCAAAGCCCCCAGAACTTCACCTGCCACAACTCTGACCACAATGGATTATAAATGCCTGGTTAATGTACTCATGTCCCACACTTCATTGAATCAATAAGAATAATGTGTACTCCACATGGATGAAGGCAAGAATGAGGTAAGAGATGAGGTGGTATCAGAGCGCAGGGTTCAAGTGCCAAAGACACTATGACAGACCAGGACTACACTGGCGCCCAGCCCGTGTCAGGCACTGTGCTAAGCAGTATCTCATTCTCTCAGTGACCGTGAGGATGGGCATTATTGCATTATTGCCCCATTTTACAGAAAGGAAACTGAGGCTGAGAAAGATTAATTTATCAAAGATCAAACAGCCAGAAGGTGGTACAGGCTAAATCTTCCCAGGTGCTGAGGTGGTAGGTTTGAGGGAGTACCCTTGTGGAGTATAAAATGCCAGTGAACTTGAAAAGGCTGTTTCAAGTTTCAAAAGATTGAAAAGCCCTCAATCCCTCCACAGTCCTAGAAAAGAGATGACCAGAGCACCCCGCTTCCCCACACCAGAAGCTCTGCTTCTCTGGCAGTGGGATGCAGAGGACCTGAATTCCTTGGGGGAAAGTGTGTCACCTCACCCTGGAACCTTCCAGGAAATGTAAGAGAAGCAAGTCCATCAGATCCCATCCCTCACATTCATGTCTCTTTCAGAAGCAGGAGAAGTCTAGGAAGGCTGGAGTACCTCCTCTCATCTTTAGGACAGAAGGTAAGATGCTGAATTTAATAGCAAAGCGAATTTGGTTTGAGAGGAAATGAGATTTCTTTGTCAAGGTGAGTGCATCTGGGAGAGATGGGAATGGGGTGGAGTGGGGGAGGGGCTGTGGCATTTTGGGGGGCTGCAAAAGGGGGAGTACGGGTCTGGAATTATTAGAATGTTGATTATGTCCTCTTGATTGTTAATGAAATTCTTCACCTTGGATTTCTGGACCAGGGGAAAGCTCCTGGAGCTCATTTTCCCACTGATGAGAGCAAGAGAGAGGGCAGGAGGGGGCAGAGGACTCTTAGCTTAGGGAGAAATTAAATTCTGCCTAAACAAATGGGACTGGACAAGCCTGGCCACTGCCATTTGGAGGCAGAACCCGGGGCTGACCCGAGGTCCCTTGGGGAAGCTCTGTGGAGACCCCTGGATGGGGAGAGGCTCAGAGGTCTGATTCAGGCAGCAGAGTGCAGCTCCAAGAATAATAACAGCTAACATTATTGAGTGCCTTCTACGAGGCCCACACTAAGTAATGTGCCTGCATTGTTACCCTGAATCCTCCCAGCAGCCCTTGGAGGTAGGTACTATGATTGACCCCGTTTTGTAGATGAGCACACTGAGGCACAGAGAGGACAAAAGCTGGTCCAAGGCCCTGTAGATGGTGCATGGAGGCACCTGGCACCAGCCTCGTCCAGCTGGCACCAATGCCTGTCCTTCGAGATCTGAAGGATGCCTGCCTCTACCCCTACTTCACCACCTCTCTGAGCCTCAGCTTTCCCCTCTGTAACATGGGCCAGTCATAGTTGTCAACACAAAAGGCTGTTCTTAGGAGTCAATGAAATAAAAAATTAGAAACAACTAAGCCCAGAAACGGTATTCTCTTTGGAGCCTTGCTCTATGCCTCCCTAAGTGGTGAGATGTCCCTTCTTACCATGCTGGCTGAGCACCTATGACATGGAGGCGCTGGTCCAGGTGCAAGAATGTAACAGAGAACAAAAGGGACAAAAGTCCCGGCCCTTGTGGAGCATACATTTAGTGAGAGAAAGCAGACCCCAGAAAAGATAAATTAGTAAGTTAAAATGCTTGTTAGAAACAAGAAATACGGGACTTCCCTGGTGGTCCATTGGTTAAAAATCCACCTTGAAATACAGAGAACAAGGTTCTATCCCTGATCTGGGAACTGAGATCCCACATGCTGCTGTGTAGCAGGGAAGGAGGGTAGCTAAGCTGAAGAGAAGCCTGTGCCCCAAAAGATCCTGAGTGCAGCAACTAAGACTCGAAAATAAGTATTTTAAAAAGAAAAGAAATGCAATAGAACAAAACCAAGCAGTAAGAGGAAGGGACGGCATCCGGCTGGAGGGACTGTGATTGAAATAGGGGGGTCAGAGGAGGTCTCACTGCCTCAGCCACAGCCAAAGTGACTTGGAGCAAAGACTCAAAGGAAGTATGGGAGTGAACAAGCACCCATCTGGGGGAACAGCATTCCAGGGAGAGGGAACAGCAACTGCAAAGTACAAAGGTTCTGGGGTGGGCCCGTACCTGGTGTGTTCTAGGAATAGCAAACAGGTCAGAGGAGCTACCTTAGCAAAGGCAGGTATGGGGGAAGTGCAGATTGCATGGACCTTGTTGATCTTTGTAAGGACTAGCTTTTATCTGAATGAGATGAGAATCCACCAGAGGGTTTTAGGCATGATCTGATTTATGTTTTAAAAGTATCACTTTGTCTGTGGTGCTGAGAACAGACTGTTAGGGTCAAGGTCAGCAGCAGAGAGAAACGTTAGGAGGCTATTGCAATAATCTGGGTGCAGATAGATGGTGGCTGCGTACAGGGAGCAATGGAGGTGGTGATAAGAGGTTGGGTTCTATGTGTTTTGTGCCAGTAAAGCCAATAGGATAAGCTTAAGGATAAAATGTTGGAAGTGTGAGAGAAAGGGGATCACTGATGATTCCAAGGGTTTGCCTTCTTCATCTGTCAGTTCCCTGAAGGCCCATCCTCTGCTTTTAAGGATCCAGCTCCATTCTCCCTGACCTCCTGCACTTCTCTAGACACCCTCAGCTCACAGGGCTTTATTCAAAGCACTGCTTCCCACCTGGCTCCTTCCGCCAATACTCAGCTTTGCCTTACAGAGCCCAGAGGACCTCAGTGTATACAATCTGACCTACCTCATGGCCTTCTGTGTTCTTCAGCCCTTACCTGGCTCAGGAGTTCCCATCACATCTGCTGTCTGCTCTTGCTCCCTGGAACTTGCCCTACTCCCTACCCCACCTGCTCTTCCCTCTCAACCAGGCTGCCTCCCTCACTTCCCTGAGATCTCAACTGCAGCATCACCACCCCTAGGAAGCCTTCTCTGACCTGTGTGTCTAGCTGGAATAAGCCCTCATTCCAGCCCCAAGCGTTTACTGTAGGGGGAAGTTCATCTTGACTTGTGGGACTGCTTTCTGAAAGCCTGTCTCCCCACCTGACTATAACCTCTACAAGGGCAGGGGTCCACAATTCACCAAAAGACACATTCAGTGGGTTTGACATGGAGTCTTAGACTTCTGGTAAATTAACCTTCATTGACCTAAAGCCTCCAGCTGCTAGGTAAATGCCTGGCATATAGCAGGTGCTTGACACGTATTTATTGAAGGAATGAATCAGTCTGTGAATCAAAGTTCTGCTATAAGACCTTGGACACGTGACAGATTTTCTGAGCCTCAGTTTCATCGTATGCGAGGATGGGAATAAGAGTACTTACTTCCTAGAGACTTCCCTGGTGGCCCAGCGGTTAAGACACCACACTCCCAATGCAGGGGGCCCAGGTTTCATCCCTTGTCAGGCAACTAGATCCCACATGCCGCAACTAAGACTAGTGCAGCTGAAAATAAAAAATGAGTACCTACTTCCTGAGTTGTTGTGAGAATTGAAAAACATAAGGTGTGTGCAGTGCCTCACACTAGTAGCTGTTCAATAATTGTTCCTCCTACGGGGGTTCAGACAATTACCACCTGACAACTCCCCCAATCTTCCCTCCCCCACGCCCATTCCTTCCTCCCTTCCCCAGCCTCCTCCCCCTCCTAAGGACTCCCGGTGGTGAAATCACCATCACCTCCAAATAGTCCTCTTCTTCCCCAAGATCCCCAAATTCAACACTGGTTACGTATTGATCCTGTTTAACTTTCCCAATGGATGATAAACACAAAATTAAAATGACTTCCTGGAATATTAATGTAGTAAATGGCCCTATTAAAAGAAAGAAAATACAGCTGAGAAAATTCACTTTGATGTAGCATTTCTGCAGGAGGCTCATTTATCTGCAGCTCAGACTCTAGAAATGAGATTCTGAAGGTTTCTCTGATGTCTCTTATTTTTCCCTCACCCAGAATTTAAACAGAAAATAGAATCACAAGCTGGTGTCATAAAAACGTGGGCCTTTTCCCTTCTCAACCAAAAAGCAAATGAAAACAAGGCCAGGTAGATGTCAGTCTCTGCAAACACTGTCTTGCAGACTACAGCTGCCCTCCTCAATTTCTCCTGCATCCTGCCCACCTGGCCCTGGTCCACACTGGCAGGCTAACCTCTGAGGGTCAGAGCGAGTGTTCAGAGGTCTGCAGGGCTGCTGCTGAAATTAGGAAAGGTGAGTCAGGGCCACAGGAGGCTGTGTCTCACTGGGGTAAATGCGCAGGTTTTTATGGACGTGAAATCTTGGTTCTGTCGTTTATTGGCTATTATGTTCTTAGACAAAGCACTTCACCTTTCTGAGCCTCAACTCCCTCATCTGTAAAGTGGGGGTTCTAGTGCCTCGTTCACAGAGCAGTTATAAAGCTTTAATGAGATAAAATATCTAGCATGTGGTAGGTTGCTCAGGGTTGCTATGATTTGTCACTATTATTACAGATAATAAGCTGTGTGGTTATTATATTCAGGCCCAGGCTGAGATGTCACCTCCTCCAAAAGTCTTCCCCAGCCCCTAGACGGAACCATTTGCCTCCTCTGGGTAGCAGTAGCCCTGAGCTTCCCCCATCCCCGTGCTGGTTCCTCCCCTGCCTCTGGCTCTATGAGGGCTGGCTGGGGTCTTGCATCCCAGGGGAACATGGCAGAACTTGAACATCTTGGAGTCAGAACCAACACTCTGGAGGGTGATGTCTGTATACCCTCTTCACGTGGCCTGCAGATCTGTGCCATGGCACTGGGTCTTTCCACGCAGCCATGGGAACTCAGAGTGCCCATCATGGAGATGGCTGTCCATGCAGACATCCCTTGTCTGCATCTTTCCCGGGTCTCATGTGCACTCTCTGGAGGACACTCCTTCCTCTCTGGCTTCAGGGAGGTGTTCAGACCATGGTCCTCCGGAATTAACTCTCCCCACTTTTCTCTTCTTTCCTCTGTCTCCCTGCTTCCTCCTCTCCTCAGCAACTTCTCCCAGGTCTCCCTCACCTGGATTTGGCCCTATGGGCAGATGGAGGAGGCTATCTGCCCTTTGCCTAGGCTGAGCCTCGCTGAGTGTCCCTGCAGAATCCTAGGTTACGCCCTCAACATTCCCAGCTGGGCAAAACCATGTCCCTGCCACCTTAAATCCAGGTTCTTCTTGTCCTTCCCCAATGGCACAGGGGCTCAGGGCCCCTATGTTGGGTCCAGGGGAGTATCTCCACTCCTGGCAGGCATCCAGAGCCCTGTCTGCTCTTTTTTTTAATTAAAAAAAATTGATTAGAGTATAGTTGATTTACATTGTTTTGTTAGTTTCAAGTGTACAGCAGAGGTCAAGTGTACAGTAGGTCCTTATTGGTTATCTACTTTATATATAGTAGTGAGTGAAGTGAGTGAAAGTCGCTCAGTTGTGTTCGACTCTTTGCGACTCCATGAACTATAAACAGTCCATGGAATTCTCTAGGCCGAAATACCTGAGTGGGTAGCCGTTCCCTTCTCCAGGGGATCTTCCTGACCTAGGAATCAAACTGGGGTCTCCTGCATTGCAGGCAGATTCTTTACCAACTGAGCTACTAGGGAGGTGTTTATGTTAATCCCAAACTCCTAATTTATCCCTTGCTACTACATTTCTCTTTTGGTAATAATAAGTTTGCTTTTAAAATCTGTGACTCTGTTTCTGTTTCGTAAATAAGTTTATTTGTATCATTTTAAAAATGAGATTCCACATGTAAGTGATATCATAATGGTATTTATTTTTCTCTGATTTACTTCAGTTAGTATGATAATCTCTAGGTCCGCTAGGTCCGTTCATGATGCTAAAAATGACATTATTTTGTTCTTTTTATGGCTGAGTAATATTCCATTGTATATATACACCACATCTTTATCCATTCCTCTACTGATGGACATTTAGGCTGCTTCCATATCTTGGCTGTTGTAAATAGTGCTTCAATGGACATTGGGGTGCATGCATATTTTCAAATTACAGTTTTCTTTGGATATATGTTCAGGAGTGGGATTGCTGGATCATATGGTAGATCTATTTTTAATTTTTTAAGAAACCTTCATGCTGTTCTCCATAGTGGCTGTACCAAGTGACATTACCACCAACAGAATAGGAGGGTTCCCTTTTCTTCACACCCTCTCCAGCATTTATTGTTTGTAGACTTTTTGATGATGACTTTTCTGACTAGTGTGAGGTGATACCTTATTGTAGCTTAGATTTGTATTTCTCTGATAATTAGTGACGTTAAGCATCTTTTCATGTGCTTTTTGGCCATCTGTATTTCTTCTTTGGATAAATGTCTATTTAGATCTTCTGTTCTTCTTTTGAGTTTTTTTTTTTTTTGACATAGAGCTGCATGAGCTCTTTGTGTATTTTTGAGATTCCTATCTGCTCTCAAACCATTCACATTCTAACATTCTAGACATAGTTCCAGTCCCTCTCGCTCTTACACACATACAAACACACAAACACATCCATTTGTGTGTCGCACAACCAGCCCTCTGATACTCAGTCACATAATCACTGTTGTCACAGGCACAGGGCTCAAGACAGAAAAGGAGCTCCTGTGGACAAGGGGTGGAGGTGGGGGTCTGTGGAAGATCAGCTTGCCTACTGGGGGCACTGTCCTCTGGAGACCCTGCCCCAGCCAGCCCATGGCCCCCTAGCAGGAAAATGAGAAGCTGGAGCAGAGGGGTTAATTTGGGGAAAAGCAGCAGCTGTTTGAAACAGTGAGGGCGGGCCCCAGGGCAAGAGCTGTTCCTGCTGAGATAATGATTGTAAGGGATGCTGGGATGGGGGCCACCCACACATCCCCCCCCCCCCCCCCCCCCCCCCCCCGCGCACGCACACACGCACCAGAAAGAAGCATTCTAGCCATCTGGGCATCAGACACAGTCCCTTACACACAATTATATGAGCACAGCCCTTACTCTCCGTGTTTGAGTATAAACCTATTTGGAGACACAAGCTGCAGGCTGCCTTTGCCCTCCGAAGCCAGTGACACACACAAACACATGCACAAGTACATACACACCACAGCTTTCCAGTCTGCGTGTCAGGGTCTGACAGTGTGCCAAAGTGACCCCATCACTTTTCAAGGTCAGAGAATGGCTTCTTGTAGGAATGAGCAGAGAGTTAGGGACCAGAGTGGGAAGGGCTCTCTGTCATAGCTCAAGGGACTGGCCAGGACAGCCTCTACATCTCCTTGGGTCTTCTTACTCCTAAAGGATGTACCTCCCATAATATCAAACAATAAAGCACAGCCAGATCCTATATTACATATGATTTGTATATAACCATATGAGTTGAGCAGCTTTGCAGTTGGCATAATGTTCCATTTTGGAGACTTATATTAGGCATTCATTACTTGTGATTTCTTCTGTTCATATATGAGGTCATTGACATTTTTCAGCAGAACCTTCAAAAGTCTTTGGGCGTTTGGGTCTTGGCCTTTGGTACATGATCAGAAACAGAGCCCTGTGGGAAGGGATAGTGGGCCTGGTGTAGGGGGCAAATTACCACTAGGTCTAGCCCCAGTTCAGTGACAGTAGGCATGGATAGGCTAGGGATGGACAGGAGACCCTCTGGGGTCAGGGCCCAATTTGATCCTCACCAGTTACTATCTCTTGGAGCCAAAAAAAGGGCTGAATGAGGACTGTGGGCCCAAAACTGCCGGACTGAGACCCAGACCACGCCTGGACAGCTCTGTGAATGCAGACACCAACCCAAATGAACATTTAGATACAGGTCCCAACACATGCTTAGACAGATGCACACCCTCACCACCTGGAGACATGCCCCAACAGATGTGCATTACCCCAGCACCTAGGCACACACCTGGATGGACACAGGCTCCCCAGTGGACTGGCCCAAAGACTGACTCTGGTAGATCCCTGCCCACCAAAATACAAAGACCCTCCTGGAGTGGCACAGAGGTTCTCCTGGGCAGAGTCATCTGTGGACACCCCAACATGGTATTCAAGTCCACACACAAGACATACTCAGGCATATAACTACAGATACCCATATCTGATCATCTTCCCTACCCCTTCCTCTCACACCCACCCACACTTGCTCCCTGTCCTGTCATGGGGAAACAGAGCATCCCAGCCCCACAGAGCCCAAGGGGCCTGATTAACAGGAAATTCTAAGAATGCCAATTAGAGCAAAGTTTACTGAACAAATTGTTTGCAGTTGTGCCCCGGAACCATCATGAATTTTAATCTTGCATTGATTTGCACTGATGGGAGGTTTGCAGATGCCAGGGCCCTCTGTGCCTCCTGCTCCTCCCTCCACCCCATGTGGGAGGAGTCATTACTCAAACTCAGGAGCCCTGGGGGCAGTCATCAGTCTCTAGGGGTCCAAAGACATCAGCCTGGGGCCAGCAACCCCAGCCCAGACTGGAGAGACCAAAGATACCTAGAAGATGGGCAAGAGTTTTAGAGATGCACAGGGTATACCCATATGATGTGAATAAAGAGGACCATAAGTTTTAAGGACCCCAGTAATCTGGGAAGGAACTGGAGGCCTTGGAGCTTCTGAGGCTGGATACAGAAGCAAGGACACAGATAGGAATATAGACACAATTGTGGCTGAGATACAGAGATGGGAGCAGATGTTGTAATAGTTCCAATAACACCTCAACTAATGTGTCCAGTATGTATACAACCTTAGTCCAAATCCCCTCTTTCAAAATAAATTTGACCTTGCCCTCCTCTCCTTCCCACCAAATCTTTTCCCAAACCATTGCATGGTTTCCCATTGCTTTAAAGAAAAATCCTTGTCTGATCTGCACCACTCACTTCCCTGTCTCACACTTGTCTCTCTTCTCCAGCCTCTATCAGCCCCCTTGAAGGAGCCATGTTCCCTTCTAGCCACAGGGCATTCTGTTCCTTTATCTGGAAGAGTTTACCTAATTAACAGCTATTCATCCTTCAGGTCTCTAGAGTCCCTGGTGGCTCAGTTGGTAAAGAATATGCTTGCAACGCAGAAGACCTGGGTTCAACCCCTGGGTTGGAAAGATCCCCTGGAGAAGGGAATGGCAACCCCCTCCAGTATTCTTGCCTGGAGAATTCCATGGACAGAGGACTCTGGCAAGTTACAGTTCGTGGGATCACAAAGAGGCGGACACAACTGAGCAACTAACCCACACTCCTCAAGGAATCTTCTTTGACCCTCTGACTGGGTCAGGCCTCCTGTCATTAAATGCTTTCATAGCCCTTTCATCATTAGAGTACAAGCTCTCGGAGGGTAGGAAATGTATCTGTATTTGCTCACTCCTGTATCCCCTGTACTTAGTACAGGGCCTGCCATATATAGTTAGGTTTTGCCATAAATAATTATGTGTTACAAACCACTCCAAAAATTTAGGGTTCTACAACAAAGAGTTTTTCCTGCAGGCTGACTGCGTTTTGATAGATCTCGGCTGCGCCCAGTTGAACTTGGTTCCAGACCATGGATGCGTGCAGGTCCCCTCTGCAAGTCTCTCATTCATTTTGGACCAGCTACCATTTGAGGCATCATCTTCTGCAAAAGGCAGGAATGCAAGAGTGTGCCTAACCACGCCCCCTTGACCAGAGCAGGTCCTGAGGCCTTGGAGAGGGTGCGCATATATGGTCGAGGGAGTGAAGAGCTGGGACCAGTGGAAACTACCACCTGCTTCACAAAGAAAGCTGAGTACTAACTCTGTGCTAGGCATTGTGTTAAGCACTTTATATGCATTAACTTATTTAATTCTTGAATCAACTCCATAAGTAGTATTAACCCCATTGAAAAATTTTAATTGAAAAGAATAAAAACCTGCACAAAGTAAATAATTCAATCAGCACCCCAGTTATATTCAATGGAAAGTAACTCTTCTTTCTACTTCCACCCCAGCCCCATTCCCCACAGGAGTGTTCTGTGGGTTTTCTGATATAGTATCTGTCTGTCTAAGCACACGCACACATTTATGAGAGATCCCTGTTTAAAAATTCAGCTTGGTGCATATTGTATTAAAACTCTTCTGCATCATGGGTTTCTTCTGTTCTGCATTTTTGTTTTCAACAAATAATATGTCTTGGAACTCCTTCCTTATCAAGATCCTTGATCTGATCTACATTATTGTTTGCTTGTCTCCATCTTGCAGATGAGGAAACTGAGGCTTAAGTTAAACTTGTCCAAGGCATTACAGTTTGAGCAGGACCAGGAATGAAATTTAAGTCTGCCTGACTCCAGAGCCTGTGTTCATAGCTGCTCTCTTCTACTGTGTCAGTAGCAGTACCCATGGCATCCCAAGCATGGCCAGGGTAGACCCAGAAAAATCTCTGGTCTCCAGCTAGGGGCACTCTCAGAGAAGGATGGCAGTGGGGACCCTCATGGTGCTGAAAACCTAGAGTAGATGCAGTTCTGATTGGAGGAATATGGGGCGTGGGTGCTATTACCTGGGGTCTGATCCCTATGCCTGGACTGGGTTCACTCACAACCCAGCCCTTCCACAGAGGGGGCCTCTGTGCTATAGGCAATAGAACAGATCAGAGGCTTGAATCCTGCCTCTGCCGCTTATTGACTCTGGGGCCTCGGGTTCTGCTAATAATAATTATAATATTTTGAACTCTTGGGAGTTCCATTCTCACTACTCAAGGGCCTGGGGTTCAATTCCTGGTCAGAAAACTAAGATCCCACAAGTCACGTGGTTTCGCCAGAGGTGGGATATATATATATGATTCTTGTTATGTTCCAAATGTGGGCAAACTTGCTTCATTTAACTCTCCTGAGAATCCTATGAAGTAAATACCATCCCAATCTACACACAGAATAAATGAGGCTCAAAGAAGTATAAAGGACTTCCACAAGGCCAGGAAGTAGAAAAGCAAAATATTTCATTTTTCTGAATCATGGTTTCCTCTTCTGTAAAGTGGGTGCAGTAGTATCCCTCTCTCATGGTTGTGGATTAAGAAAATAAATGTGAGCCAACTAAACTGGCTTCTCTACAGACATGCAGTAGATGCTCAGTAAACATGAATTTCCTTCCCCATCCTCTTGGAGCTGGAGACTGGATTGGAAGAGTACTTTGGAATCCCCCGGATGCTTTAAAAATGACAGGTCCTAGGTCCTACCCTCAGAAACTCTGATGTAAGTGTAAGTTAGCCAGGATTCCCTGGCTGACTGGTGGGCCCAGCACCATGAGGATCCCCATCTTTCTCTGAGATCACCCCCCAGCTGGAGACCAGGGTGTAGCCTGGGATTCCTAAGATTCCCAAGTGATTCTAATGTTCAATCAGCGTTGAAAACAGTTGTATTCTAGACCCTAAATGGGTGGAGGGGGGTATCATGGGAAGCCCCCTGACCTATTAGCTCCTGAAACAGCCTGCTCACTGTTCTTGCTACTACTTCTACTCTCCTCCTCTTTCCTAATCCATTCGTCACTCAACTGCCAGAGAGATGATTAAAAACTTAAATTAGATCACTCTCCTTCAGTAACTTCCCACTCCGCTTAAATATGAAAAAAAAAAAAATTCCCCCCATCTTCCAAGACCTGACCCATCAGCCTTGTAGACCTGGTTCCCACTGTCTCTTCTACCCTCACTCCCCAGTCTGTTCCTGGCCATTCCCACTTGCCTTTAGGTCTTATATTACCCAGTAGTTCCACATAGAGGTTTCCCCTGGCCATCCTTCTAGAGTTGGCCCCGTTAGTTTTGCTCTCCTGGAAATAGTTAAATGCATGATGAAAGGCACAGGTTGCTTTTAAAATAATTTCTTTATTTGTGTGTTTAAAGTCTATCTCCCTCAGTAGACTCTTTAAGTTCCGTGAGGACAGGGTCCATGTCTGTTTTTATTTGTTTTTCTCTACATGGGCTTCCTTGATGGCTCAGATAGTTAAGAATCCACTTGCAGTGTGGGAGTCCTGGGTTCAACCCCTGGGTTGGGAAGATCCCCTGGAGGAGGGCATGGCAACCCACTCCAGTATTCTTGCCTGGAGAATCCCCATGGACAGAGGAGCCTGGCAGGCTACAGTCCATGGGGTTGCAAAGAGTTGGACACAACTGAGTGATTAAGCACACACCGTAACTTACATAGGGTCTGGCATAGAGTTGGTGCTTAATAAATATTCATTGGATAGATGCAATGGACGGATGTACCAGCTCCATAGCACCTTGGAGGGCTGGGTATTTGGAATTTCTTAATTATTTAAGAAATATGTAAATATAACTCCCATCTAGTGAGTACCTATGGGGCTTCCCAGGTGGCTCAGTGGCAAAGAAACTGCCTGCCAATGCAGGAGATGCAGGAGATGTAGATTCTATCCCTGGATCAGGAAGATCCCCTGGAGAAGGAAATGGCAATCCACTCCAGTATTCTTGCCTGGAAAATCCCATGGACAAGAGGAGCCTGGTGGGCTACAGTCCACGGGGTCACAAAGAGTCGGACACGACTGAGTGACTGAGCATGCATGCACTGAGTGCCTGCTATGTCTCACTGGACAGGAAGACTGTGGGGAAGGCTACGGGGGCCTCCCCATCTTGTGTTCGCTCTTCACCCTGAAAAGCTTCTGCGCTGCCCCTCCAGCTCACTGTCCTATTTATACTATCCCTCTTCCCTGCCTTTTGGACTCTGGTCTGCAGCATCACTTTCACCTCCAGTGTCCTCCTTTGGGCTCCTCAGCAGGGGACCCCCCCACCTGCCCATAGTCACAGCAGAGGAGTTCCAGGACTTCTTTAAAGACTGGATGCACCTAATATCTTTGTCAGAGCCCCGCTGGAGACTCAGGGCGAGGTGCCGGCTAGAGGAGCAGGAGGGGATGTGGCCAGCCAGCACTTGGAGCATCAGTTAAGGTGCAGCAGGGGATGATCAGAGCAGCGAAGGGGATTAGAATGAAAGCCACAGTCTGTTGGGCCTGGGGTGGGGAGGGAACGAAAAGCAAAGACCATCATACTGTGTCTTTAGACCCTGCTTCATCCTTCCCACCCAAATCTCCAGCCTGCCAACTGCCCCTGAGTCCTGCCCAGGTTGCCTTGTATTTGAGAGAGGCTGGCCCGTTAGAAGAAACTCGAAGGAAGGGTAGCCATATAAAGGGTTCTAAGCACCCAGTTTCAAAGAGTAGGGAAGAGGGGCTCCCCTACCCCAACAACAATTCTACAACACCAGCTAGGGATCCTATAATTCAATTCAATTCTGACACTATCAGGAAATACCATCGGATTCCGTAGGCCCAGGGCTCAGTCCTTCAAGCCTCATATCCCTACCCCATCTTCAGCCACCAATGGAAAGTCAAGGTTGTCACCTAGTCTACAGATGAAAGGTTCCAGTGACCGCCTCCTCCAGTTCAATTACTTTGCTAGAGCAGCTCACAAAATTCATAGAAACATTTTACTTGCTAGATTACTTTTTTTTTTGGGCCACATTGCATGGCTTCTGGGATCTCAGTTCCCCAACCAGGGATTGAACCCAGGCCCCAGCAGTGAAAGCTCAGAGTCCTCACCTCTAGACCACCAGAGAACTCCCTAGATCACTGTTTTTTAAATAAAATGCTCAGTAACAGCCAGATGAAGAGATGTATAATGTATGGAGAGGAAGCATGTAGTTCCCATGCTCTTTGCAAGCAAGCCACTTTCCCCAAATCTCCCCATGTTCCCCAACCTGGAAAACTCTCTGAACCTTTCCTTTGGGTTTATGTGAGGGCTTCATTACATAGGCATAATTGATTAAATCATTTGTCATTGGTGATTGAAATCAATTTCCAGCCTTTCATCCCTGGAAGTTACAGAGTAGGGGGAGTATTAAGGGGAGTATTAAAAATTCCAAACATTTAATCACATAGTTAGGTCTCCTGGCAACCAGCCCCATCTTTAGGTGACCAAGGGATTTTCCATAAGTCACCTCTTCAATATAACAAAAATATCTTTATGACTGCCACCGAGGATTTTATGAGCTCTGTGCCAGAAACAGGACAAAAACCAAATACATATTTCTTATTGTAAATCACACTATCACACCAAGTCACCAGCATCTGCGTTGCCTCCTCTTCATCTTCACCATCTTCATGACTGACAGTGCCAGGTACTCAACACACATCCTCTCAGTGTGGCAGTTACGTAATTTGCCCAAGGTCACTGTGCTGTCTGATCTCAGAGCCCAGCTCTTAACCACAATACTATGCTTGGTTATAGCCTAGAACCATCACCAATTCCTAATCCCAAAAGAACAGCCTCCATGAAGGTGGGGTCTGCACGCCTTTTTCTCAAGATAATGGCAGAACGAATGAGCCCTCCCATCATTTTGATAGTAGATTTCCCTTCCCATTTAGTGAAGTTGCTGTAGTTACTGGGACCACCTTTGAAGAAGGTGAAGACATCTAAAGGAAGACAGAATCATAAAATGTCAATCTGGCAAAGACCTGATGGCACACCTCTCAGGTTCTAAGTGAAAAATAAAGAAAAAGGTCCACAGAGGCGTCCCACAGCCATTGGAAAGCAGCCATCTAAATTTGCAATTCGGTTTTTCTTGATATTTCTGCCCATGTTCTCATGCCGGAGCTGGGTCTTTTGCAACCGGCCTACTTGCTGCTTTGTTAGATTTCCATTTTGAATTTCAGCTCTCTTATCCGCAAGCCCCTGGGAGCCTCCTGCTTCCTCTCATTTCTTGTGTCTTTAAAAAAAACTCTCCTTGCCTGAGCTCCCTCCCATTGGATTTTGTCCTTTGCAGCTGGGTCTGTCTCCCTCCCTCTCTTCCCTCTCCCACCCAGACATCTTCCTCTTCCTCATTCAGCAGGGGCAGCAGGACCATCGAGAGCCACCCCCTCCACCCAACCCCCCTTCCCGGCTCCAAGTGCCCCCAACCCAGCAGTGGCCACATGCCCACCCTCCCTGGTCTCAGGGGCAAGGGATGAGGGGCTTCTCTGGCTGTACTGCACTGCCTCTAGCTGCAGCCTCCCCCACTCTCTCAGGGTTGCTGGAAGATTATTAGATAATTTTCAAATTTGTAAAGCGCCTTAAGCTCCTCGGAGGAAAGGTGGTATATGAGTGTAATAACAATAACAATCCTATCTGTCAGAGCCATTGAGAAAATGAATCTTGTTATCCTCAGGAACCAGCGGTAGGAACCTCAGCAAGAAACAAGAAAATAAAGCGTGGAGTGAGGTCTCCTGACCAATCAGAGGAGGGGAGAATGCCACCCAGGGGTTGGGAGACCCTCCCCTCCTCCCCATAGCTCAGTGCTGGTGGGAAGGGGCTCTCAGAAAGTTATCCAAATTGCCTCTGATGCTTCACCAATTAAAATGACTTTAGGACAAGTTGAAATCAACTTAGGGAGCAAAGCATTCTGATTTCTGAAACTCTCTGAAGGCAGCAGGGAAGACAAGTGTCTGAGCAGGTTGTCACTCACTCAGGAGTAATGATGGGAAAATCCATCCCAGTAACGTGATTGAGTTTGGTGAATTAGTGAGGATGTTTACACTGCATGCTGGAAACCAGAATGGGGCTGGCTGGGCGGTTGGGTTTTTGACGTGTGTGGCAGCTTCACTGCTAATGAGGTTCTCGGACTCATCATTCGTCCTGGCTGGACTCACTGTCGCTGACTTCAAGTCAGACTGTCTCACTTTTCAAGCAAGTGGCTGGAGGCTGGATGGGCTCTGGAGTCAGACGGAACTGGGTTTAACTTCTGGCTCTGACACTACCAGCCCTGTGACCTTGGGCAGAGCTCTGCACTGCTCTGAGCCTCAGTTTCCCCATAAGTCTGTAAAAGTCTGCGTGCTGATAGCACCCAATTCTTGATGCTATTGTAAAGGGAAATGAGATGAGGTACCTTTTTAGTTTTTTATTCATCTCACCAGGCCCAGCATGGTCATAGAGAGAAAAGATAGTTGGGTTTCTGTCCTCTCTTCTGGAATATCCATTCCTCTCAGAACCAAGAAGAGCCAAGGAAGATAGTCCATTTTGGTACACATAAGTCCTGACGCTGCATTTTAATGGCTGTGTAGTCTCAGCCAAGTCACTTAACCTCTCTGAGCCTTGGTTTTCTCATCTATAAAGTGGGGACAACAATACAAACTCTCTGTGGGTTTCTGAACAGCCTTTCTAAAAGTTCTGAGCAGATGCTTGTCAGTTTGCAGGTGGAGTCGAAGTCCAGGAAGGGAGGACGAGTCACCATGGCTACCTGATGGAGGAGGGGGAGGCAAAGGACCATTGGGGTATATTGTGAGCCTCGAGTAGGGAGCCACAGGTAGGAGGGGCCCCTGGAATCCTAGGCTTGCTGGGAACTCACCAGAGGAAATTACACGGGGCTACAGCATGAAAGAGTGAAGTCAGATTGCAAACAGACTTCCAGAAAATCGGGCAACAACAAGCCTACTCTTTCCTGGGGTCTTTGACTGTGCCTGCACAAAATCTCCCGCGAGAGAGAAAGGGGAGGAATGCATTCCTGGGAGGAATGCAGAAGGATGGACAGGACAACCCTGAAGATGCTCCCCCACAGGCCTCTTTGAGCCGCAGCCTCTGGAGGCCGGCCTTGTCAGAACCTCCCATGACCTTGAAGGGAAGTCACTGGGCCTTCTCCAGAGCTAGGGCCGTGTCCTCACAGACACGGCCCAGGTCAGCGCCAGGCCATAGCTCTATTATTTAAGGGTTTCATAAAAGAGTGAACCTCCGGGCCTGGAAGAATGGCCGGGATCCTGACTCTTCCTGCGCAGGAAATGTAGCAGCTGTGCCCAAGCCCTGGCTCAGCCTGCCGAGGACTCAAAGCCCCTGCAGAAGTTTCCCAGCCGGAGGCCCCCCCCACTGTGGCCAGCCTGGTGACACCGGGGCCCAGACTGGGTCTGTCCTATTCCAGCCTGAGCCGAGACCCACCCACCACCAGGCCCACGGCTTATGGACTCTGCAGTGATTTTATTGTAATTTTCTCGTTGTCGCAGTTAATAGCATTAGTTTGTTAATTACTGTATATTTTAAAAGTAAGAGGAAAGGGAATTCCCACTGGAGACTTGTTCTTGGCTGAAACGCTGTGAGGTGAGGGAAGGGAGAATGTGCACGGGGTAATGAGCTTGCTCGGCTGCTTTCTGCTCCTCTTGACAGGGCCCGGGGCCAGAGATGGGGCTGCCTTGCCGAGGCAAGGCCTTCCCTCCTCTGCGGCGCCACCTCTCAGCCCCCAGAGCCCCCTTCCCCCTGGACCTACACTCTGATCAGACTGAGCCCCCTTACTGGGCCCAAGGCGGAGGGGTGGCTACCGCACCGAGGGCCCTGGGGTGAGGGAACTGGACTGGAGTGAAAAAAGGCACTAAGGAGACTGCAGGTGACAGGGGCAATTGATTGAGTAGGATGAAGATTAAATGAAAACAGAGCTGGAATCTGGGGAGGGGCTCTCATGTTTAAATTCAGAATGAGGCCAGTCCTAGAGAGAGAATGGAGGTAAAGATAGCGCAGATCTAGGAAGAGGCAGGGTTGCTCACAGAAACCTGGCTGAACGGGCAAGCCGGGCCTGACACTCGGTGCCCACTCTGCTGGCTGAGCCGGAGACCTGGTGGGGCTGCGTCAGCCCAGAGGAAGGGTACCTTTTGGTAAGTCTTGTGACTGCTGGGGTTCAGTGTGTGCTAGCCAGGGCCCTGAGTATTCATATTCAGGCTTCTCCCATTTTTCTACCTGGAGTCATTATCAGGGACTGAAACTGGGACCAGCCACAGGAACCCAGGAGGAGTTGGCAAGGATGAAGAGCAGATAAGGAGAGAGAAGAGGAGAGAGGGAGGGAGACGTAAAGACAGAGAAGGATGAGGGTGAGCAAGAACTTCATACCATCTAGAGGAGCTGATTAAAATCCTGGAAGAAAATGTGATGGGAAGATTTTCTATCTTCCTATTGAGACATTTAACCTAAAAGAAATGAGTTAAATAATTTATACAGAGAACGAGTGAAATTTGCTTTGATCAAATTAAAAAATATGACTCTGGAAATAAAGTGTCCGCCACGTCCCTTCCAGGCAGCAGAAAGAGCTGCCGAGAAACAAAATGACAAAGACATAAAAATAACTAACCCTAACCCGGCGAATATTAGTGCCATATTTTTTGGGAGATTACATGGCATCACTGTGGGCCACGCAGAGAAATCCTCTCTAAGCACCAACAGGAGAGGTTTTGCTCATTGAGGAAGCCCCATAAAAACCAGAAAATGGATAAAATTTTCCTTTGCAAAAGCCAGCCGACTTTACTCAGGGGTTGGCCCAGAAACCACAAGGGATCAAGTTAAATTTCCCATTTGTGCCTTTCAGAAAAAGAAGAAAGTTGCTCACCTCCCCTCTTCAGCTCTGTGTTTCTTGAAGCTGACCCCCTGTTCCTCTCCCGTTTACCCTTCATATAACACTCACATTCTAAGGAAGCATCCTATTTGAACTCCAAGACTCCTGAGCAAGGGGTAAGCATGGTTCCCTTTAAACTTTACCTGCCTGAGCCTCAGTTTACCACTCTTTAAAACTGGCCTACAGCCCCTGCACAGAGTTGCAATGGGGATTAAAATAGATGATAGAGCCTGGCCTATGGGGGCAGTCAGTAAGTGCAAGGAATTATCTCTTCCTCTTTGACCTGATAAAATGTCCAGTAAGTGCAGATCCCTCCACCTGATCTACACCTCCAAATGGACAGCCCACACCAGACATGGTTAGTCCAATTCTGGAGAGTTTAGCCTCAGGGACACCAATCTGTTTGTCTTTGGGGGACCAAGGGGCCAAGAAGACACTTAGTTCCAATATCTGGAGAGATCTCAGGTTAGCCCTCTAGGGCTGCAGTTTCCTGCTGAATTTAAATGCTTTGGACAGTATCAGGTTCAGATTCTGACCTCACCACTTGCTTAGCTGCATGACAGTGGCATGTTAACCTAATCCCTCTATTTGTCTTTTTTATCTGCGAAATGGAAATAATTTTAAAATGGATCTTATAGGATTGAATGAGATAAAGGGTATAAAGGGCATGCTTAGCATGTAGTAAAAGTTCAATATATATTATTTTTCACAATGACCTTGGGAGAGACATTCAAGGTCAGAGTGAATTTTCTTCCCAAGCCTTCAGTTGTGGTTTCTGATCCCCAGATGGAAGGAGCTAAGACACGGGCCTGTTCTGGCCTCTCCATAGGAAGGGCTGTGGTCCGCTTTAGGACCACCTTGAAAGTCTCTGACCCACCCTGATGGCACAGAGAAGGGGAACCAGGATGAAGAGGGAACTCACCCCACTGACACAGGAGGCCTGAAAGACTGTTTGGCTGTGAGACTGGAGGTGTCAGGGGGCTGGAGTGGCAGCCTTCATGTTCCCAAAGGTCTGTCACTTGCCAGAGGGGGTCTGACAGTGAATACAGGCTCTTACTGAAACCCTCTTGAATAATAGGAGTTTTGCGCAATAAGAGTTTGCCTCCTCCTGAGGTAGTGATTTCCTGGTTCCTGGAGCAGGGAGTGGAAACAGAGGCACCTGTGGAGGCAGCCTGGCCCCAGGAGCAGGGAAGAGCATTGACTCTCTCTGTGCCAGTCATTTCTGTATCCACCTGGGGGTAGCACAGAGGGACAGTGAGCATCCACCAGGACAGCCCTGAACAGTCCCTGTATAGCTCTCAGAGAGTGTCAAGCAGGTTAAGGTCAGAAACCACCAACCTGTGGGGTCTTGGGGTTTTTTGTACTCCTCCTTTTCCTTCTCTTAAGGAGATCTCTTCCCTTTTCCCACCCCAGCCCGCAGAGAACCTCTGAGAAAAGCAAAGACCATATGGGAATAGAGTCTGTACATATTGTGGGGCTATTGGTTGAATGGTGTGAAGGTAAAGGAGGGAAAAGCAGGTGATGCAGGTGTGTGTGTGAGGGAGAGAGGGAGAAGGAGGGATGGGAGAAGTGGAAGAAGCAGAGACAGAAAACAGAAATCTACAAAGAGAGGGAGAAGACAGGAAAGAACAGATACAGAAAAAGAGAGAAATACTGAGAAGGAGGAAGAGAAATGACAGAGAGAAGATTCAGAGCAAGAGGCAAGTCCGAGAGTGGAAGCAGCCCCATGCCTGAAGCTGTGCTCACATGTCTGGTCCATGACATGAAGCGGAGTGGGGTTGGGGGTGGTCCTGGGGAACACGCATGTGCACACACAGGCCAGGCCACAGAGCCACCATGTCAGGGCAAGCATTTCAGCCCCAGGATGAGGATGAGCTGGCTTTTATCTCCTCTGGCTGCGCAGGATTTACAAGCTTTTGAAATGCAGGATTAATAAGAAGAGGCCGGTGTTTTAATCTATAATGGAACAGAAAGTATCATTATTGTTAAATAATGCACAGCCTGTCGTTTATTAAGAATTAATGGTTTATCGAGTGCTCAGGTTGCTGCAGCCTCCTCTGCCCTCCCAGGCCGGGGCTCCTAGCCACTGGCCTGGGTGCACAGCTGTGCCCCCCAGAGCCCAGCTGGCTGCGGGCAGGCTGGAGTGGCCGCAGCCCATCAGTGCAGGGCCACCAAGGCTCTGTGCTCTTGTGCCCAGGCTTCTCTGAGGCCTTCTGGGCTCAGCTAGGGGTGGGATCAGGGCTTTAAAATCAGGAAGACATGATGGGGAGGAATTCCCCTCGTATCTTTATCCTGGATCCACTTACCTCTCCTAGGGAGACAAAAACATGTCCTCATCACGTGAGGCTTCCCCCGTCCATCCTCTTTTTCGAGGCCTGTGACATTCAATTTCCACCTCTCACACCAAGTCCTGTGAAAGTGGTGATGATACAGACACTAGAGGTGCAGGAAGTCCCTTCCCGCCTTCAACCCTCTGGAACCTGGAGGAAGGGGTCAGACAATCACCAGGGGAAACAGGCACCCACAGAGGCAACCTGGCCCCAGGAGCAGGGAAGAGCATTTACTCCCTCTCTGCCAGTCATCTCTGTGTCTGCCTCATCACCCTAGGAGGTGTCATTTCTCCTTTTTATAGATGGGAAAACTGAGGTTTGGGGGAGTGAAGTCATCTGTCCAAGGCCACGCCACATATTCTATTTTATTGCAAAGCCCTTCCCACTCTAGACCTGGAGTGTCAGTACTGAGCTCCCCTCGCATCTGAAAATGGGAGACCTCGGGACAGCACTGCAAGAGCTGCTACAGGGTCTGTCACAGGGAGAGAGCTGTGACTGTAGTAATGCCCCGAGCAACAGCACAGCCCTCAGGAAAAGTGACGCATGGAGCCAGTGAGTGGCTGAGGCAGGGCTGGCAACCCAGGAGCTTGACGCCCAACTCAGCATCACAGCTGGACTCCCTCCTTCAGCCCCTGTGACACAGACTCCCTATCTTCCCCTGCTACTCATCTGTGCGGACTGAGCCTCTGGCCAGAGGTGCCCATGTCCAGACACAGAAACTGACCATGTGCCCACCACCTTGGAGGCTGGGATCAGAGCTGTGTGACCTTGGGCAAGTTAGTCAGCTTCTCTGAACCTCTGTCAAATGGTAATAGCACCTGCCTCAGAAGATTATTGAAAGTACTAAATGAGAAGTACTCAGTGTTGATATTAGTTAGTAAGAGAAGCATTGGTGTCACTGTCATTAATTCTAGCGCAGGCATGCTCCCAGCACCCAAAGCCCACCAGTTTCCACTTCATTCATTCAGACCACAAACATGTTTTGAGCACCAACTATGTAACAAGCATATACTCACTTAGCACCTACTCTGGTCAGGCTGTGTGCCAGGGATAAGTGGCAAACAAGCCAGAAACTATGCCTAGACCCAGACATTCCCCATCTCACCCTTCACTGCCTGTTCCATCTTCCCGCACTTCCTTCTTTTCCATCTCACTCAATCCCAGCTGCCACTCCAATCTCTCATTGCTACCTGCTACCTTCAGCCCCATTCCCTTTCCACCTGGCACCCTCTAGCAGCTCTCCCTCTATCCCCATCCTGGCCTCACCTCTGTCCCCAATATCTGCCATCTTCCACCCTCCATTTCTTCCCTTCAGCTCATTCCTTCTTCCCCTTAGCCTCATCCCCAACTACTTCCTCATCCTCTTCTTCATCTTTTCCTCCATCCACAACCTCAACTCCCCTCCCTTCTCATTTTCACCTCACCCTAATCTGCTTCCTGGTTCCCATTCTAGTCTTTCACTGCCATCTCTCCCCTTGCCCAGCCCCAGCCCCAGCCCCAGGACTCCTCGTTCAGGGTCTGTGGTCCTAGTTGGGGAGGAGACACTGCCTCCAGAGGCCACTGCAGAAAGGTGCACTCCAAGGGCTGAAACCCCAGTTTCCCCAGGGCTAGGACAGCCCCAGAATGTGCTGTGGGTTGAGTCCCCGCAATCGGCTGGAGTGGGAAGGGCACTGACTGGGCAGCAAGCCATATCCACGCTCCCCACCCCCACCCTTCCCTCTCTCCTCTCGGCTGGCCACCATGCTGGGACCTCGGCCCACAGCCCGGCTCCTCACGCGGCTCCTGTTTTATTAACCTGCCTGTCGCTGCTCTCACCACTGAATAGGGCCTATTGGGGGGGGGGGGGTGCGGGCTGGCAAGCGGGGCCTTAGGCTTTGCTGGGGATCACCATGGAAACAGCAGCCTCGGCCAATCAGAGGGCCAGCAATACCAAGTGCAGCAGGCAGCTCAGTCTCGGAAGCCTCATGCAGCCTGCAGGCTGACTCCTGCCTGACAGGCCCTCGCAGCCCCAGCAGAGGGAGAGAAGGAAAAAAGGGGGGCACAACCCTGGGGGAAGAGGCATAGGCTGGGGAGTGGTGGGAGTATGAGGCCAGAGGATGCTGAGGGCCCGATTAGAACAGGAGAGATGGGGGAGGGGATTGGAGGAGGAACAGAGGCCTGGGGCAGAGGCTGAGTTTCTCCCCAGTTGCAGTCCTTGGTCTCAGCCCAGTTTCTCAGAGTCAGCAGTACTGACATTTGGGACCAGGTACATCTTTATTGTGGGGAACGCAGTTCTGAGCATTCTAGGATATTTAGCTGCATCCGTGGCTTCTACCCACTAGAAGTGCTGCCCAGTGTCTCTTGGTTTGGGGTGGGGGGTACATAGTCACCCTTGGTTGAGAATCACCAAGGGCCTAAGCCCTCACAGGGTAGTGGTCATCATTTGTGCAACTTGCTCCCCCTAAGCTTACTTCCCAGAGGGAAAGCAGGAAGGAGGAGGAAGAGGAAAATAGTGGGGATGAGAGAAAGGAAGAGGAGGAGGGAGCCTGGGGCAGAGTTCCCGGTGGGTGGGAGAGCCTCGGGGAAATAGGGATGTAGGAGAGAGCGAAGCCTCGCCTCAGGCTGCCAATTTACATTACAGGAATTAAAAAATAAATAAAGTAAGAGCTCTAAATGCCTTTCCTTGTTGAAGTTCCTTCTGCTGGGTTCACCCTCTCTGTCCTTCACCAGCCAGGAATCCTATCCTTCCTTCAGGCTCATAATTGGTACCACATCCAGGAAGCCCTCCCTGATTCTCTCAGCAGATTAATTTTTCTTTTCTCTAACACTCCTTGCCATGTTGCTTCTTTCTCCATGTTACTGCTCACATGGTTATCCTAATAACAGAAGTTACCTTTGTGGAAGGTTTCCTGTGTGCCAGACGCTGCACTAAAGGATTAAACACATGTTCTCCCCACAGCTCCACAGGCTGGCTACTAGTAACACCACCATTTTACAGACGAGGAAACTGAGGCTTAAGTAAAATAACTTCCCTAAGGTCACCCAACTAGTAGAAGCACAGTGAGGACTCAAACCCAGGTTTTCATGACTCCAGGGTCGGCAGTACTTGCCGCTGGAGGCTGTGCAAGTGTCCATCTCCCCTGTTACATTTGAACTCGCTTGCGATGCCCAGTGCAGGGCTGGTGAGTGGTGGGTGCTTGAGAGCTGTTTGCATTGGTTGGTGGTCTCTGGAAAGGTCTGAGTAGGCAGCTGGGCATCAAGCCTGAGGAGGCTTGGATAGAACTGGCTGTCACAGGGTGCTATGTGCCTCCTGAAGGCCCTCAAGTCTTGCTGTGGCCTGAATTCACTGGGTCAACACCATGCAAGGCAAGTATTCTGGGGCCACATCCCAGCCATGCCGCTTCACGGGGCTGCCTGAGGTCTCAGAACTGACCTGTCCCTCAATTCCTAAGGATGCTGTACCATGGCCCCCCCTAGTGGCCAAAGGGTCATGGTGGCAGGTGGTGGGATTGAGTGTGCAGTCTGAGTACTCACTTACAGTCCAGGCTTCTCTCTGAGCTCCATTCCCAGGGTCCAAGGCCACCCTTGGGGAGTTGGAAACAGAGGCCTCAGATGACCATATGCTTGTGGAACCTGACCCCCTGACTCCAGCATGGAGGACAAAGCAAAGCCCCATTCCCCCAGAGAAAGAACCCCTCTCCCTCCTGCCCCATTTGAAGCAAAGGGGGTAGTGTTGGCAGAGGACTTCCATCTCAGCCTCTCCCACAGTGTAGATTCCACCCCCAAAGAGAGGGTTTGAGGCAGAGAGGTGTCTGTCAGGAAGCATCGCATGATGCCGCTTCCCTCTCAGGTTAGGGTTTTGATCTGGAATCCAGGAGCTGGAGTCCCAGGGGGCTCACATCAGAACTACTCCCCTACCCCAGACATGCATCCGCCATCCTCCTCCCCCAGGAACCTGCAACACTGGCACCTCAGCTTTGAAGGCAGGGCTTCTGACAGGCTGCTGTTGCCATGGCAACCCCATCTCAGGCTGCCCTACCCAGTGCTTCTCTCCTCCTACCTCTCTCCACCCTGAACCCACATAACCTTCATTCATAGAATGAGAATGGCTTAACATCAGCAGAGTGGACACCCCTCTGTCTCCCCCACTCCTTTCTCTCTTTCCTCTCATTCAACAGAGATCCTTGCGCCAGGGAGAGAAATGACTGAATGAGTGGGAGTTGGGGTGGGAGTGAGGCTGGACTAGTGTGGGTGGAAGGGTAGGATAAGAATGGGAAAGAGCCATGGCTCAGCCCCCACCCCCAGCCTGAGGGCCCCCAAGGCTTGGGCCTTGGCTCTTCGTGTTCCCAGCTCTGTCTCAGTTCATGGACCTATGTCTATCTCAGCTCTGGCTCTGTGATGATCCAGGGCCCAGACAGGCTGCAAGATGGCCCCAGAGCAACACAAGGCCAGGTCTCAGCCTCCAGGCTCAGGTTTTCTCTCCAGGACCAACCAAACTGTAGCTCAGAGGCCAGAGGCAATGGCTCAGCCCTGGAACTCAGCCCAGGAGCACCACGGCTGCTCCTGACCTGGCGCCTCTTCCTGTGTAAGACATTGCCTAGCAGGATTGTGGAGGGGTGGAGGGATTCCAGTTTACAGAAGGATTAGAGGAAGGGCTGGAGGGGAGCCTCAGACCCCAGCCCTGGTTAAACAGTGTGACTCTTTGGTTTCTGAGTGTTGGCAGGTACTACTGGAAAGTCAGGCCAGGCCAGCTCAGAGCAGGCATCAGTCCCATCCCTGCAGGAGGCCTTGAGCATGGTCAGCAACTCAGCCTCAGAATCAGCCAGCCTGGGTTTGAATTATAATGCCCTCATTTATTCACTGTGTGATACTTACCTTTTCTGAGCCTTGATTTCCTTATCTAAAAAAGATATAGTAATTATATACAGGCACAGTCATCCCTCGGTATCCATGGAAGATTGATTCCAGGAGCCCCTGCAGATACCAAAATCTGAGGATGCTCAAGTCCCTTATGTAAGATGGCATGGTACAGTGAATACAGCCAGCTCTCCATATCCTCAGCTGTAAAACCCGTGGTAGGGAAGGTTGTCTATACAAGGCTAACATCTATGAACTCTACATCCCTTTCGGACACCATATTTTATGTGCATTATCTCATTTAATTCTCATAAAAGTCCAGTGACATAGATATCATTATTGTTATGTGTCCTTTACAGAGGAGAAACTGAGGCTCAAGGAGGTTAAGGTGAATCACCTGGCAGGAGGGCAGGGCTTTATATCCAGGCAGCATGAGATGATGTATGCAATAAATACGTTAGTCTTATTAGTAAGAGTCTGTGACTCAAAATGGGGCTGTGTCTCTTGCTTCCATTACTCTGAGAATTCATAACCTTCTCCAGCAACCAAGATGGCATTCTGCTGGAAGAGGCTCGGGGGTGGGGGGTCACAGAGGGGCCTAAGCTTGATGAGGTTGGGGATGAGATGGATATAGGAAGGGAGACTAGCTCTGGTACAAGGAATGTCTGAACTGGCAGAACTGTGAGACCATCTCTGGGTCAACCCTAGAAAACAGCAAGCATGTGAAATCTCAAGGAGGAAGTGACTTGTCCAAGGTCACCTGGTACCTCCCTCCTCGGGGCTTCCCTGCTGGCTCAGTGGTAAAGAATCTGCCTGCCAGTGCAGGAGATGAAGGTTTGATCCCTAGGTCGGAAAGATGCCCTGGAGAAGGAAAGGGCAACCTACTCCAGTATTCTTGTCTGAGAAATCTCATGGACAGAGGAGCTTGGTGGTCTACAGTCCATGGGTCATTGCAAAAGAGTCAGAGGACTTAGCAGCTAAACAACAACAAACTTTCCCGCCTCAATCCTTTGTCGCCTTTGGTCAACACATTAAGGTCAAGGTCAGTAGCCTCGGAGGCTTAGGGTCCCTTGGGAAGGGTCAGGAGGAGTGGAGGGGAGCAATTCTTTCTCCTTGGTGGGTACTACCCTGGAACTCAAAGCCATGCAGCCAGATTTGCAGCTTCCCTGCATTCCACCTGTCCCTAGCTCCTCTAGCTTCCATCTATCCCTGAAAGGGTCCCCCACTCCCGAGCAGCCCGCCCCTCTAAAAACCTCCAAACACTGGGGCTTAACCACCCCCCTCCACCTCCCACCTTGAGTGAATGTGCTGAACAAACAGCATTGTTCCCCATACAATGGATACAAAGAACTTGGGAATTCACAGAATGGTCCTGAATTTCAGCTTCCTTCCCCTCCAAGCCCCAGAGAGATCTATTGTCTGTAAACTCCACTTAAAATATGCACCGTTGCTCCAGCTGGAGATCCACTTAAGACGTTTGGAAGAGCCTCCCCCACTCCCACCCCCTTTCCCAGCCCTTTCAGGGCCAGGCCGGGAGGATGGGAAGAACAGCCACCGAGAAGGAAGCTGGAAATGACCCAGCCTCTGCAGTATTCCTGAGCGCCTGGGGCCCCCATTTTACAGCTGAAAGGACTGATTAGCATTGGAGTGGAGGGACCTGGTTCCCTGGTAGACCCCAATCACAGTGCCTTGGCCTCAGGGGAAACTTCATGGCCCCCTCTCTCTCTTCTGTCTGCTTACTACAAACCTCCAAGGACAGGGAGCTCACTAGCTTATAAGGCACCTGTTCCACTCACGAAATTTCTCATTATTATAAGACCTTCCTTAGAAGGAGCTGCACTTACCTCCTGGTAACAGCCCAGGCCTCCACCCCCTGGCTCCCATATTAATGTGGTCTTCCTCCTGGGGTATGACAGGACTCCTAGGATTTGAAAGCTGCCATTGCAGTGCTCTAAAGTTTTCTTTCTCCTGAGCACTCTTCCCCCACGCCCCGTTAGCCCATGGGTTTTAGTCCCTCCCCCACCCAATTCCCTCCCTGTCTACGCTCATCCTATTCCCCTCATCTATGTGTCACTGAGGACTTGTACTGGTGGGGCCCAGAGCTGACCCCAGAAGCCATAAGTATTTATTCAACAAGTATTTAGTAAGTGCCTCTCAGGTACCAGGCACTGTGCTAACAGCTGGGGAGACAGACAAGATGCCAACTCTCCTGAGGTTCGTAATACTGGTGGGGAACGCAGATACTAACATCAGATAAGCGCAAGAATTAATGCATAATTACTAAGTAAGATAAGGGATCTGACTAAAGGAACTTGATAATGTGAAAACATTTAAAAAAAGGAACCTGATTAATTGTGGAAGGGTGGACCACCGTAGGCTTCCTGGCATCCAAAGGAAATAGGCTTTAACTAGAGAAAGAGGGTAAGGAAGAGCATTCAAAGTGGTGGGCATAGATTGTGAAAAGGACCTGTGGCAAGAAGCTTGTCTTATTAAAGGAACTGAAGAAGCCAGTGGGATTGGAGGCCTGCTGGGGGTGGGGATAGGAGGTGTGTGGGGGGAGGGGGGCATAGGCCTCCTTGAGGAGCTGAACTGGATTCTGAGAGCATCGAAAAGAAACGTGTACATGCAATAAGGGCTGATTGAAATTTGCCTCCAAGAGACATAAATACTTAGACTGGCTGGTCCCAGAGCAGTTCTGTGCTTTTGCACTTATGCTCTTTTCCCAGAATTTTCTGAGGTTTAAGAACTTGCCCAGCCCACCCAGCCTAAAGGAGCCCCCACCACATGCTCTGTCACTCTCTATCCCTTGTCTTACTTTTTTATAGCACTTTAACAATCTGAAATTAAATTATCTCCTTCCATGTTTCCTCTTGCTCTCTTCTTTAGAAAGTAAACTGTATGGGCAGGAATTTTGTCTGTCTTGTCCCTGCTGCATTATAGCATCTGACTCTGCTAGCACATAGTAGGCCCCCAGTAGATAATCAGTGAACAAATAAATGAATTACTGAATGTATTTCAAGATAAAAGGACCAGTGTTAACCTGCATGTGTTGCTTCAGTTGCTTCAGTCACGTCTGACACTTTGTGACCCTATGGACTGGAACCTGCCAGGTTCCTCTGTCCATGGGATTCTCAGGCAAAATTACTAGAGTGGGTTGCCATGCCCTCCTTCAGGGCATTCTCCTGACTCAGGGATCAACCCCCCCACCCCACCCCCCATCTCCCTCCTGTGGCTCCTGCATTACAGACAGATTCTTTACCCCTGAGCCATGGGGAAGCCCAGTGTTTATCCACAGAGACATATGTATGTAAACGTATAGGTATTTATGAGCAAGTGCTTATGGACCTGCATGAACCACCTCTCAAGGGGCCTCTTAGATAATCCAGAGTCATGGCCTGAACAGTTCATTGTTCTGTTTCAGCTGAGCAGTACCCACCCCTCTGACTGGATGACAACATGTACAAGCACACATGTCTCAGATCAGCTGTTAGTTAATCAAAGATGAGGGTAGAATTTTAAGTACCCTATGGAAGGACCCCGAAAGAGATTGATCTATGTGGCCTGGAAGTGGCTCCATCTCTTCCCACCCCACCTCACCTCCTCCTGGGGTCCCAGCCCACCTCCACTGTTCCGTGTGTGCTGTTCTACTGGCAGGGAGGTGGGGGTGGGGGTGGGGGTGGGTTGAGGGGGTAGGGTGTGTGTGGGGGAGGTGTTTTGTGGTCCTAGAACAGAAGACTTAGAATTTAGTGAGATTTACATGATTTGGGAATTTGACTCATTGGACAACTTTTTAAATAAGCATTTATTGACTTACCGAGTATGCACTAAGTACAAAGTATGGCCAGGGGCTGCCACACACCCATCCATAAAGCTGATTCAGGGCAGAATGTGAAAAGCTGCTTAGGTGGAAACCTTAGGATTCGAAGCTTTGTGCTCCCAGAGTACTCATGGGCTGGGGGTGGGGTTAGAGGGGCAGGCACAATTAATTCCTGGTTGGGGAGTTCTGGAATAGCTTATTGGAGTATTACTTAAAATAATGACCGCATAGAGAACTTACTACATATTAGGCTCTTTTTACATAGATTTTCCCACTTACTCTTCACTATAAGCCCCTCTGTGTATGTGTGTTTGCACGTGCACATGATTGCTATTATTATCCCATTTACAGATGGAGAGACTAAGGCTCAGGGCTATCCAACTTTTGAACAGCTGTTAATGGCTGGGTGGATTTTCAAGCTCAGGAAGAGGGTCCACAGCTCCTGCTCTGAGCCATAATGGTGGGCTTAGCTATGCCTAAAGCAAAGGTAGGACATGGGTGGGCAGATAGAAGTCCATTCTAGGAAGAGGACGCAGCTTGAACAAAAGCTGGTTGACAGTGCTGCCAGATTTGTCTATTTTTTTAAATCTCTGGTAGCTTAAGATCCTAGGAGATAGAAAAAATAGCTATTCTGACTTTTTCCTCTCCCTGGCCTTTGGCAAACTGGCCCTGAAATGGATTCCTATCCAAGGTGTGCTTTTCTCTAGTCCCCAAACAGAATTTTATACAAGAGTGGACCCAGAGATTGGGGGACAGTGCTTCTGGTGAATTGATCTCCCTACTCTGGCTAGGGATGGGGGCCACTTGGGGACACTCTCTGGGCCAAGCTGGTCCTCTGCCCATCTGCATCCCTGCTCCTGACTCATTTCGTTCCAACCAATAGACTTGTAGCATGCAAATTTAATGAATAGGCAAAGAAATGATTGGCTCATTTTCCCCTGATGTAATAATGCCACTATTCAAGTAACTCCTATGTACCCTACCCCCACCACAATTCAGGGCGTTTGATCATGTTTCTGGCAAGAATCCCCCACTCCTCTATTTCCCCTTTTCCCATTCTGAGCTAGCAAATCACTTTAAAATGCTCAACTCATCTCCCAAGGGATGGGATATGTAGAAGACCAGGAAGCCCGCACCCTTAGGCTCAAACCACTGTGGTCCTCCTGGAAGGCCCCGTATGCCTCTGCTGGCTGTGAGTAGCATCAAATCCAAGATAACAGAGCCCATTTACTAAGAGATTTTGTGAGAATCCATGTCCAAAGGCTTCCTGAAACCAAACCCCAGCATATCGGCTGTTCCTTTCAGCCCCTAATTTAGTAATTCTATTGAGAAAAAGAGATTGTGGGTTTTTTTATTTGGTGTGATTTATTCTTTATCATATAAATAATAATAATTTACACAAAGCTCTTCCCCAAACAGAAGAGAATCTGTACATAAAAATAAACAAAAATTAAACTGAGCTGGGCCTGGTGCCCAGAAAACCAGCCAATTCCAAACACAACCAGGGGGAAAATCTCCTCTAGGTCCTGGGAGCTCTGGGGCTTTGGCTGGATTTCTGGGTGGAGGCTCTGGTCCGGTAAGTCAGTTCCCTCCCTTCCCTTGATCCTGGGTAGGACGATGGCACCCCTGGCAGCTAACACCTGGGGAGAGCCAACCAGCAGACTCTTTGGGCTGCGAGGTAGGTGGAATTTGGACCCAAAGGAATAATCAATTTTTAAAATTCCTGGGCAGTGTTGCTTGCTGCTGGCATCCAGGGACTGTAAGAGCTACTGTGACTGGGAAGATGGGATACTGGCCAACACCCAAAGTGGATGGAAGCTGCCTGTGCTTCCATCTTTCCCTTGTAGCTCATTAGAGGCATGGGTTGAGCAGAATATTTTCTGATCTTATGTTCCCTTGGAGCTCTGATTCCCACCCCCCCATCCCTGGAGGCTTGTTATTTCTATAGATATTGAAAGATGACAAGCAATCTCCCTGGCCATTGATTAATTTCCCTCAACAGACACTCTGGCTGTTTGCAACTTCTCTCTCCCACCTTTTATTTCCAGAAAAGTCTCTAAGAGGGAGACTGCCTTTCTGCATTCTGGCTTTGTATCTTTAGTTGAGGGCATATACATGGCTGGAGGAGACTGTAAGCTCTCTTTTCTCATCCTGTCTCATCTCATGGCAGGAGTTAGGTTCGCATTGGTCCCTAGGGACACAGTCGTTTGCAGTTATGGATTTATACCTGGTGAAGGTGGTGCTGATGCTAATATGATAATGCTGAAGATGATGTTGGCAAAGATGACAGGGAAGATAGAGGAAGGGGGAGTGCAGTAACAACACGGAGCCTGCCCTGTATCTCCGGGGATTATCTGGCTTAGGCTGAAATAAGAAATGAGAAAATGAGAATTGGGAAGCTGGCAGTAATGGCTACAGAGATGGTGAACATTGAGAACAGGAGAAAGGGAAAGTGAGGGTACATTATGAAGCTCCAGGTGAGGAATGGCAACACAGGGGAGAGGTGAGGAGCCAGATAAAAGGAGCAGACGTTCTGGTTTTAGATTCCAACTAACATTTATAACACAGTCACTTACACTTATAGCTTAGATTAGTTATTCAACCTCCCTGAGTCTCAGCTTCCTCATCTGTCAAATGAGGATCATAATATTAATAGTGCCCGTCTTAGAGGGTTGCTGAAACTGCACGTAAAATGTCAGCTCATGGTAAACACTGTGTAAGCATGTGCAGTGTAAGGGCAGATAGGGGTTATCAGCTATATCCACAGTCAGGGAAGCAGAGCACAGCAGGCAGCCTTGGAATATTCTGGAGACCTTGGTCAGGCTCTACCACTTACTCCCTGTGACTCTCCCTAGGCCTTGCTTGCCTTGTGAATGAAAGAGGAACTGGAGTGAATAATAGTCAGACTTCAGAAGTCCCCTGGAGCATGTGTTGAAACTTTCTATGTGTGACCCATTCATGGGAACATCCAGTCCCAGACAAGACCCTACAGGTATGCAGGTCCAGGTGCACATTCAGCAGACATGCCTGTCCCTGAGGTCAGACAGAGGCGGATGCTGGGCAGGTTGGGCCAGACTGCTTTCAGAGGGAAGGGAAAGGTGAGAGGTCAGCTCTAGCCTATGGAAGGGGGCTCCAACCTACCCTTGCTCCAAAGCAGCTTCCAGGCCCCAAAGCACAGCCCTGAGGGGGCTGTGCTGCAGATTTCAGTTATCCTGTGATGGACAGAAGCAGCCCGTCCCAGTTCTGCCCCTTGTTCATATTCTCCACCAGTCTCTTCCTCCCCCTAGAGCTGGAGGACAGAAATAGAAAACAAAAGTCACTCATGCACAGTGCCTAAGGAATTCTTCACAGACTCCTCTTGCTGGGCTTGCTCTCAGAAGGTCAGAGCCCTCTAAGTCTTCAGAACCAACAGGTGGCTCAGAGACTGCAGGGAGAATCAGCCACAGGAAGTTCTCCCTCATTCCTGCCCTAGAGGGAGCCCCCACTTCTGGCTCATTGGTCCCTGACAGTAAGGGCTAGGGGAGTAGACTTGACCTTCTGTGTCTAGGAGCCTTTGCCAGTCCCTCCCTCTCCCCACTGTCAGCCACTTATCCTCCTGCAGGAGGGAGAAGAGACCTGCCATGTCCTGGGTTCCAGTCCTTGCATCATCACTTACATCATGGACTTAGGTCCTGGCATGATTTGCATCCAGGAACCAGGCCTGCATGGTGGAGACTGCCCTCCAGCCTACCCCTTGCCTCACTGGCCTTTGGGACACAGGTATGACTGCATTTGATTGGTGGTTAGAAGACAAAATACAAATAGTCACAATTCATCTATTGAGCTCTGGCTATGTGCTGGGCTTTATGCTAGATGTTCCACATGTGTCATCTCCCTGAATCCTTATTTACAGAAGAGAAAACAAACTCAGGAGGTTAGGTCACTTGCTCAAAGTCATACAGAAAGCATTGGAGTCTAAATTCACAGAGTTCCTGATACCAAAGTGTGCCCTTACCCACTAAGTTATGCACCACCCACTGGGATGAACATGAGGTAACCCTCCTGACCCTGAGTAACCAAGGTGTACTGAGGACAGTGTGAAAAGCCAAAGGGTGACCACTCTGTGGCCTCCGATCCACCTGTCCACCCGTGATCATGTCCACCTGAGACTGTCCAGGGAGCCTCCTAGGAAAGCTGAAGCGGAGCCCAGCACTGCCCGGATAGCTCCAGGAGGCTGCCAAGTTACTGCTGAATCAGCAGACCACCTCTACAGGCCCTCACCATGAGAACTCCCCCCAGTACCTCTCCCCAGCCCCTGTCCCTTACATTGTTTCTCCTCCTACCTCCAGAATGTTCCTTGCAGCTGCCCCCGCCCCACTTGCCTCCTCCTGTAGACCCAGCTTTGTCTGGTTATACCGGTCCAGCCTGCAAATCTTCCAGTTGGGCTTCTCTTTGGGGAGTCACAGCTTCTGAGACATCTCTGCATCTTGCCTGTCTTTCTATAAATCAAATGAGGACCTGGTCCCCTCCAAGCTCCTCTGGACCCCCTCCTCCCTGCAATTTCTCCCTGCTCACCAGCTGCACAATGCAGGCAGGGGAAGGGGGTAGACTGGCAGAAACCGGCTTGTTTCTGAGGCTGGAAAACAGAACTGTAGGAAATTAACAGGCTGAGAAATGTCTGCTGGGCTTGTGTTTGTTTTGCACCCTCAGTCATTCTGCAGCTCCCCTCCTCCTGCCCCAGCCACTTCATTCTGGCTCCCCTACCCCCACCACTCGGCGTGGGTGCCTGGAGCTTGGGGGTTGTGTATCTGAGGCTTTGCAGGAAGGTATGTCTCAGTGTGTGCGTGTGTGCATGTGTGTGTGTGTGTGTGTGTGTGTGTATGTGTGTTTAGAGATGGCAGGCCTGCCCCTCCTTCTCAGGCAGCTTAGCCAGAAATGCCAGTGGCAGAGACAATTGTGCGGGTGGGGATGCTGAGCCCAGAGCCGGCAGAGCCCGCAGGCAGGCAGAGAAGCACCACACAAGAAATTGATTCCATTAAAAAGTAATCTTAAATTTAATAAAAGTTATGATTTGATTATAGCCACAGAACCTACAGGCAAGAGGGAAGGGGGTGGATTCTAGTGATGGATAAACAGAAAGAAAAAAAAAAAAAACAAACAGAAAGGAGAGGAGATGGGGAGGAGAGAGAGATGCTAAGGTTTGGATGGATGAGAGGATGGAAAGACCTGGGGGTGGGGAATGAGACCATTTTCTCTCCCTCGGATGGAAGAAAAAAGCCTGTGGCTGGTTTCCAAAGAGGAAGCAGAGTGAGGAGTGAGTGAAGAGATTCAAGGAGCTCTCAGGAGACAGCACTAGGAGGAGGTTGCGGGCATGGAGGCTAGGCCTGGGAGAGATGGGTACATAGGAGTGAGAGCCTGGGCCCTGGGCAGTCGGGAGGAACACAGAGCACCAGTTTAAAAGTCAGACAGGCAGTCCTGTGTTTAGACCCCACATCAGCCTCTTCCTTGCAGCATGACTTAACCTTCAGACACTCAGTTTCCTCCTCTGTGAAACAGAGCCACAGAAATAGCACCTACCTCTCAATGAGGTTGTGAGGATGAACAAAATTATGCAGGCGCAGTATCCACTGTCTCCCAGGTGCCCAAGGAAGGACAGTTCCTTTCCCATCCCTCCCCCACTGACCTCCTCACCCTAGCTCTGGCCCTTCCCATTTATTGACAAGCACTGGTCAATCCTGCTCCTCTCTGCCACCCTTTGTGCAGTGATGGGGACTGAGTGGCCTTCATCTCCCATCTCAGTGAGGAGAGTTGGTTTTCCTGTGTGAAGTCTTTGTCCTATGCCCATCTCTGCAGAGCACGAATAAGGGCATGGGCACAACAGGAAAGCTACTCGCTCTAGGACCCACCTCCACAATGGGCTAAGGGACCATTTGACCATTTGGAGGATGCATTTCCCTACCTAACCCCCCACCTCGCCCCATCCATTCAATGCAGAATCATGCTTGAAGCCAAAACTCCCAATCAACCCCTAGAGTGAGACTACTTGGGCCCAGCCCTCAGGCCCCATAATCAGCTCCTGTTATGCACAGCATCTGGCTCTCAGGCAAGCCTCCTGGTAGTTCCTTCCAGCATGCTGCAGCCCTGTCTCCTGGCCAGGCAGAGGGAAGCCAGGGGCCTACAGGGTGAGCACCAGCACAGCAGCATCGGTGAGTGGGGCCTGGGCAAGAAGCCAGACCATCACAGTGAGATGCTAAGGGAGGCCAGAGCCAGAGATCTCAGCTACCCAGAGTCCAGGAATTGGGAACCAGGAAATAGAGTCACGGTAACAGGAGTCTCCAGGGGACACAAGAAATCATTCTGAGGATAATGTGACCAGTTCTGCTCAGTCATCTCCTCCCCTTCCAGGCTGTTTTTTTAGCGAACTAGCTCCACTTGAATTTGCTCCAGCCCTTTGGTATAAAGACACCTGCTGATCAAGACATTGAGGGAAATAGGACTGGTGGTATTAATGTCTCCATTTTACTGATGAAGAAATTGAGGTCAGAAAGGGTAACCTATTTCCCAGACCACACAGCTTGTAATAGATGAATCTGGGACTGAAACCCAAGTGTTCAGACTCCAGTTACAGAGTACAGCCTTACCAGGCCCCCCCAGTCTCCCTGACTAAGCCATCGCTCATTCCAGCTGCACCTGTGGAGCCCTCGTCACCATAGCTGTCACCACTCTGCTCAGATCAGCCTCTTTTTGGGGGACACATGGCATGTGGGATCTTAGTCCCTTGACCAGAGGTGGAATGCACGTCCCCTGCATTGTGAGGCCGATTCTTAACCACTGGACCGCCACGGAAGTCCCAGCTTTGCCTCTTTTGGCAAAGTCGCCCCCCCTGGGCCCCATCACAGCAGCCTCTGGGCCCACATCCTCATCCTCTTCCAGAAAGGCAGCCCAGTCTTGGATTCTCATGTCCCATGCCATCTCCAGGAGGAAGAAACCATAGCCCTGAAGGTTAAGGGAGGGTACAAAGTGACCCGAAGCTGAGGGGCTCTGAGCATGGCCAGGGATCCCACTAGGCCTATGGACACAATCTGGCCATTACCTCAAAGGATGGCCACGCCGGCCAACTTTCCAGACCCCTTCATAGGGCCACCCTGTCACTGAACGGAGGCGGAGGGGCTGGCTCCTGAGCCAGGATCTCCAGCAGGCAGCCCTGACATTTTCCTCAGCCACACATGTCGGCTCTCCAGGACAGAGATCTCACCTTGCTGCCCAACTGGAGTCCTGTCTGCTGTGCATGTTCTTGTTCTGTTCTGTGTCTATGCTGAGAGCAATCTAGTCACGCCCTAAAATAAAATCCACCCACTTCACTCTTTTTCTTCCATGAGAACTTGAGGGCAGTGGATGGGGTGAAAGGATCACTTAGTGAAAGGTCCTCCAGGGGATGGCCCCCAGGCTGTGTTCTCCAAAGCAGATCCTTTTGCTTTACTTGAAATGGTCCCTAATTCCCAGAATTGCCTGGGTGACCTATAGAAGGAATCACTGGAGTCTTGACTCTGTCCTAACACTCTTCATAAGTCACTTCTCCAGCCTCTCCCCAGAGCTGTCCTCCCACAATGAATGCAGAAGGGGTCCAGACAGGGAAAGGGTACTACCTTGGCCAAGAGCCTACTGTGTACGAGGCTCAAGCTAGTAGCTTGACCTACAGGGCTAGTTGATCCATGCAACAGCCTGTAAGGCAGCACTCAATGGTCCCCACTTTGCAGTTATGGAACCTGAAGCTCAGATAGGTTAAGTGACTTATCCAGGGTCACACAGGAAGAAGATGGGAAAGCCAGGATTTGAACCTGAACACATCTGACTCGAAAGCTCATGCTCTTTCTACCCCAAGTGCCTTTCATCCCTGGTTCAGCCCCTTCACAGGAAAAAGGTCTCCACTTCAATTTGGCAGTATCTTTCAAAATGAAAAATTCATACACACTTTGAGCCAGCAGTCTCTCTTCTAGGAATGAATCCTCAAGAAACATTTAGACATGTGCTCAAGGTGTATTAGGTGTTCACCGCACGGGGATGTTCTTCGCAACAGTAACAAAGTCAGATACAACTTCATTGTCCATCAGTAAGAGAGTGGATAAATAAACAGAATTACCATGCTGCTGTAGGAAAGGATGAAGCAAATCTTAACTGGAAAGCATGGAAATTTCTCTGAAACACAGAGTTAATGGGGAGAATGACAACTGCTTGAATATTGTATGTCCTTTTATATATTGAATTTTGTATGTACGCAAATACTACATAAACGTATTTTTAGGCCATTTTTAAAAAAAGCATCGGTCATCTCCCAGTGAGGGGAAGTGGGAGAAATGGAGAAGAATAAAGAGAGAAGTAACTCTCAGGCACCAGGCAACAGACCCTCCACCCTCTCTTTCTTTAGGGCCGTGTCCTCCCTTTCACCCCTGAGAGGCAGACATCGGTGTATCTGGGACAAGGGAAGGGAGTTTCTTATCAGCACAGGGCATGATTTCCTCCCACCATGCCCATCTGCACCTGGCACCTCCTCCAAGCAGCACAGACAAGACTTGAGGTTGGTGGTCCCCAGGAAGTCATGCCATTAGGTTATAAT
Organism: Antilocapra americana; assembly: GCA_007570785.1. Taxonomy (NCBI): domain Eukaryota; kingdom Metazoa; phylum Chordata; class Mammalia; order Artiodactyla; family Antilocapridae; genus Antilocapra; species Antilocapra americana. The sequence continues at coordinate 10,906,221 of ML661893.1, read as the reverse complement.
CTATGGGGTTTCAACATATCGTGCAGTAACAGCAAGGAAAGCTGTGATCATCCACCCTGGGCTGCATCTGGCACATGTTGGAGCCAGGCAACCTGGACTGTGGATGAGTCAAGCCTGTGACTTAGTTCCTCCTTCTGTCTCTCTTGTTTATCACTTAGTATCCTGTAAATCAGATGAAATCTGGGGATGTCTGATAAGGAATGGGTCGGGAGGGGCAATGCTGAACACGTGTGATAAGCAGGGATTGGTTGAATGTTTTCATTTGTCTTTAAAGATCTGTCTTGGAATGAAGCTTGTTACAAGTCTTAAGAGCTGTTAATAGGGAGGTCCCTTGCAACTGGCTGCTGACTGTCAAAATAAACACCAACTGCCCTTGCCTTCCTCCCCACCCTCTGTTGACCCACACCCTGTGCAGGCTGGGGGCTCAGGTGGACCTCTGTTAGTACACAGATAGACAGCCTATGTAGCAGGGAAAAAGCTTTCACCCCACCTCAGATTAACCCACCTGCAGAGTCGTCTTCAGCTGTGCTTTCTTTCCAATAAACTCTGGTATTCCTGTTTCACGGTTGAACATCAGCTCAGTGATCCTAATGGACCAGCCCTCCCCCTGCTTCACCTTCCTTTGCTCTCCTATCAGACTTGGCCCTCATTCCTGCAACTGTCTCTATCTCTGGTGGTTATTCTGTCCTGTTTCTCTAAGCTGCCTTGGAGTCTCTTTGATGTAAATCCAACACAGTCTGGCTTTACTCACATAACTGAAAAGTCTGAAGTTAGACTTCAGGTATAGCTGGATCCAGGCACTTAGACAATGTCATCTGGCCTCTGTCTCTCTTCAGCTCTTGGCTCTCCTCTCCTTTGTATTGGCTTTACTCTTTAATAGTCACTCCCCAAGCGTTTTAAGCAGCTCTAGGCTTAAACTTACCAACATGGACAAATCCAATGGAAAGAAAGCACTCCTTTTCCAGTGGTTCCACAAAAGGACCCAGTGCTGATCTCACTGGATCAGCTGTTACCAAGACTTGTGACCCAGGGATGCATGGCACAGATGGGCCAGCTCCAGTCATATGCCACCCTAAGATCTCATGGACAGAGGTAGGGAAGCGGTGGTTCCTAGGAAGAATCTAGGAGTGCTCAGCAGCAGAAGGGAGATGGAAAGTAGTATGCAAATCAGTGTGACACTGACGTGGGCGGGGCCTTCACTTCTCTGGCCTTCTTTTAGTTTCCTTGTATGGGAAACTGGGTGTGGTGACCACAGTGGATCCCCTGCTCCTGGACATTTTCACCGCCTGGGTTTTTTTCACAGCCTTGGGCAACTGATCTGCAGGAAAGCAGCTCCCAGATCTTTTGGTGTCACCTCTACTGTCACCAGTCCCTTCCCCATTTCTGCTCCTGGTGGAGACTGTGGTGGAGAGCAGTACAGGGAGGGAGAAAGAGAAAGAGACAGGCTGGGAAAGGAAGACAAGGGAAAAGCAACAGAGACAGAGACTGGGAGGGAGGCAGAAGTTCAATAGCAAACTTCTAAGGCTATGCTGATGCTGGGCACCTTGGCCCACCTCCCTTCCCCCCACCATCCACAACCCCAGCCTGGAAGTGGTGCATCATGGCTTAGTGGTGCCAGCACCCTGGCCGGGCTAAGCTCCAAGCCTCCGCTACTCTGTCAGGGTATCATTATCCCCATTCCGCAGCTCTTGTCACCTGGAGGTTCTTTCTTCTCTGGCCCACACACCAAACCTGCATAGGTGCCTCTGTGATGGTCTCCTAACTACCATCTCCTCCAAGACCCTCTCCACAGCACAGTCAGTGCCTTGCTCCTGTGGGGACCATCCCTGCCCCAAGACCATTTCCCCCTCCTTTGCCTCCCTCTGACTGCATTCTCTCCTCTTTGTCTAGAGAGATCCAGGGTCTCTGTTCCAGGGAGCCTTCTGTCCTCCCTGGGTAGACTAAGATGGAAGGGGCCAGAAGTCAGAGGTGATTCAACCGGGGACTGGACACATCTGGTCAACTGATCACTCAGTAAGAACTGAGCACTCACAGTGTCCAGTGTGGGATGCCTCCACTGTCTTCTCCACAGCTTCAAGTTGGCTGATCCTTTCCTGGTTATCCCATTCTAAGGATCCACTTTCCCTGGGTCCCTTGTCTTTGTCTAGGATGTATCATACAACTTTCACTTGGATTTTAGGAGACAGTAAGGGCCCTGAGATCTGTTCCAATGTACAACCCTTGAACAGGTCCCTTCACCTTTGGGTTGCTTCAGAATGAAGAGATTGAAACTAGATCAAGGATATAAATTCTGGCACCCATGCTACCATTTCTAATCCAGTGCTCATGGCAGACATTGCTAATCAATAACGACACTCTCTTCTCAGGACACACGCCAGGTAGCTGCTATTCATCATTTAGCATTAACTTGAAACTCCTTTGCCACTCCTGGACTGGCTGATCTCTAAGGGCTATTCCAACATTGACAGTCAAGGATTCTTTTGGCCTGGTTGAATCGATATCATCTCCCCCATTTCCCATTTCTCCCTCAAGCTCATTCTTTTGATCGTCCCATCCCTCTCTCTCTCCCATCTTGCCTTCTGTCTAAGTTCCTGCTGCTGAGTCCATGTATACCCGAGATGATGTCTGGGTCTCCAAGGTTCTGTTTACTGTCACTCAACTTCAGTCTCTTTGAAAGTTACATTTTCCAGGCAGTCACACTTACACATGTTGGGTGGTTCTGTGGCATTGGCTCAGGGGAGGGAGGCAACGATAGAGACACCAGAGGCAGGCAGAGGAGGAGCAGGAGTGACGTCCAGAGAAATATCAAGAAAGAGGTAACAGGGTGGGCAGACAGAGGGGCTAGAGTTAAATTTCTGTCTCAAGGCCATATAGGTAGGAGTGGAGAGGGGGGAGTTTAAATGAAATTTATCCTGGAACCCAAGGTCAAGTAGGAGGGAGGATCAGGTAGAACCTAAAAGCAAAGGACAAAGGAGACATATAAATTAGTAGCTCAGCTGACAAACAGGAAAAGGGAAAGGGGATTCTTTGGTGGGAAGGACTATCAAGAATTATAATAATGAGATGGTATTTTAGTGGGTGCTTTATGAACATAAAAGCATCCCCTAGTTATTGATCAGAAGAGATTGATACAGGAAGGTGAGTGCTGGCTAGCAGCCAACTGGAAGGTTAAAGCAAACCCTGACCCAAGTGGCAGGACACTCCCATCAGAATTGCTTGGAGCAGTTTTGGAATTTCAGGAAATGCTGCCAACCATACCAGAGGGGCCTGTGTACTTGTGTGACAGGTACAAGGGCCAGTCATTCAGGAGCCGAGTAACTACAAGAAAGCCACTTACCTATAGGCCTGGGTTCAAATCCCAGCTCGTTCGTGTACTATGAGACTTTTGCCTCAGTTTTCTCATCTGTAAGATGAGGATGAGTAGCATCTGACTAACAGGTCATGGAAAATACTAAATGTCTGTAAAGTGCTCAGCAAGTATCAGGTTTGAGATTGATAATAGCCAGTAGCTGATAAGCTGGTAATGCCAGCAATAGTATTACCATGGGTGATGCATCTCAGGGGCCCCATGAGGGACTCCGTAATCCACTTACTATATATATATGCTGGGAGCTGGTCTAAGTGTTTACCTGTATTACTGACCTTAATGGTGGGATTCTCCCAGGCACCGGAACACCATCGAATTCACATGTGACAGATAAACATTTTGTCTAAACCCAAAAGGCTGCAATTCAAAATGCCTGCTCTTTGGTTTTGTTTGTGTGTGGTAGAGGAAGAGCTGGACAGCTCTTTTGGGCCTGAGAAGAGGGGCTCCTTCTCTTTAGGGGCAAAAGCGAGGTACGGGGAAAAGCACCATGGCCAGGCAAGAGGCTGGGAAAGGGCCTCAAGATGTTCAGCAGCGAAAGGGGCAGCTTCTCCAGTTTTTGTCTCCTTCTCTGTTGTGCTGTAGGTGAGCCCTGCTGAGGCTGTGGCCCCGCCCAGCTTCCCTCTGAAGGAAGCGGTCGGGCTAGTGGGGTGCCCCCGCCTGTGAGGCTGCTGCAGGAGTCTGACTGGCTGGGGTTAACAAGGGTCAGTCAGCTGTCAGGATGCCATTTACTAGCATGACCTGGGGCTGGGTCAGCTCTTGAGCAATCTGTGCCTCAGTTTCCTTGCTGATAAATTAGGGATGATAAAAATTGACTTCCAACAGGATTAAGAAAGAATGTGGCTCTGGCAGCGCAGCTATGGGTGCTCCGGGTGGGAAGATCAACCAGCCGCGAACGGAGCTGAAGAAGAAGCTGTTCAAGCGACGAGTATTGACCTGGGAGCAGCGACTGAATCATTGGGTGGTCGGAGCCGTGATAGACGAAGGGCTGATTACACGGCACCACCTCAAGAAGCGGGCGTCCAGTTCACGTGCCAACATTACTCTGTCTGGGAAGAAGCGCAGAAAACTCCTCCAGCAGATCCGACTTGCCCAGAAAGAGAAAGCAGCCATGGAAGTGGAAGCCCCTCCCAAGCCAACCAGGACTAGTGACCCACAGCCCAAATCAAAAAAGACAAAAGCCCCCCAGGATGTGGATATGGAGGACCTTGAAGATAAGAGCTAACTCTGAATCTCACAGTCCTTCCACCAGAAGATGCTCAAGCTGGAGCCAGGAGGACTCCATGGTTATTTCAGATGATTGTGAAGAAAGCATTGCTCCTTTTCATTCTCCCCATATTCCTCTCCCCTAATGGCCTACTGACTTGCCCTGGAGGGATGTATTGAGAAAAAGAGAGTAGAAAAGAAAAACTGGAGAGGGAGTTCCTAAGCAGTCAACTGCATTTGTAATAAAGCCCCCTCATTCTCACTGAGATGCGTGTGATTAAATGTAGGAATTGGGATGGGAAAAGAAAAAGGGACCGTGAGTGTGGAAACAAGACAACTGGAAAACAGGACTCGCAGTGCTTACTAGAGCAAAGGCAACAAGAAGTTAAGCTCCTTGGTGGCCCTGTCTCCCCAGTGACAAAATTTCTGACAAAACTGAGGATTATTGTAGAGATGTCAGAGGAGGCGAGGGTCCTGATAACAGCCCTGCACCTCCCTTGTGTGGCCAGGCTGGACAAGTGACCATGATTGTCTCTGCTTCCATTGCTGGATTATATTTTTAATAAAGTTAACATTATTTTTCCCTTTTTTTTTTAAAAAAAAGAAAGAATGTGGCATGTGTAGTATTTGGCCCAGGGCTTCCCAGGTGGCAGAGTGGTAAGAATCCGCCTGCCAATGTAGGAGCAGTGGGTTCAATCCCTGGGTGGTCGGGAAGATCCCCTGGAGAAGGGAATGGCTCCCCACTCCAGTAGTCTTGCCTGGAGAATTCCATAGACAGAGCAACCTGGTGGGCTACAGTCCGTGGGGTGGCAGTCAGACACGACTGAGCATACACACATGACACATGAATATTTAGCCCAGGTTGGACACATAGTAAGTGCTTAAAAAAATGTGAGCTATTATTCTTCCAGTTAATTATTATTATGGCTTGTGACATCCGTCCTCAAATGTTTATTTTTAATGCTTGTTACACAAATTCCAGCCAGGAGGTCCATGAGGGCCAGTGAGGGAGTGGGTCTTAGCCAAGTCCAGTATGATTTGGTCCCAGTCTCTCTGCCACCCACAGTCCTGATTCCAGATGATTCCATGGAGGAAGGCAGCTCCCCACCTCACCAAGTAATTGCTGCGGAAGTAGGAGGGGAGCAATCACTTTTGAAGACAGACAGGAGCGGCCACAGGGAGACCCGACCCTTTCTGTTAGGGACCTTAGCTCAAGAGCCCCACCCAGAGGAGTGTTCTCCACACCCCCCACACACATCCATCCCCCACTCCTACCTTCTTTCTCATCAGGAACACCCTGTGTTCCTGTGTTTACCTGGGAGGGTGGGGGCTGCTGTGTCTGGGTATTTCTCTGGACACGGTCCTTCCTTGTCCCCACCCGGCGGATGCCTGGCCTGGATTGTATATTTCCGGAGCTGCCTACTTGAAACACAGGCTTTTATTTTTAGAAAATTACAAATGCAGGGGCTGGGAGAAGAGGCTTGGGGCCCCAGAACTGGGGTGAAGGGGAGAAACTCAGGGGTCTGAATATGAAAATGATGACTCTGAACAAGAGTGAAGAGAGGCACGAAGGGGAATAAGTGAGATGGTGGGAAAATCGAGGTGAGGAAGTAGGGGGGAATCCCACACTCCCAGCACCCAGAGCAGGGATCAGAGTCTTTACCCATTTAGGCTGGGGAGGGCGGGTGGGTGGAGGGTGGAGGGTCAGGGGTCACCTCTTCGGCATGTAGCTGGATCCCCAGGGAGGCTGAGGAGCCTGGGAAAGAGACTGAGCCAGCGGCTCCCCTCCCCATTCCCTGAGGCCTTGGGGACTGGGAGAGCAGCTTCCTGCACAGACAGCTCCTCAGTCTCCTGGGCTGGGGATGTCTTAACCCTTCTGGTGCCAGTATCAGGGAAAGCAGAGAGGAACACAGATGTCTACCCAGGTTCTCCTGGGCGTGGCCCAGACGCTGGTGCCTGCCTTCCTCTTGGTGTCTTGCTTAATATGCATCTCTACATCTCTGGAGTCCCAACCCCAAAGCCCTAAATGGCCTGAAGCGGCAAGAATTCAACCAATTGTCCTCTCCTAGAGCCCAGACAGAGGGACATGGGGGCACTTCCCCCTAGGGATGGTTGGCACAGCGTCTTTTCCTTCACTGGTAGGTGTTAGGGGATGTCAGAAAGAACTTTGAGCTCAGAAGGTAAAGAAGTCCCCGTTCTGCTGTAAAGGCTTCCCAGGTGGCTCGGTAGTAAAGAATCTGCCTGCCAATGAAGGAAACATGGGTCAGGAAGATCCCATAGAGTAGGAAATGGCAACCCACTCCAGTATTCTTGTCCAAAAAACCCCATGGAGAGAGGAGCTTGGTAGGCTACAGTCCATGGGGTTGAAAAGAGTTGGACACAGCTGAGTGACTGAGCACATGATGCTGTGAAAGGGAGGGCCCTGGGCTGAGGGGAAACTCTTCCTAGAGTCAGGAGTCCTGGTCCACTTGCCCACAGTGACCTTGGGGAGTTATTTAACTCTCTGGGGTTCAGCTGTAGCCTGTGCAAAATGAGAAAATCAGACCAGAAATGACCTGGTGTCATAAGGGGCACACCCTTCTCTGGGTTTTCATTCCCCTGACCAACGTAGCTCCACATCCCCGGACACTGAACTTCAAGGCTTCTCCACCTGCTCCATGGGGACAGGAAAACGTTTGCTTTCTCCACCCCTAAATAAGTATGCCTAGCACAATCCTTCAAACAGGCTTGTGACCAATGAGTAAATAAATGAACCAGCCACCCTTGATTTAGGGATAGAATGTCTCTTTCTCTTTCCATTGTCTCCTCAAGAGCACTAACTAGACTAGGAGCAGAAGGACCTGGCCTGGGTTCAAGTTCTGACTGTTACTCACCAGCTATGAAGCTTCAGGCAGGTCACCTTGCCCCTCCAAACCTTGATTTCTTTTCTCTGCAAAGTAGGGATTAGAAATAAAACATCTACCTTATGGACTTGTCAGGATAAATCCAAAAAAGCCTTTGTAAATTCTAAAGCAAAAGAATTATATACAAAAAAAAATCAAGAAGTATGACCATCAGTTACAGTATTGTTAATCCTGCACCCAGTTCAGGGGTAATACAAAGTATGGTGGTTTTGAGGCTGAGGAGTCTTGATAGTCGTGTGACTTTGGGCAAGTTTCTAAACCTCTGTAAGCTTCCATTTCCTCATCTGCAAAATGGGGATTCTAATAGTACCTACAGTAAAGAGTTGTTGTAGGTATAAAAGAGAGACTACATATAAATGTTTTCCCCAGTGCCTGGTGCATAGCAAATTCCACAAATAGCTGTTATTATTTTAGCACCAGTCCCCAACAATTCCTCCAGCTGCTTCAGCCCTGCCCTCCCAACATGGAGGAGGTGATGGTCTCATCCATACCTTCCTTGCGTGACACAGACATTCCCAAACTCATTTGATGAAAACGTATCCTGAAGAAGCTGCCTACCCCAAAACCCTCTGAGGAGGCAGAGCAGGAGTGGGTGCTGCTGACGGGAGGTCAGAGGATGACGGCACTGTGCAGGGCTGTGTGGCAGCCAGAGCTAGGGAATAGAGGGTCAGAGGCTGTCCCTGCACCCTTGCCAGCCGCCCAGGATTGGGGCCTCCTCCGCTTGCCAGGCTGGGCCTCCTTGATGTTGGGAGCTGCTTATCAGGTTAGCGCGGAGCCGCTGTCTCTGGCTGTCTCTGCATATTACCGGACCCATCCGTCCCGGCTCTCCTGCGTGCTCTGCCTGCCCCCAGCTCTGCCTGCGCTAACTAGCTAATTGGATCTTGGCTAACCTGGTTATGAGCCAAGTCAGCCCAGCTCCTCTGCCTCCAGAAGCACAGGTGGGGGCAGGGCAGGGCGGCTGTGCATGAGTGTGTGAGTGTGTGTGTGTGTCTGTGTGTCTGTGTGTCTTGGAGCCCTTGTTCTAATCCTCCTGGGATTCCCTGGGCCCATGGAGATTGGATTTTAGGCACCCGAGGTGAGCTCAGAGCACCCCAATCCGCTGTAAGTGGTTGAGGGCATGAGGGCATATGCCCTATTCCAAAATTCAGCTCTGCCATTGTCACCATCCAGATGACTTCTGGGCAGCTGAGCCTCAACTTCCTCCTCTGTCAGCTGTCTTATGGAATAATAAAATGTGCCACCTTGAGTGGCTGTGAGGACTAAGAAAACAGAAGACGCACTCTAGTGCTTGGAGCTTAGTAGGCACTCTGGGAATCATAACTGTGATCTGTGATCACATTGTCATCATCATCATCGTCATTAGGCAAGCTGGGTTCCTGCCACTTCCCCCATCCTGTGGTGGGGGTGGGAGGAATCTCAGGGTGGGGGGCGGGAAAGGCTTTCATTCACAGTTCCTGGCAGGTGTTTCCTCTGAGGCAAGACTCCAATCTCCTCAATTGTTCCTTATGCAAATATTATGCTAATGTTCACGTCCGAACACCCTAGAGCTCGGGGAAGGTGAAGGGTGGGCTGATTCCCTAGGTTTCACTTCGGTCAGTCCTTCTCCTTCCTCCCCCTAAGAGGAGCAAGCGCTGATGCCTACCAGTCCTTAGGGAAGAGAGAGGCAGAAAGACCCCGATTGAGAGAGAAACAAAGAAAGGCCCCAGTCTTGGTGGGAGATGGACAGCCTCATCATCGCCATAATCACCAGCATCAAAAAGGCCTTTGGAAACGTCAGATTCTTCCCCGCCCTGTGCAGGCTACTCTGCAATTACAGAGGCGCAGTCCCCTGGCCCTGGGGAGCTGGGGCGGGGGTGGGGAGGAGTCGGGGTGAGGGGGAAGGGGAGGAGGAGGGGAGAGAGCTAGGGTTTGCTAAAAGGCGAGGGACTGCTCCCTCACTGTCCTTGAGGGCAGGGGACTTGCTCAGGCCTCTCGAAGTGCCCCAGCACCCCAGCTCCAGGCTTAGGCCAGGCTCACAATCGAGTAGGGAGACTGGAGATAAAGAAAGTGATCCTGAGTCAGCCACAGTGGGCCTTGCCCTGCTCTGCTTTCACTTTCTGACCAGTGAGGGGCCAGTCACCTCACAGTCTTTTCCCTCAATGTTAAATGGGCATGATAATCCCTACTTCTTTACATTCCTGTGAAAATTAAATGAGATGCTGTAGGCCTCACTCAAGGATGATCATAACTGGCAAGAGCAAAATAAAAGCAAATGCCCATCCCCGCTCCGTGGCCCACAGTAGGGAGGTCTGACAAAACCTGCCTCATTCTGTACCTGGCAACGTGACACAGGGTCTCCTCTAAACATTTACCCTGCCCTCTGGGTTAATGTTGGACAAGATTTGCAGTTTCACCTTAGCCTTCTGGCACTGTCCTCTGTTAGAACAGAGATGGAAGGGAAGTGTACCTCTGCAGGCCAAAGTACTGCTGAGGCCAATGTGGAACCAGCCTCTTCCCTGAGGGAACTCCCAGCGCATACTGCCTTTCTTTTGCTGAGATATCAGACCTGTAGGCAGCTCTACCAACCATGACCCCTCCTGACCCTGTTGTGAGGAGCCCTGGCCCTTGGAACCTACTCCAGACACACCTGGCCCTCAGGACTTAGAAGGTGCTCAGGGACTTACCTGGTGGTCCAGTGGTTAAGAATCCCCCTTGCAATGCAGGGGCCACGGGTTTGATCCCTGGTCAGGGAACTAAGATCCCATGTGCCTCAAGCAACTAAGCTTGTATGTGGAAACTACTGAGCCTGCACATCACAACTAGAGAGTCCCTGCGCCACAACAAAAGATCCCACATGATGCAATAAAGAGCCCACAGCCACAACTAAAAGGCAGATAAATACAAATTAAAACAAATATATCTCTTTAAAAAAAAAAGACATAGCAGGCACTCAATATATACAAATTGGGTGGAATGAGGAGATAGCCATGAGGACACTGCCAAATAAGTAAAACCAATTGTGCAAGCAGCAAGCCACTGTAATTAGACCAAGGAGAATGGTCAGTTATTAATATCAGACACGTGGCAGGGTTAACAGCCATTGAGGGTGGCTATAATGATGAGAGAGAGGCACCTGCTATGCCCTCAAGGCCTCCCCTCCCTTTGTGGCCTTCTGAAGAGAGCTGAACAGTGCCAATGCCCTCCCTGCCTCAGGATTCCCCTGCCTTCATGGTGGCTTCCAAGATGGTCTCTGTCTTGGTCCCCCACCATTAGGGTCCCTGACTCTCCCATTCCTCCTCCCTCCTAGAATCACCCCCACCCTAGCCTTCTATCTACACCTCTGTTACGATACCTATCAGGATGGAGCCCAATTACAGCTCTTTATGCCCAAGCCTTATCTCCTCTGTGGGATTCTAAACTCCCCAGGGCAGGATTTATCCAGTGGTGTCCATTGCTGCATTCCCAATGGGGGAGGGCAGCCCCTGGCCTGTAAAGGATGCTTAATAAATCCCTGTTGAAATGGAAAATTAGAATGAGGAGGAGAAGGGGAGTTGGAAAGAAGGGAGAGAAAGACCTGAGAGAGGGAGAAGAAAGGAGAGAGCATGGAGAGGGGAGAAGGGAGGAGAGAGGGAGGAAAGGAGAGGGGACAATGAGGAAACCGTGTAGCTCTCTGATGGGGGACGCAGCCTAGCCCTCCTTCGGTGCTTATAGTCTACTTGGAAACATAAGGTAGCCACACAAAGGGTCCAGGCCCCAGGACTCTTGCCATATTGCTGGCTCCTGTGTCCGAGCCCGGACCTGCTCTCTTTGCCCTGTCAGTCTAGGCTCCCCTCACTCTCTGGCCCTTCTTGGCAGTCCCGCTCTGAGGAGGTGCTCCTGAGTGCCATCAAGGGGGAAGGGGCTGGGCAGAAACCACGCCAAGCCAGGGAGCATGGCCAGGAAGGAGTCCGCAAGGCAGATGCCGCCCCTCTCCTGCTGCCTTGATTAGAGAAATTGAGATGTTAATAATATTCCGAGATGCAAGGTGCTAATTAAAGTTAATTACTGTTTCCTTGTGAAGTAACCTCTCCTCATGTTTACCGGGAGCAAGGCTGCCAGCCGCTCCCCTGGCTCGTGCCAATCATGGTGCCTGCTGCTCAGTGTCCCCATACCCTCACAGGTACCCTCAACTGCCCCAGTCAGGCAATCTGAGGTTCCCAGGCCCTGCCTCTTGGCACAGTACCGGAGTAGCCCTGCCAAGGCGCATGGGGGCACACGGGCAGGAGTGTCACGTGGGGCCTGGGGATAGGACAAGTGGCCTTAGAGGTTGGCACCCTGTCCTTTGCCTTCTCCCCTCCTTCAGAGTCTTGGCCTGTCTCTTTCCAGTTCCTAGACCTACAGCAAGTTACTTCACCTCTTAGAATCTCAGTTTCCACATCTGTAAATGGGGCTAATAATTCCTACCTTGTACAGTTGTTGTGAGGATCAAATGAGACTGCCTGTAAAACGCTCGCCACAATCACAGGACTGGGATTTAATAAGCTCTCAATTAAGGTTAACTGTGATTGCTGTTGTCTTTGTTAATAATCATCTCCCTCTCAAATCCCTCTCCTGTGTGGTCTGACTGCAGGATTGGCAGTGGATAAGTTGAGTGGACACATCCTCTACATATACCAGGGACACCACTCAGGGACACTCCACACACTCCCCACACCGATACCCTTGGGAAGCACACCCTGCCTTGTGGAGGGCCTCCCCATCCCTGCCCCTCCCCCATACAGCTTTTTCTCTTGGCTTAGTCCCTGGTCTCAGCCTCACCTAGGGAAGTAGAGAGCAAAAGCGGGTAAGCTGATAGGGCTCTCTCAGGTATAGAGTTCTGCAAAGCCGTGTGTGTGTGTGTGTGTGTGTGTGTGTGTGTGTGTGTGTGTGTGTGTTCCAGGCCACCCTCTTGGGATACAAGTCAGGTTGCCATGACAACCACTGCAGGTGCACAGCACCTCCAATCTTTTCTGCTTCCCCCTCCACAGCCACTCTGACCAATGCTGGGGGAGACACCATCTCTCTGATGGGAGTCTCCCCATCCCCATCCCAGGCTACTACCCCTGTCCCTTTCCTGCCTTCTCAGGAAGCCACAGGGCTTAGGAGGGGGCCCAGGGATAAGGAAGAGCCCTGGGAAAGGATTCCTCCTTCAAGCCTAGGTTCCTCTAGGGGCTTAGTGCTGAGAGTTAATATTGCTATCACCTTTGATTTGGGCACATGGAGGCTTCTGAAGTTTGGGTAATCAGAGTCAGGACCCCCTACTGATTTTGGGTACCTCCCTCTCTTCTGCCCTGGGAAGATTCCTGGTTCTTTCTCTGAGGGTGGCACTGGTCAGCCCAGCCTGGGGCATTTCCTGTTTATGGGCTTAGAAGGGCAAAGGGAGGGGCCCTCAGGCTGGGCATCTGGCCCAGATTTCAGATGAGGGTGAGTTGGAGGGACACTGATGGTACCAGCAGGCCCTGGGAAACTTCCATGGCTCAGCTATTCCTGGTAGATTTCTGTGTTCCACCTACGCTGACCCCAAACCCGAATTCCGGGTGTAGCCTTGCGGAGGGTAGAGCCTGTCCTTGGCTTTCTATTCCAGGCTTGATCTCTTTCTGCCCAAGTACCTGGATCCCTTCCCCCAAAGCCCAGGCCTCATGGCTCCAGCTCCATCTACCTTGTAGCCCCCTCCTCACAGCCCCCTCTTCTCCAGTCTCCCTCTCATCCCCATCCCACCCACCTTCCACACCTCCTTCCCCTTCTCCACCACAACCCTCTCACCTAGATCCCTGTTCACCTGTCACCACCCTCCCTCTGCCTCCCTTTTCTTGCTTAGGCTGCAGAAACCCCAAGCAGATTTCCTCCCATTAATTCTTTCATTCCTTCTTTCAGCAAACATTTCTGAGGGCTGACAAATAAGTTAAACAAGATTTTTGCCTCCTGCAAGCAAGCTTTTATTCTAGTGAGAAGAGACAGAAATTGAACAAGTAAACATAGAAATGAAATAATGACAGATTGGGCAAGGTCAAGGAAAAGGATAAAGGAGAACCTGTGACAGAGATCACAAGGGCACCTTCTAATTCCCCTCTTAGATATGGAGTCAGGAAAAGGATCATGGAGAGCAGCCGACAGGGGCCACCTGGAGGCAGAGATTTGGCAGAGGCTGTCCCTCAGCTCCCCTTTAAGCAGTAGACAGGGGAGCTACTAGATCCTGCTGCTCTCCACCCATTCCCCACCTGCTCTCATAGATACCTTGCTCTTCAGTCAACCATGACAGAGTCAGGAAATCAGAGCGACCTCCTTCCTGCCAGCCCTGCCCCTGCCCCCACCCCACCAGCTTTTGCCAAAAAATCGGCTCTCCTGATAGCAAGGGCATCAGTCCTGGGGCATCTAGAGGGGGAAACTGAGTATACAGTAAGAAAAACGTGACCTTGTCAAAATAGTTTGTTCAGCCTCAAGCCTGAACCACCTACCACAGCTGTAAGAAATAAAATATGCATACACCGAGACACTTTCCTGGCCAGGAAAGGGTTCACTGTGGGCAGTTTTCCTTGGGGTACGGAGGGCACTGAGCACGTGGAATGGCTCTAAGCCACGTGGAGTCCAGAGCACGTTCACAAACACAGCTCGGGGACTTTGCCCTTCCCAGTGCTGCAGCCCCATGAAATATTTAGGCTTCTGGACTCAGCTTATCCCTTCTTGTCCCCCTCAGCAAGTGCACTTCCCCTACATCATTTATGGCTGTCCTTTTCCCTCTTCTTCGAGTCCTGCAGAGGACAGAAAACCAGTCTCCAGATTGGAGGAGGGTATGTCCTGAACCCCCCATCCTGGCCCTGTGGGTGGGGTCAGGAATCAAGACTAACCTTCTATTCCCTATCCCCCCACCCCATAACAGGGACAGCCACCCGCAGATAGAAGCCTTGAGAACAAGGCAGTGGGGTTGAGTCTAGGAGCTGAGAGATAATTTGGGGGCCACAATAAGAGGGAAGAAGAACAAGAAAAGGAAAATGCACACATCATGATTCCAGAAAGGCCCCAGGAAAGGAAAAGAGCTGGGGACTGATGATAATAAAAGCTGTGTTTATTGAGCTCTTACAACTTACTGTTCTAAGCAGCTCACATGCATTATCCTTTTAAATCTACACTACAAAGTTAGGATCTATTATCCCCATCTCAATAGCTAGAGAAACTGATGTTCAGAGAGGTTAAATTACTTGTCCAAGGCAATTCAGACAGTTAACTTCAGAGGTCAAGCTCCACATACTCCAGAAAGGTGATGAGACTTGGTTAGGGGTGGGAAGAGGGAATAGAGTTGTGTGTGTGTATGTGTGTCTGTGTCTGTGTGGGGGGAGTCATACTGGAGTAGTGTCTGCTCTCTTCTCTCTTCTTCCCAAAAGATGAGGCTGCTTTCAGTATAATCCCATCCCCTTGCCCCTCCTCCACTCCCAAGTGGATCCGCCGCAGTCAGCACTCCTAAGGGCAAATGTTGTTGGCCAGAGATTAGGACACCCTGAGGAAGGGGGGAAATGAAGGTGAGGAGAAAGAGGAGTAAGAGCTAGAGGAAGAGACAGACACTAAGCAGAAAGCAGGTGTGTATGAGGGAACATGAGTGAAAGTTGGGTGGGGGATTAGAGTGACCCCACAGCCTGGACATTTATAGACCAGCCCATCCATTGGATGGTGACAGAATGGACAGAAGGTGATAGAAGGAGGTCCCTCTCTGCTCCCCACCCCCACAGGGTTCCTTCTCCCACCCTTCCCCCTTCACACCCCAGCTTCTCCTTCCCCTCCCCCACTGTCTTCTTCCGAACAATTCTAATTAGACTAAGTGACTAAGAGGTGGTTTCAGCCTGAACAGCCAATTAGGCTGGGAAGAAGGGAAAGAAGTTCCCCCAAGTCTTCCATCCCTCCCCCCTCATCTGCCTTTTACTCAGACCAAGTATTCTGTGCCCCAAACTCCTGACTTGCCCAGGTTCTCCGGATCCTGCTCCTCCCTCACTGGCCACTGGGCCCCAGTTACCTGTGTCTAGACAGCTCTCAGCCCATTGCTTAGTGCCCACCTTGAGGCCTTCCATTCTTAGGCGCTGAGAGTCCATTCAAGTCTTCCTGGTAGGAGATACAAGGAGAAAGAGGGGACTCCTTGGAAGGCTATCTTCCTGAGTCTCTTTTTTTTATAATGTTGCTCCTCTCTCTCTTTCCTCTTCCTCTGGCACTTATTTCTAACATCCATGGACCAGGCCTACTGGTTGCCATGGAGACACAATGTGCAGCTGGATGGTAAGTGAGTGAGAGGAGCTGCGTGTACTCTGCAGCACGAGTGGCTGTGTGTGATACATTTCCATGTGTGAGGAAGTGAGACCCTGGCTGAGGGGGAGACTCCAGAGGGCCCCAGTGACCTTCAACCTCTGCAGGTCAGACACTAAATGATGTTCAATCCAGGCCTTTGATCAAAAGATTCTGGAGGGGCCCCAAGCTGCCCCTCCTGTCCAAGGAGAGGATTGGGAACCCCAGGAAAGGAACAGGAGTGGGCAGAGACCTTTCTTGTATAGAACAGCTGGAGGGAAGATTAAGCTGTGCAGATGGACAGGCTGCTAAGAGGCCAAAAGCACCCCACCCTAACACACTCTAGGGTATAGGGGTGGGGAGGTTGGCCCAGCAAGCTGGAAATTCCCTCCATTTCCATTTACTTCACCCCACGTTTTTCCAGAAGGTTCTAAGAAGTGAGAGACCTTGGTTCCTGCCCACAGGAAGCTTAGCATCTCAGATGAGTCAGGCTAATTTCCTTATCATCTTCCATCTCGGGGGTGTTGGCAGCTGCAATTTTCTGTACTGGAATACTCTGTTTTGAGCTCTGAAACTTAAGGTTCCCTTAGAGAAGCTTCCTGGGCCACACTGAGTAAGGCAGCCCCCTCCTCTCCCCCACCTCCAGTTATACTCTTTCATGTCCCACTGTTTGTTTCCTTCACAGCACTTTAACACAGTCTGTAATTATCTCATTTGTTTGTTTATTGTCTGTCTTCTCCACTGGAATGGAAGTTCTAAGAGACAGACAGTAGGGACCAGGCCTGTTTAAATGAGTACAGCTGGCACAGAGCCTGCCCCACAGTAGGTGTTAAATATCTGTTAAATAAAAGAGTGGACACATGATTTCATTGACGTCCCCAAATAATCCTCTGTGATGGTAAGCATTATTAGCTCCATTTTACAGATGAAGAAGCCAAGGCTCAGTCACGTGCCCAAGCTCATACCACAAGGAAGTGCTACAGATAGATTTCTAATTTAGATCTCTCTGATTCCAGGCATGATGGAAGGACGTGGGGACTGAATTTTCTAACATACACTATACTGTGGTTCCTCTTCCCCACTATCTGTGGGTATATGCCTCCACCTCTACCCCAGGCATCTCCCGAAACCTAGGCAGAGAAGGCAAGAGGACAGTTAGAATCTGTAAAGAACACAAATCTGATCTCTCCTTTTACAGGCTTAGAATCCCTGAGTGACTCCCTTGCTCTCTTTAGGTTGACCAGCAGGCCCTGCTAGCTTTCTCCACTTTCCCTGGCCTTCCTGAACCACTTTACTTTCTTCTGTTGTACCTTCAGGCCCTTTCACACACTGCTCCATAGCCTGGGAGGCAGACCCCTTCCTCAGTGGCCTCTTCCCCATCTGCCCTTCAAAACTCAGCTCTGGCGCGACCTCTTCCAGGAATCCTGCTGCAGGGTGCTGGAAAAGGCACCTCCTTTGGCTCTCCAGACTGAATTTACAGCTCAGGGCAGGGCTGAACGTATGATGTGGTCATTGTTTACCTGTCTGCCTCTCCCAAAGAGACTTTGAAATGTCGGTAGCATGAATGTACCAACCAGGGATAGGATTCTAGTACCCAAGTCCCTTAACCCTGACATCATTTCCAGGGCTTGGCCTCAACAGAAGGAGCTCCTCACCCCTCACTGTCTGGCCAGCTCAGAGGTGGAGATGACATGGGGCCCTCTTGCTGACTCAGTGCCGCCTCTGATCAGGAAGTAGGGCCTCAAGGTGAGGCGCAGGTCTCCCTGGCCGCTGGTAGAGGGAGGGTTGGAGATTCTGTGACTGGAGGAAGGTGGGAGTACAGGGTTGCCCACTGAGCCAGGGAGCTGAATTCACCCTTTGCGGATTCAGAGGCTGCTAGAGGGACCGCTGCCCTTCCTTTTAGGGTGTCCACCCCCCACCCACTGCCAGGCTTGCTTGAGTGCAGCTGATCAGACCTGATCTTGGTGGTGTCTTCACTCTGCCCCCTCCCACTCTTCCCCCTGCTGACGCCCCCACATCTTCAGCACAGCAGATCCAACCAGTTGACTCCGATTGTAGCTAGCGGGGGCGACAGTAGCGAGGGGGCGTGGGGTGGGTCCAAGCCCTGCGAAGCCCGGAGTAAGGGAATGGATAAAGGAGCCCCCACGACCCGCGCCGTATCCGCGGTCGATCCGGGTTTACAAGGAGGCTCATCCAGGATTAGTCCCTGCGCTCGACTAATCCCAGCAGCTGAACCGACCCCGGGGTCCGGGAGTCAGGCCCACGCTCCGAGAGCGGGGGAAGGTGGGGTGGGGTGGGGAAGGGTGCAAGCGGACTGAGCGGAAGCGCACGCGGGGGGAGGGGCGCCCTAGCAGGCGGGGCCGCGAAACCGGCTGATCCGGTCTCTGTTCTTCGACTTCTTCCGAGCTGGTGTTTACCAGGGAGTTGGACGGAGGAGGCCTGGCCACTCGGCACGGAGGCTGGCGGGGGGGGGGGGGGGGGGGGGGGGGGGAGGGGGGAAGGGGGAAGGGGAGAGCATTCGGGGCCAGAGGCTGAGACCTTATCGGGTCCCCATACATAAGACTTCTAACCCTCGTTCCTGAGCATGCGACGGAGCGACAGACGTGTGTCCCCTGCCCCTTCTCCCATCCAGTTCTACGATTCAAACTCTGCTGAATGAGGGGTAGGGGGAATGGATACGTGCCCTACGGAAGACGGCAGCATAGTGTAACCCTCCGCAGCGCGGCGCGCCCTCCAGCCTAATGCCTAGCCTGCACCTTAACTGCGGTGGGAATGGGTTGCCGGGAGCGGATCGAGCCCAGTGGATGGCTTTGGAGTACGAAGTAGATATGCGCTCAGTTTCCGTCCCCTTGTTCCCATCCCTGCGTGGCGCTGATTAATGCCACTTTGGATCTCGATTCCTCTTCTCCCGTCCGCATCCCCCGACCGCCTCCAAGGTCACTACCTCAGATTTAGCCTCCACTTTCCCCGGGACGCCGACCCAAGGGGCTGGAAGAAGCCAAGTGCGGTCCGGTTTTCACACTTTTATTGTAAAGCTCGGGAATAATTACACGGGTCTTTCATTGACAGCTCAGCAAACAAACCGGAAACGAACCGAACCGGAGGGGTAGGGGCGGTGCCTGCGCATGCTCGCGGCGGGGGGCAGGGGGCGGTCAGAGAAAGAGAAAGACAGAGAGACAGAAATCATTACAAATCAACGGGATTGTGCTCGCAGCGCCAGGGACAGGGGTGGAGGGGGGGCGGAGCGGGGGGCCCTTCCCGGGAGGAGCGAGGCGGTGGGAAGTGGCACGAACCAAGAGAAACACGACCCCAGTGTGGGCACCCGGCGGGCCCAAAACCCCCCTCCCTGATCCCCACCCCCCCAACACACGAGAGAGACACGGCCCCCCTCCCCACTCAGATAACCCGAGGAGACACAGTCTCCTCCTCCCCACGGGCAGACACCCCGCCCGGAAACCCCATGGGCGAGACACAGTCCCCCCTCCCAGAGAAGTCCCACGTGGGGACGCCCCCTAAGAGGCTTTCTCTTGGCCAACACAAGCCAACCCAACATTAGGAGACAGCTCCCATCCAGGAAAGAAATGGCTCCAGAGGCTGGGCCCTCAGGAGAGAGAGGTATCCCAGAGCCCCTAGGAGAAAAGACAACTTAGAGCTGCCCAGTCTCATCCCAAGTGCTGCAGGTCAGAGACACCCCCGGAGGAGAGGTGCGGGGAGGGCCAGAAACATCTCTTCCCAGACATGCTTCAGAGATAGCCCGCTTCCCTGGGAAGAGAAATGGCCCAAGACTGACATGCCTTAAGTACTCCCAGGAACCCTGGGAGGAAAACAGGCTCCCCAGAGAGCCTGGGTAGAGGGGAGACATGCTCCCATGGTCCCCAGAGGGAATACATATCCCCCTAGAGACTCCCAAGGGGAGAGATAGGGCCTAGGGAGCCCACAGAGGTGAGGGATGCCCCAGAGACTCTCCCCTGGGGATGTGAGACATGCTTCAGGGACCCTAGGAGAGAAGTGTCCCCATATACCCTCCCCCTACCAAGAGACATGCTCTGAAGTAGGGGGTGAGGACGGACTAGGTCCCCTCTAGGAAGACACTGACTGGGTCAGGCTAGGTTTGAGCGGGGTCTCCTCTGGCCAGATGTCGCCTATTTGTACATAAAACTGTACGCGACACAAGGCATTGGGGAAAGGCTTCACAGACCTAGGACCAACCAGAGTGGTCCCCAGTGCTGTCACCCACCCCGTGCCCACCTTTGGTTTCACCTCTCCAGTGCCCAAGTGGTAACAGACTCGGTGCCCCAACCCCAACCAGGGGGCTAAGGCCTCTGCCTTCGCCTATGGGAAGGGCTCCTCTGTGCTTCTCAGCCCTCCTGGCCACCTGGGCCACTCTCTTCCTTCTGGCTTCTCCATTGTGCAAAGTGCTCCTCTGCCCTTCCACTTAGTGTTCAGGGGCCTCCAAGACCAGGGCAGTGTGCCCAGGCCACCAGGGACTTCCAAGGGGAGTCTGCCGACCCCAGGAATGCCTCCTGTCTGGACAACCCTCTCCACCAAGCAAATGGGCCACATACAATCTTGCCAGAATCTTGAACTCCAGGACCCAGGACAGCCCTCAAAGCCACTGACCCACCAGCTGGGCAACTCATGTTACCAACTCCACCACTATTGCACCTGCCCCGTTTGTGCAGGGAGAAGGGGCTGTCTCTTTAACCAGCCCCAGCCCACCTCCTGGGCCTCCCCGAGGGAAAGGAGCCTTTGGCCAATCCCTGGACCTGGTTGCTGCCACCCCAGCCCACTCTACCCCCTGCCCTCCATGGAAGGGCTGTGGATGCTGGGGCCACTAGCCTAACAATGTTCTCCTTCCCAGCACTGTTACCCTAAGCCAAGTTAGGGGCAAGGAGCAGAGAATAAGGTGATTCTTCAGCCCCCTGGCTTTCAGGGGTGGAGGTGGGGTCTCTGGGGATACAGGATTCAAGACCCCAGCAACACAGCTCCCAAAGGCACCAGACGACCCAAAAGCCTGTACCCACCCCTCCCACCCTTGGGCCGACCCCTCCAAGCTTAGACGAAGTCAAGCAAGGGCCATACCCTGAGTCTCCAGCCTCCCAGCCTGGGCCCCTGGGGAGCTGGAGAGGTATGGGCCAAGGCAGTGGGGGTTTCTGGAAGGAAGGGGGACTGAGGCTTTGAGATGGCCACAGTGGGAGACGAAGGCTCTGCAGGATGCCCCTCACACCCTGGCCCCCTGAGGTGAAGAAAAGAATCCCACCTCATCATGGCTGACTGGGCTTCTCTGCCCCCCAATCTCCCCACCCCCATGGGACCCCTGACCCTGGCAAGGGGAAGCCCAACTGGAAGAAGGGGGCCTGGAGCGCAGGGTGCCCTGAGGCGCCCTTCCCACCCCCTGAGATCAAGGCAATGGTGGTTTTACAGGCTGACGGGTCAGTCATGGCAGGGGCTGGGGGTGGGGGGCAGAGAGGGGGCAGGGTGCAGGTACCCCCTACTGGGGGCAGCAACCAGCCACCCCCTGAGCAAACCTTCCTGCTCCCAACTCACCCAACCGGGCCAGAGGCACAGTCATCCCACCCCTGTCCAGCTGCCCCCCACAGCCTCAGGGCCCCTCTGTGATGCTCATCTGGATGTGGGGGCCAGCCTGAGCGGGGATTCCCCCCGCCAGGGCACAGCGTAACAGTTCCAAAAAAATAGAGATTTGTATTCTTAAAAAAAATTAAATAAAAGCCCAGCTCTGCTGATAGGCGAATGTTACCCTCACCCCCACCCACCCTTTGTTTCCCTGGCCTGCACCCCCATCCCACCATGGCCCCAGGGGTATTTACAACATGGAACAATAGAGGCCTGGGGTGGGGGGCACTGCGGCAGGGAGGAGGGAGCATAGGGCAGGTCCCCCCCAGAGGGGTCCCCCAAGACAACACAACATCAAGAAAAGTTGCAAATCAGGCAGAAATGGGGACATCATTCCAAGGTCCTTATATACAGACACTGCATGACCAGTGGGGAAGGGGGGGCCCCCAGATGGAACCAGGCATGGGCATGTGGCAGGCAGGTGGGCCGGCCCAGGAGCAGTACAGGAAGACAAGGCCTCCGCCCCACTCTCACCCCCATCCCCACCCCACCTTTGGTAACAACAGCCCTTTGGGGAGCCCCTGGCGGTTGAATTTCCTCTGGGAGTTCCCAGGGAGGGGGGCTCCCCAGTTCAGCCCTGCTGCAGGGCTGGAATGGGAGCATCCTATCCCTGCCCTGGTCGGCCATCCAGGAAACACTGAGTTAAAAGTGCACTACCCGCCCTTGACTCCACCATCTGCCCAAAGTAAGGGGGTGCTCCCAGAAGTCGAGGGAAGGGAGCCTAGTCATCAGAGAGGAGCCCTCTTGGGCATCAGCTGGGAGGAGCCCCATAAAGGGGAAGAGGGGGCTCCCTAGGGTCTGGGAGATGAAGTGAGGGGAGAGGACCTGGACCCTGCATGGGGGAAGGGCCAGCGTGGTCATGAGGCCAGTACCCCACCGCCGACTCAGGGCCCTGGCCAGGAAGTCCACGCTGGAGGAGTCAGGAGCGGGGACCCTGGAATGGGCCCACCTGGGAGCTGGCCGGCGACTGGGGAAGGGATGGCCGGCTGGCCAGAAGGGTGCTCACAGGTAGATCTCGCGCTTGGCTGTCTGGGCAGATGCCGGTGTGGCTGCGGGTGGGAAGTCCGAGGTCTGGGTCAGGGGGATTTCCTCCAAGGTGGCCGAGTCCTTGCAGGAATCATGGCTACTGTGGGAGAAGGCACTGTAGGAGGGCAGGAGGCGCACGGGGGCCGTTTTGGTGTTCCGGTCTTCTGGGGGGCTGGGGCTGCCGGCGCCCGCAGGCTCCTGCCCTCCTCGGTCCTGGTAAGGCACGAAGGTGGAGAGTTTGAGGGCGCTGCTCTTGGTCCGGCGGCTTGGAGACGACTGGCCCGGCATCCAGCACGTGTCGGAGTGGCCAAACTCGCTGCACTCACGGGTACAGGTGCCCGTCATGGCGACGTCAGGCAGAGGGCGCAGGTCTGCAGGGAAGAAAGGGGAGGGTCCTCAGGCAGGGCAGCCTCCCAGGGCTCTGCTCCAGGCCTCCCAAGGCACCTCCACTCTGCCTCGTGGAACCAGAGTGCACACCCCTTGCTGTCCACCAAGCTCACAGGCACACACACCCTCCCACCATCCACGGCACATGCCCTCTCACACACACAGCCTATCCTTAACTAGACACATTCCTTCTTCCATCCTCACCCGTTCTCCAGCTCTCCTCTCACACACCCACTGTCTGCCCTCAGACAGGTGCACAAACACACAACTCATCTATGCACTCTGTCATCTACCTCCAGACAGGCTGACACATGCACATCTACCCTCAGATAGGGATGAGGAAACCCCTATCCTCATTACAGACACAAGCTCTTTCTCCCTCATCCCCCAGTCCCCACCACACACCCAGAGCCTTCCCCTCAGACAGGCATGGACACACAAATCTACACCGGGCATCTCTATCCTCTTCCTGGAGCCCCCTCAAGCCTCACCATGCCCCCAGCTATCCTGGAGCCCCACCCTAGCACAGCAAGGCACCGCTACAAAGCCAGGGGTTCCCATAGAAGCACACACTCACAAAGCCACAAGCACGCTCATGCAGCCCCTCCCCACCTTACTCTGGCCCCTACAGCAACCACCACCCCTGGCCTTGCCCCGGCTCCCTGCCCAGAACACCCACGGGAACAGGAGTTGGCCGCCTGACATCAGCAGTAGCCGGTGTGGTTGCTGGGCAGCCGGGGTCTCTATGGGAACGGCTGGGCCTGGAGCACTTCCTGTCACAGTTGCCCCCGTCCCACCCTCTCTTGGGGACAGCACCAGGCGGTGACCCCCTGCCCCAGGGACATGACTGAGTGGCACCACCTGGGGTGGGGGCTCCCCTGGCACCACCCACCCTGGTTTGGTCTCCTGCCAACGCAAGGTGAGAAGGGGACAGCTCTGTTGTTAACTCTCAAAGCACCCAGGCTCTTCAGCTCAGGGCAGAGTTGGGGGCCCAACATGGCATGGAGCAGAGCATGGGCACTAGGTGGGCGGGGCTGGGTGCTGGGCCGAGTCCCACAGACCCCAGACCCCAGAGCAGCTCCCACATACCTGGCAGTCCGCCTCAGGGCCTGCTCCTGCCAGCTGGCTCTGCGCGGGCACAAAAAGGACGAGACGGGCGTGAGATCGTGCATGGACGGGCAGGGTGGGGAGAGAGGACACTCTGAGACCTGGGGCCTGGGAGGTCAGACAAGAACCTTGTGCCCGTGGGTGAGGTGTGGAACCTTTCATCTTTTTGGGGGGCTTCAGGACTTCGGCCTGAGGGAGGGGGCGAGACCTGAGGACAGCTCCAAGCTGGAGAGTCTGTGTATTCCAAGGGCAAGCTGATTTAGGCTCCCCACCATGGGCCACCACAGATGCCTTCTCACACACACGCATTGCACCCATACATTCTGACAACAATCCCCCATCTGTCCCCATACTGCTCCTGCCCAGACCTCACTTCTCTCATCACCCTCCAAGCCTCTCCCAGACAAGACTTTCCCCTCCCCAGCCCCACCACCCCTCCCCTCAGCCAGGGGACCATCACACCCTTCTCTGGGCTCCTTAGAGCATCCAGGGTTCCTTCTCTTTCCTCAAGGCCCTCTGACCCTCATTACGTCAAAAGATTGCCTCAAGGCTCCCTCACCACTACCTGACCCCTCTAGCCCCCACTCTTGGGGTTCCTGTTCCCAGGAAACAATATACAGTAGTGCTAAATGCCAAGTCTTTGGAATCAGTGAAGCCTGGGTTTGAATCCTTCCCAGCTTTGTCACTTCCTGTATGACTTTGGGTAAGTGAGGCTCTCTGAGCCTCAGTTTTCTCCACTGTAAAGTGGGCACAATAAAGTTCTCATATCAGTGGCTATGCAGATTAAATGAATATATGCCAGAAAGCACTCTGCACAGTGATGACTGCTGACCACAGAAGAGCTCAAGAGATGGAGGCTGTTTTGTAAGGTCTTGTCATCATTTTCAGGCTTCTACTCATTCCTGGGGTGCCCGACCATGCCAACGCCCCTCACCATTCTCGGGGTGCTCCATCTCTCCTATGCTGCCATCAGGGGTGGTGCGCTCATAGTGATCCTCAGGCAGAGCCAGGGGACCCAGTCGGGGCCCTGACGATGACTTGCTGGATGGCGTCTCGGACTCCTCCAGGCCACTATCGTAGTAACTATGCTGGGACGGGTCCTGCAGCTCCTGGGCCTGGCTGGTGGCGGAGAAGGTGACGCGGCGGTGAGGTAACTGCGGGGAGAGGAAGCGTCACTGCTGGCCGGCCAGCCTGCCCCACGGGCCCACCACCACACCAGGCTGCAGCCCCAGCCAAGCCTACCCCTGGAGCGTCTAGTCCTCTAGGCCTCAGCAGCAACTAAGAAGAGGCCCAGCCCTCCAGCACAGCACAGCCCCCCAGAAAGCAGACACCTTCATAGAGGACTGCCCTTCATTCTAGAACAGCTCCCAGGACAGCCAGGACCACACACTGGAAGTCCCAACACAGCACAGGCCCCAGTGTTATGATAGCCCCCAGGCCAGCAACGATAAGCCTAATCCAGTACAACCACCTGTTAGAGCACAGCTTCCCAGTATTGGCACACCTCTCTTTCATTCCAGACAGCCAACACCAAAATAGCACAATACCAGCCAACTCCCCTAATTCCAGCATAGCCTCTAAACACCAGCAAGCCTCCAGTTTCTAGAACAGCTCCCTGAAAGCAGGACATACTCCTCATTCCTAAACAGCTCACCAATACCAGAACAGTTCCCTAATTTCCAAATAGCAGCCTCCAGACTCCAGCTCCTCACCTGTCTCATTGCTCCGTAACTTCCTACTGCCTCCATCCAGTGGGGTTGCTAACAGTTTTCTGAGCTTCTGTTCCTCACCCCTGGTCTGTAATGCCCCCTGGTCTGTAATGCTGAGTCCTCTCCGACTCAGCCCCTGTCCCCACTTGTTCCCCTTCAGAGAGGCCTGGGAGTGGAAAAAGGTGGGAAGAAAGAAGGAAAAGGAGCGTGATAACAAACCAGGACACCTTGGGGGTGGGGTGGCAGAACAATGGAAACTCCCCAGCCCTCACATCAGGAAACAGTATTAACTGGAGAGGGCAGGGCCCAGGAGGACCCAGGCATAGGAGGAGGGGCTGGCATCCATCAGGATTCAGAAGGCTGGCTTCAGATGGAGACTCCTTCTAGGAAATGGGAAGGAGCTTCTGGGAGGGGCTGCTGGCTGGGTGGGGTCAGGATTTAGACTGGGAGCTGGGGTCGGGGAGCGCAACAGTGACAGGCTGTTCCCAGCCAGCAGCTCTGTCTGCCTGCCATGGGTTAATTAATGATCATGCCAGGAACCTGGCAACCTCAGCCCGGCACAACCAACCAATCACCCAAACACCCACCTGGGACTGCCACTGGTTTTCCTGCCAACCAGAAATTGGGAGTTGTGGAGGGCGAAGACCAAGGGCCCCTGGAGGCCAGGGATGGGAGCAGCCCATGCATGCCCAGGGCCCTGCTGATGAGTCTCCAGGTTCCCTCTAATCCTGATTTTGTGGTGCTTTGTTCTTAAAACTCTCAGTGGGAGGTTATCGAGATGGAGGGTGGCCCAGGTTTGCAGACCCACCCTCCTGATACCCTACACAATTTGTGTCCCATTCAAGGCAGCTGGGGTGGGGAAGGGTGTCAGCACAGGGAGCTGTCTTCCCACCTTGCCTCCCACTCCATCTTCAGGCACAGGCAAACCCTTCTCGAGATCCATGTTGGGGTCCAAAACACTGAAAGATCTGGGTGATAACAGACAAGGTCTCCCAAACTGATGTGACGATAGGTTCCAGGAGCTCTGGGAGGCACAGAGTAGCCTGGCTAGCAAGTGTTTTTTTCTTCACAGTTTTCTTTTTAGACATTAGCCAGCAGCCCGCCCTCCCTGCAGAACCTGTGCCTGGCAATCCAAGGCTGCGATCCTGCCTCCTGGAATACACATTACTTGATGTTTTCCTATGATGCTTTCCTTTAAAATGGAGGGTTGGGTCACACTCAATACTAAATATTCCCTATAGTTCTATGACTATCAAATCTTAAAAAGTCTAGGGACTTCCCGGCAGTCCATTGGTTAAGATTCGACACTTCCACTGCAGGAGGCATGGGTTCAGTCCCTGGTGGAAGAACTAAGATCCCACATGCCGTGCAGTGGGACCAATAAATAAATAAATCTTAAAAGCCTATGTCCAAAGTCTGTCTCAAACACCCTAGTCCAGAAGTTCTGGACATTTGTTGGATATTTCTAGTTGGTGTCCCCATGGACCCTTCAGATTCAACATGCCTGAAGCCAAATTCTTTTTCTTCAATCAGCTTCTGCATGGGCAATGATCTTACCATTATCCCCCTTATCCAAACTCAGAAGAATGGTATCTATCTGGAAATCTTGGTAGCTCTCCCCTCACTCCCCACCCCTACCCCATATCGTTATTCCTTGAGTCCTATGGGTCATTTCTCCAGAATGTCAGCCTGATCCATCCATCCATCATTCCCTTCGCCACCATCCTGCCTAAACCTTAGGGGTTCAGTCCTGTACTTTCACCTCTACCAATTTAAATCCAACATACACTCCAGTGAACTTTTCTAAAACTCAGTTCATCCAAAATTCAAGAGCTTTCAGGAGCTCCCATTTCCTCTTAAGGAACTTTTGACAAGGCATCTATGTCCTCTACAGCCTACTGTCTTCCAGTCTCCTGTCTCAGCTCCCCACTCCATCCTTCATTCCATTCAGGATCCCCTTTCTGCTCTCTCCCTGCCTCCAGCTTGGTGACACTCACTCCTGCCTCAGGGACTGGCTCAGCCTCCCGTCCATCTCCTGCTCCTCACTTCATGAAGAGCTGGTTCAAGGTGCACATTCCCCTCTCAGGAGCCCACTCCCATGTCTTCTCATACTACACGCCTCAAAGAAAAGGGGGGAACACCATGGTCAAATAAATCCGGAAAACCCAGAGTTATACAAAGCTTAACAGGTTCTCCCTTCTTGCAGAACTTTGTAGAGCCTTTATTAGATTAATCTGAACTTAGTCAAAAAGTGCATAATGGGAAATAGACTCTGGCAACCAGATCTCCTGATGATTTGAATTTTACTCCATCGCTACCTAGTTTTCATTTCTGTAAAATGACCTATGAGTTATGAGCGTTGAATGAGCTAATTCACATACATAAAATGCTTAGCATGGTACGTTGCCCCTGGTAAGGACTCAAAAAAAAAAAAAAAAGATGAAGCAAGTAGTGGCAGAAGTGGCAGAACAAGTTGGAAAAAGCGTTTCTGTGTGGCATTCTCACTGGTGAGAATCAACACTAAGATTCTCAACTGCCTCATCTTGTCACTTGTATGCCTTGTAGAAATATGACCATTTTTTCCTCAGGGTCTAGCACAGTGCTGAGCATACAGTAGGGATTCAGCCTATATGTTTTGATGATAATAGCGGTGTCGTGACTTGGTTATGTTCGAATGTGAAGTGTGGCTCCATCCCTGGGTTGTTCTGGAGCCGAGTAAAGGGTAATCCCTCAGACTTTGGGAAAGAAAGAGATGAAGGAGCTAAAGGAACAGAAGAAAGAGGGAGAGGCAGTGGCAGCAAGAGAGGAGCAAAAGAGAAAGGATGATTGGTCAGGAGCTACTGGAGGTCACCCTAGAGATGCTTATTTGTCCAGGAGAAATGAGATGCAAGCAGATTTCACTTCCCCATGCCCCACTCCTCCAAAACCCCCAGGATTTTTACTTTGGGGGTGCCCTAGGGCTTTGGGGAGTTTGTGGACAGAATCAGAATAGAGAGCTGGCGCCTTGGACCTCCTGGGAGTGTCTCAAGCCTCTTCAGTCACCATGGACACAGGTTGCCTCTGGCCTCAGAGACTCCCCCAGGACCTGAGTCCCCTCACTCTGACTTTCGCCTCCTCCTTGGGCATAGCCAGCGACAGGGCAGACCCAGGAGAGCCAAGAAGTGAGAGACGGAGAGAGAGAGAGTGAATGAGAGCTAGCAGCTAAGGGTGGCCAGAGCAAGGAGCTGAAGGAGGGGAAGGGAGAGGGCCCTATAGGGCGCCTCAGCCTGGGCAGCAGTCAGGTGGGTCTGTGGCACTGGAGGATTCCCTCCCCTCTCCCCGAGCCCTCCCTCCCGGCAGCCCAGGCTGGTAACCCTGGTGGGAAGACAAGGCAAAGCAGGCTAATTGCTGGGTGTTGAGTGGTATTGGGATGAAGAGGCTGGGAAAGGGACTTGGGAAGATCTTGCCTCTAGGGAAGGTGCCTAGTGTAATTCAGAGGCCCTTTGCCTTCACCTGAGGCAGCCAGACTGTGCTCCCCCTACCCCTACCAGCTGCTCTGGTCTGGGCTCTACTGGGAACTGCTCAGTGTGCACAGAGGGGAAAGGTCAAATCTTAGCCAGTGGAGAAAAGTCAGGACGTGGGTGCCTCTCCACTCACCTTCTTGATGAAGGGTGTCATTCCCAGGGAGGCCTCACAAACCTGAGGGGAGGGGACTTCCCTAGTAGTACAGTGGGCAAGACTCTGCACTCTCAATGCAAGGGGCCCCGGATTTGACTCCTGGTCAGGGAACTAGATCCCACATGCTACAACTAAGACCTGGCCCAGCCTAAACAAATAAATATTGGTTTTTTTTAAACAAAACAAAACAAAACAGGAGAGGGATACACCGCTGGACAGCTCCATTTGAAGGGTGCTTCACCCGGACGTGGACACGATTATGGTCATGGGTCGGGGGGAAGGTGATCGGTTAAGATAGGGCTGGCAGAGAGGTACAGGTCTGGGACATGGGGAGGGACAAAGAGCAGGGATGGGGACATTGAGGCAGGACCTCCAGACAAAGGATTGTTTCTAGTCTCTCTCACTTCTTCTCTCACTTCCAGGAAAATAAGAAACCAAAACTCCAAAAATAGAGAACTTTATTATCGGGGGAAGTGTTTGGGACTGGGGAAGAGGAATGGGGGGCCCAGCCCAGGAGTCTGGGGTGGGGAAGAGGTAAAACACAGTACACAGAGAAGGCACAAAAGGGGAGGTCCCCCCTCCCTGACAGAGTCCCCATCTGGTTACCCACTAGGACCCCAGGTCTCCCTGTTTCCCCTTTAGAGAAGCACCCATGGCTGGTCTCAGACAGAGACCCAGGTGTGAAGGAGACTTGTTCTCCATTTCCTTCCCTGCTTCTGCCTCCAAATCCTTCTGCTCCCCTGCCCATCAGCCCCCACCTGTAGGACCCAGCATCTGGTCGTGTCCCAGCATATAACAAATCACAGGCCTCTCCCAATGGGGAGGGGTGGTAGCTGGGGGGACACAGAGTGCACCCTCCGATTTCACTGGGCCCAGCCCTCCAAGCCTGGGTGAGGCAGCAGGGTCATCGCCGGTCCCAGCATTCCCTGACCTTTGATTCCACCTCCCACCACTTCCTTGGGCTGGTGAGCAGAGCAAATCCGAGACACCAGCTCCGTCACTCCCAGACCTCGGTCCAGATGGCCCCGTGGTAGGGGTGGGGTGGGGGCTGGGGCGTGCTGAGCCTCAAGGGCTGGCCTACCTGCTTGCTGGGGTATTTGGGGGGGTTGGTGCGGTAGCTGTAGTCGGAGTACTGCTCAGAGCCCGTGGACGTCGTGTCCCCGGTGCCCACGAATGTGTTTGCAGGCGGCAGTTCCTGCACCACCTGGTGCTTCTTGGAGGCGGAGGGCGACTGGGGCTGCAACTGGATGGAAGGCAGTGGGGAATTAGAGCGATAGTGGCGACCCAGGTCAGGGCTGCCTGGTGGGTAGTTGAGGGGCAGGTGGATTCGCGGACTGTCCCCAGGGGCGTCGCTCATCAGGTTGAACTTGAGAGACTTCTGCAGGCCAGTCTCATCCTCATCCTCCACCGGTTTCACGGGCTTGGGAGACTTGCTCTTCTTGCCCTTGCTTTTGTTGCCCTTGGAAACTTTGCTGCTAGGCTTGGGGGCATACAGGTCCTTGGTCTCCTTCTTGCCAGCTTGGTAGCCACTCTTGGCCTCCCGTTGCCGGCAGTAGCGCACGAGCACAGCCAGGGCGATGAGCAAGGCCACGGCCACGACACCAGCCACCACGCCAAAGAGGATGTTGCCGCGCTGCTTGGAGCGCTCGTATTCTGGGTCCCCGGCAATGTCGATGTCCAGCGGCGTGTCCAGGCTGTGGCCCAGTAGGGTCTCCAGCAGTGTGCGGTTGGCCAGGGTCTCGTTGACATACAGGTGGACCAAGGCTGTGCCATAGCGTGGGGGCTTGCCACGGTCACTGACCTTCACGACTAAGCGGTGCAGCCCATGGTGGCGGCGCTCAATCTCTTTCTCCAGGGTGATGGCACCAGAATGTGACCCAATCTGGAAAAGTCCATAAGGGTTACCACCAGCGATGCTGTAGGTCAGCTCAGCATTGACACCAGAGTCAATGTCCTCAGCTGTCACCTGGCTGACCGTCTCACCCAGACGGGTCTGGGGGGTCAGCAGCCGGTGGGAGGTGTTGGAAGGGGCAGTGATAAAAGGCGCGTTGTCGTTCTCATCCAGCACGTTGATGGTGACACCAACGTAAGCTGAGCGAGGTGGGACACCACCGTCCACAGCTTTCAGTTGGAAGGTATAGGTGCTTTGCTGCTCCCGATCAAAGCTCAGGCTGGAGAGTATGGTGCCCGTGCCGTTCTGGATAACAAAGTCACCATTGTCCTGCTCCACTGTGAGCTGTACCCGTGCATTCTCCCCCTTGTCCCCATCAATGACAGTCACCATGCCCACTGGACTCAGTGCTGGCATGTTCTCCATCACCGAGAAGTTGTAGCCACTCAGCATAAACTTGGGGTCATTGTCATTGCAGTCTAGCACGTTGACGAGGACGGTGGCTGTGCCCTGGAGGCTAGGGCTGCCCCGGTCAGCTGCCACCACCTTCAACTCATAACTTTCCCTCTGTTCCCTATCCAGGGATGTCTTCACTCGGATCTCTCCGGTTTCAGGTGAGATGGTGAAGAGGCCCTTGGCAGCTGGCTCAGGCTCCAGAGAGTAAACCAGCTCAGCATTGGAGCCCGAGTCGGCGTCACTGGCAGTGACCTCGGCGACTACTTCACCCGGCTTGTTGTTTTCTGGGAAAGCGACCTCAGTGACACTCTGGGTGAAGACAGGCGCGTTGTCATTGACATCCACCACCTGCACCTTGAGGGAATTGGTGCTGGAGAGTGGAGGGTTGCCAGAGTCCACCGCCACAATCTCGATGGTGTAGTCTTTGACCTTCTCATAGTCGAGCGGGGTGGTAGTTTGCAGGAAGTACTTCTTCTTGCTGTCACTTCCCGTCTCGCTGGCCTGGCGGAGTTGGAAGGGCACATCGCCTGCTACCACACAGGTGACAGCCGCATTCTCTCCCTCGTCTCTGTCAGATACCTGCACGAGGGCCACAGCAGTCTCTTCCGCCACATCCTCTGAGATGTTAGCCATCCCGTCCTGGTGTGTCACCAGCCCTATGCCACGGATCTCGATGGTGGGCGCATTGTCATTCATGTCCTTCACAGTCACCACCACCTGGGCTCGGGCACTCTTGGGGTTGGTGCCACGGTCCTTGGCAAGCACCGAGAAACGCAGGGTGCTCAGGTCCTCACGGTCCACGGGGCCCTGCACAGTGATAAGTCCGGTGTTCCTGTCCAGTCGCAGAAGACGTCTCACGACTTCAGGCGCCTGGTGGAAAGTGTAGTCGATCTCTGCGTTGGCACCTTGGTCTGAGTCGTTGGCCTTCACCTGCAGGGCAGGGGGAGAAACGAGGAAAACAGGGCTGGGTTAGCTTGGGGATAACAAATTAAGGGACACCAGGGCTGCCTTTCCAGGGAGCAGAGCAGACAAGACTAATCTAACAAGGCAGCCTTTCCAAAAGCAGCATGTGTGAGCCCTGCCCTTTCCCAGTTCCTGACACTGTAGCTGATATTACTGATCTGTTTCCCTGAAGAGCACAGATAACAGCCCACAAATCCTCGATGGTGCTGCAGGCTTACTACTAGAGATGGGACAGGGCAGAACTGAACTCTACTTATTGTTTATATACTAGTCCACCCAAACGTGGAGATGAGGATCCAACTAGCAGCCAGGGTAGCCCTTCCACCCAATTTAACTGGCCTTCAACCCTTCTGAAGAGCTGGGAATGTGTGAGTAGTAGAGATGGTGTGTATGTATGGCCTATGTGTATAATAGGCATGCATGAACTTACACATGTTATGACTATGTGAGAAGGTATGTGTGTCTGTGTACGTGTGTGTTTGTACATGAATGGAGACCCACATGCCCACCTGGAGGCCACAGGTGAGGGAACTGCTTTTTTTGAAAACAGCCAGATAGGGATGTGGGTCAAAGGGAGCCTGCCAAGCCAGGCCACTACTCTTGTCAAACCGGGGAAACCTGTTTCAAGTCTCTTCTCCTCCCAGGTCTGGGGCTGGCTAGGCACCAACTTGAGGAATCCGGCCGAGCCTGCGGCCAAGAAGGAGGGACTGGTGCAGGCCACAGAGCCTGCTGGCAGCAGGCTGGGCTCCCAGCATCAAACAATGAACTGTCTGTCCCTCTGCAGTGGGCACGCCCTCCCACGCCGAGGCCGACGCACACTCGGCCCAAGTCTACACAAACACGGGTGGTGACGGAGCAACAGGAGCCAGGTGGGAATGGCCATGAGGGAGCACCGGTCAGGTAGAAACATGTGATCTGGAGTTAGGTCACAGCCCAACAGAATGTGATGGCAGTATGTGTGGGGAGACGAGCAGGGAGACTAGACAGCTGCAACTAGGCAGAGTCTCTGGGGAGCAGAGCAACAGAGTCCTATGTTCAAATCCCAGCTCCACTACTTCCCAATAACATGACCTTGGGCCAATGATTTAACATCCTCAAGCCTCAGTTTACAAATGTGTAAAGTGAGGATAATAATAGAACCAATTTCACAAGGTTGTGATGAGGATTAAATGGGATGATATCTATAAAAATGTCTAACACTGCCTGGCACATGCCAAGTGCTCCCTAAATACCATGTATCTCTCTTGTGGTTCATCCATTCAGCCATCCATCCACTCACCTCTGAAAATCAGTGCTGACACTCTATGGGCCACTGCTAGTGTCTTTCCTTCCCATCAGGTTTTTTTTCTGACAGTAAAGACACGTGGGCCAGGATTCCCAGCTGCTTGATCTCTGCTCACTCCTCTAACAGTTTCTCTTCGCCCCTCCATCCCCTCAGTCTGTCACCGACTTTTCATTATCATTTCCACTGTCGTCTCCCTGTCTCTAGCTTGGTTACCCACCTCCTTATTCGCCTTTCTTTCCAGCTTACCTCTCTCTCTCTGACTCTTGACTTCTGTCTCCCCCTCCCATCTTGCTCAGTTATTCTGCCTCTTTCCCACTGCTGGTTCTCTCCTTTCCTTTCTGCTCTGTCTACCTGTAGCCTCATCTCGGCCCCATTCTACTGCTTCATCCCACTTCTCGACTCTTACACTCATGGGCTCTGAAGTCAAACTGTTGGACGTCGCAGAAGGGGGATCTGAACACATCAGATGGGTGATATGAGGAAAGTTTCCTAATCTCTGTGGGCTCAGTTTCCCATCTGTAAAATGGGATAATGCTTACTTTGTACTATAGGGATTAAATGATAAAATACACAGAATGTATGCAGAACAGTGCCCAGCACATAGGCTATTATTAGTCACCATCCCCGACTGTCTGTCTCCCTTCTCTCTCTCAGTCTGTCTTCTACAGGTTCAAGTCCACCAGCCACTAAATAAAGGTCCAAACTCCCCCCTGTGCCCTGCTTCAGTTTGGGGATGTAGAAGGAATGGTTTCCCAGGACAGCTAACGGTGTGCAGGGCAGTCTGAGCCCTCCTCAGCTCCCTTATATCAAAGACAGACAACTTCAGCCCATGGGGAAGGAGAAAGGAGCTGGGGCTGGCAGGAGGCCAGGGCTGAGATGACAGCATGAGATACACCCACCTGTCTACAGGGAAGCTTTCTTTGCTCCCTGCCAGGCCCTGGCCCCACCAAGCTGCCCAGCCCCTGGGGCAGTTCCCACGAAAAGGGGTGCTGAGAACTGCAGCAGAGGCCACCAACCCCCCAACTGTGCCCAGCACACCATACCCATGGGTGCCTGGTGCCTAGGGGAGGAGATGGATGTATAGACATCTGAGCACAGTTTTCTAGAATTCTGAGGACTCACCTGACTAAAATGATTTCATTTGACTGTCAGGGATGGGCAAAGGAAGGCTCTGTCCTTCAGCCTCGGGAAACTCTCATCTGGCTAACGGGCCCCTGGTTGGGAAGATAGTCTCATCTCTAGAGAGAATCTACTTGGACAAAAGGTGATTCATTTGTTCAGCTCACTTGGCTGGGGAGAAGAATGCCATTTGACTTGGGAGGGAGTTTCACTTTGCAGAGGTTTCTCCAACTTGACTCTGCCTCAGTGATGGGGGATCACTGTTCTTATGCTGTGTCACCGTCAGAGGAAAGTCACTCCCCTACTGGGGTGTGATAGGGAAGTCTCACCAAGCAGGGGCTGGGAAAAGAGATCTCACTGCAATATTTTGGCCATTTTGCCCTTAAGTGAAGGGAATTCTCACGAGGTTGGGGTGGGCTCCCATTTCTAAATGGAAGTTACCCACAGGGTAGAGCAGGGAAGACGTAGGGTAGAGTAGACCTAGGGTAGAGTGGGTCACCCTGACGGTTAGGCAGAGGGGCCTCTCACCTGGATGACTGAGTGGCCTATGGGGCTGTTCTCAGACAGCTCAGCCTCGTAGGACGGTCGCTCGAATTTGGGGGCATTGTCATTGGTGTCGAGCACAGTGACCCGAAGCAGGGCGCTGCTGGCACGTGGGGGGTTGCCACCATCCTGCACCTTGATAGTGAGGTCATAAGAGTCCAGGCGTTCCCGGTCCAGGTTGCCCATCACGATGAGCTGCGGCTGCTTCCCCTCCTGGTCCTCTGCCACCTGTAGCCCAAATAGCTCCTGGGCCTCAGGCCCCACCTGCAGCTCATATGACGCCACACCGTTGGGGCCAGCATCTCGGTCCGAAGCCACCGGGATGGAGAAGAGTGAGCCGATGTTGGTGTTCTCAGGGATGGGCAGTGTGATGACTGGCGAGGCGAAGTTGGGTGTGTTGTCATTGATGTCCTGAACCTCTATCTGGCCCTCCAGCAGCCGGGGGCTGCCGTTCTGCACGAGGTCCGTGATAGACACCTCGAACTCCAGGATGCAGGGTTCACCAGGGAGCTGGTTCTGGCATTCACGGAGCCCCTCACGGTCGATAGAGGTCTCGGTGGTAAAGATGTCGCCCGTCTTGCCATCCACCCGCAGGTATGGGGCGCCTACCTCTAGTTTGTACAGGTGGCCCACGTCGGGAAAACCGTAGTCAGCGGCGAGGCTCCCGATGAGGGTGTTGGGTGGCTGTTCCTCAGCCACCTTGTACACCACCCGAGTGGCATGGCCCGGGGACGGAGCCAGCAGCAGCAGTAGTGCTAGCAGCAGGGTGGGCAGCAGCAGATGTCGCTCCCTGGGGCCTGGGCTGTGCCTCAGGGGCCCCATTGGGGCAGGCTCCAGAATCAGGAGGGCTGTAAGGGGGAGAGACAGAACAGAGTGGTCAGCTGGGAGGAGAGCCCAGGCCCTGAGGGCTGCCCAGAGCCGCCCCCAACTCCCCCTCTCCCACCTACACACTGATCTCCAGGAGAGAGCTCTGCCCTGGTACAGAATACCGATTCCAGGACCCAGAACCCGGAGTCTCACCCACAGCCCAGTGTAGCAGCGGTATCTGCTCCAGCTGGAGGAGCCGGTAGGCGCCAGAACAGGTCTAGAGCAGTTCCCGCCCCTGGAACGCCCGGAACCACCTGACACTCCCTCCCTGCTCTCTGCTCTGTGCTCTGCCCAACACCTCCTTCTCACCAGCATCCTGCCTTAGTCACCCATGCTAATTACCCTGATACTGAGATAGGGAGAGACAACAAGTGCAAGGGCGAGACCTGGAGGCTGCCCCCCTTGCCGTGAACACAGTAGGAGAGAGACGCAGGAACCCCCACATCCCCCAGACCCCATCATCACCACCACCCACGCTGAGGGCAGCTCAAGTTGGCTGCAGGCAGAAGGGATGACGTCACGTTCCTCTCCCTTCTGAGATGCCAAGTCAGTGTGTGCATGTGAGGTAGGACATCTCAAATCCCCTTCTTCTGACACTAATCACCCTGCTAACCAGGGTGCCCACCCCTACAAAGGGCCCTAACCAAGGCTTGAAAACAAGGTTGAGGAATAGGAGTTCCCCCTCCCTGACCTCCTTGCAAACACACATGCCCCTGAGCACGGACACCTGTGTATACACACACAGTTCCTCCACCCTTGCTCTCCGCGGGGTTGGGGGGTGGGGAGAGGGAAGAGACATGGGCAGGTACGTGGAAGATAGCAGACGTCAATACTGGGGTCAGGACAGTGGTCAGAGCTGACTAGCCCTGGAACTGGCATTGGGAGCTGCCCTGGCCTGTCCTTAGAAACTAGGAGTCCAGCAGGTCTAACTGGGACAGGGCTGCGGATGACAGAGCAGCCTTGCCCAGACCACTTCCCACACCTCTGTTGAGTCTCCCAGTGTGCATCTGGCCCCTGCCTCACACCTGGCCCCTCCTGGCCTTAACCGGTCCAGCCCCATCTCATACCTGCCTCTCCCTACCGACCCCCAAATCCTTCCAGTGAGAGGCAGTAGGCCCCAGCCAACCACAAGGTGCACCGCAGTCACGACAGCAGCTTGCTGCTTCTGCTGGTCTCCTCAGCTTTGAGCTGTGTGTCAGCAGACTCCAGCTCAGTACCAGTCTTGACTCCCTCCTCTTCTCCAGCACCACCACGCCACAACCAGCCCCGCTATTCAAATCCAAAGTCTTTGGCCCGGCATCTTTAACAGAGGCTCAGGCTGGATCTCCTGTCCCCAGCTCCTTGCCTGCCCTCGGAATAGGTGCCCGGCACCTGGAAATCCTACCCAGGCCCTGGCACAGGCCACACCCACCCCACTGAAGGCAGCTGCTGGTTGCCCAGGAAGCCTTCCCAGGCCTCTTCAGCCCACAGTGACCTCTCCTTCCTCCAACTCACAGCCACTTATTGTGCGTACCAATCCCTCGGCAATGAATCACTGTGCAGCCGGGGACACCGCCTGCCTCTGTTACGCAGTCCCCATATTGTGCACCTAGTCCTGTGTTCTCCACCTCCCCAAGCATCCTGAAGGAAGGAGCAGGGCTCCCTGCACTCATCCCCCAGCCCCAACCTGTGCCCCTTCCCAGAGCTGGGCTCACTACAGTGCTCATTCATGCTTTCAGGGAACATTTATTGGGTACTTAAATGTTCCAGGCTCTATCCTGGGCAGTGGAACACAACAGTGAATAAGACAGATGCAATCTGACGTTGTGGAGCTGACAGTTCTAACTCAATGACTATTTGTCACTTTTGTTGGGTTGTACCCATTTGACAGGTGTAGGGCAGTAGGGTGGAGAAGAGCAGGGACTGTGACATCAGGCAGTCTGAGGCAAACCCCAGCTGCCCACTTCCTGACCATTTGAGCTGGAGCAGTTGATTTAATGCCTCAGTTTCCTTGTCAGTAAAATGGGAATAATACTACCTCTTTCCTAGGGAGTTTGAGATCATGTGGGCTGAATGCCTAGCACATGGGCACTCAACAAATGCTCCCTCAAAGCACTTACAGTTGTAGTTAGGTAGCCGGTTGGGGAATAATTTGTGAATTGTTTGTCTTTCTGTGAGCGGAAACTAAGAGAGCCTCTGCTTTGTTTACTCGTATGTTCATCATGAGGGCTGCGCCCTGGACCCTGCACACAGTTGCTGCTGCTGTTGTTTAGTCGCTAAGTTGTGTCCAACTCTTTTGCATCCCCATGGATTGTAGCCAGCCAGGCTCCTCTGTCCATGGCATTTCCCAAGCAAGAATATCGGAGTAGGTTGTCATTTCCTTCTTCACGGGATCTTTCCGACCCAGGGATTGAACCTGGGTCTCCTGGATTGGCAGGTGGATTCTTTACCACTGAGCCACCAGGGAAGCCCCTGTACAGTACAGTAGGTACTCAGTAACAGCTCATGAATGACTGTGATTATTTTAGCTAACCTATCCTGGAACTTTGTATGTGTTCACTGCTTGTCCTCACCCAGTTTCTCTCCTCCACCGAGAACTCCCTGGGCTCCAATCTAACCCTTCTTGTGTAGGTTAGATCTCAGCAAATGGTCATTGAATGCAGATTCCTTACACAAGCACAGCCCCTCTCTGGTCATTTCTCGAACTAACAGGCTCAACACTTGTGAGGCTGTTATCAGATGAGTAGTGTGTATTTGTTCCCAGCTGCAATCTTAATCTCTTTAAAGGAGAGAGGAATTTATCTGATGCTCTATTTGGATCCATCCTTCAGCCATTTCCCCTCTCTGCATGGACCTGGCACTGGGCTCATCTTACCATCAAGCCCCAACCCAAACACACCTATCTCCAAAGAACCTCACTTCCTTCTGGGTGCCTTATTCTGCCCTCCCTTGCACAGCACACACACAATATGGGATCATTGTGAGCACCAACTCCCTGCATAAGTCTTGGCTGGGTGGGGCCTAAACCTGACAAAGAGGAGAAATAAAGCAGTGACGGCCTGCCTCTACTGACTCTCTCCAGATCAACAATTTGTAACCTTTTGGGGTCACATATCCCTTTGTGAATTTTATGAAACTACATGGCAGATTTTTTTTTAAAAAAAAATGAACATTCACAAATTTTGGCTACAACTTCAGAGGTTGTGGTCTGGCAGCATCAGGGTGACTTTGATTTGTAGCTGCTCTAAGAGCTACAGAAAACCAATCTCGGGGGCTTCCTTCCCCATCTCAGGTCACAACCAGGGGCTCTGACCCCTCAGGCCTCCCAGGCAGCACAAACATAGCATGCTTGTGACACATTCTCCCCACCTCCCACCTGCCCCCTAATACTCACACATTCTCTCACTCACGCTGTCACCCTTGCTCAGTTGTGTCCGACTCTTTGCGACCCCAAAGACTATAGCCCACCAGGCTCCTCTGTCCATGGAATTTTTCAAACAAGAATACTGGAGCTGGTTGCCATTTCCTTCTCTGGGGAATCTTCCCCACCCAGGGATCAAACCCACGTCTCTTGCATCTCCTGCATTGGCAGGCAGATTCTGTACCACTGAGCCACCTGGGAAGCCCCCCTGTCACCCTTAGGAGTCAGGAAAGGATTGTAGTATCTAACTTCTGATTGGGACAAACACTAAAAAGGAATATCCAAGGCAAGGATGGTTGGGGGCAGGGGGAGTTTCCAGGGGTTGGGACAGGGTTGCCCAGAGTAGGATCAAGAGCTGAAGAAGGTAGGCTCTTTAAGTACCTGAAGAGTCCCTTTAAAATGAGTACTATCTGGCCCTATCCTTAGGAATTCTGACTCTGGACAAAAGACCTGGGGAAACCCCCCAGGCAGCAAGGTGGAGGCTGCAAGGGTCTGGAACCTTCTGGGAACAACTTTGAGGAACTCTAGGCCTTTGGAATTAAGAATGAAGTATAATATCTGTCATCATCACCTTTACCACCATCATCTCTCTCCTCACTATCATCTTCATCATCTCTAACACTCACAGAGATTCTACTACATTTACATCCATTTCCCATTTAATCCTCCCAACCCTCTGAAATGGGTCCTGTTTATTATTACATGGCTTCACATAGTACAGATGATAAAACTGAGGCTCAGAAAGAATAATTGCCCTAGGTCATAGAAATAGTAAGCTGAAAAGTGAAAGTGAAGTCTCTCAGTTGTGTCTGACTCTTTGCAACCCGATGGGCTGTAGCCTACCAGGCTCCTCCATCCATGGAATTTTCCAGGCAAGAGTCCTGGAGTGGGTTGCCATTTCCTTCTCCAGGGGATCTTCCCAACCCAGGGACTGAACCTGGGTCATCAGCATTGCAGGCA
Source organism: Antilocapra americana (assembly GCA_007570785.1). NCBI lineage: Eukaryota > Metazoa > Chordata > Mammalia > Artiodactyla > Antilocapridae > Antilocapra > Antilocapra americana. The sequence continues at coordinate 10,865,482 of ML661893.1, read as the reverse complement.
GACGCTTTACCAACTGAGCCACCAGGGAAACCCCTAGTAAGCTGAAGAGTTGGGATTTGAGAAATAAGAATGCCTCCCCACATGAGTTGAGAAAAGGCTGGATGGGGAAAAGAAATCAACAGAAATCACTGGTTGCTATGTACCACCCTTGCCCCCTGAACACACACACACAAACAATCCCTGGGCTGCCAAACCTGCAGGGCAAGGAGTGAAAGAGAAAGAGAGGGTCTAGGGTTCAAGGACAGAAGGATGCCAGGCCTCCCTGGATGCAGGGAGAGAGAACAGAACAGCCAGGAGTGGCAGTGAGGCAGCCCTTCGTACTCCTGCTCCCACTATCCCTGAACTTTGTCCTGGTGGTTGGTTACAGGGAGTCATTCATTAGTCCCAGACAGCAGCCTCTGAAGCCATTAGTGCCTTATCTGCCCTTGCCCAGGCACTGGCTGCCTTCCCAGCAGGGGTGTCCCCACCTCCACCTAGTGACACTGGGCACCCAGGACCCTGAGCAGCCAGAGCCTCAGGAGGGTCAGTGACTCATTCTTTTCAGGCTCCACGAGCACAGTGAGGTGGGAGGACACAGAGTCCAGGGAAGGGCAAGGAAAATGCCATCTCTGTCAACATCTGAGCAGGAAGGACGGCTTTAAGGGTCACCTGAAACCTTCATTGCCAGCCCACCTCAGGGACCAGGAGCCATTTTCTCCTGAATGCTATGGCCAGAGAGGAAACACACAAGGGCAGATGTCACAGCCCCAGAGGCCAGGTCAGCTGTGACCCCCCCACCTCTGCACTTTTACAAACAGCTACCAACACTGGGGGCACAAAGCACTAAGGGACAAAGCAAACATCTGGGAAAGGAGGGTAAGCAAGCTGGGCTGTGTGGGGTGGAGCTGTTCAGAGGCTTCCCACAGTGAATAAGTGCACAGCCCTCAGCTTCTCTCCCTTCTCTTTCACAACCCTCTATTAGCCTCTGTGGGGTTTCCAGGCACCTGCATTCTTGAGTCAGATTGTCAGGGTTCAAACCCTTGTTCCACCACTTGCTAGCTGTGTGACCTTGGCCAAGTGACTTTACCTCTCTGAAGATATGTGTATATTGTGGAATGGAAATAATTCTGACTCTTGAAATTATTTGGGAGGATTAAATGGGAGCTGATACATTTAGGTTTATTATAAAGGAGAGATATCTTTCTATCTAAATGGAGCATTTCATTTCCAGCATCAGGTACACAATAGGTGCTCACTGGTTTCATAAATAAGTGAACAAATCCCTTGCCAGCTGGGAAGACCTATGAAGGCAAGGACAGTCGTGTATCTTACGACAGTATTGCATCCTCATCACCCATTATGGGCCTTGGTAGACAGTAGGAGCTCAATACATGCTTGAAAGAATCTCTGCAGCACCAACTATCCTCTCTCATGGTAGGGGCAGCCCTCACCCCATATGAGGATCTCCTCCTTCCCCATCTCTTCTCCTCCAGCCCTGACTCCTGCTCAGCTCCTCCCTCCATCCTCCCGGACCCTCTCCAGACCCTTCCACCCACACTCCGCAGCAGTTACCTCACCATCTCTACCTTGCCCAGGTCCCCTGACCAAGTAGCTACAGAAGCAGACCCTCTGCCAGGAGTATGCCTTATCAGCAAGATGCCTCTTTCCAGCTGAAATCCCTTTTGGGGGGTGGGGATTGGGTGGGAGGGAAGGGGAGAAACTAAATGCAGCCAGAACTGACACCAGACCTGCTCCCCTGCCACCCTGCCCCTGCAGTCTCTGGAGGCCCTTCTCATCCTTCCCTCCTCGATCCACTCCATGCCCTGGTCTAGTTATAATTACAGATCTCAATCCTCTGAGACCCCCACGTCAAGAAAGTAACGCTTGCCCCACCCCTAACCCCCACACACCTAGACCTCTGGCTGTCACAAACACCTTCTGGGCGCCCTCTTTCCAGGCAGCTACCAAGGCTTGGCTCAAAGCAGGTAATGGAAGGCCCTAGGCGTCTTCCGGCACGACGTCCTGGACTCAGCCGGACCGGCCAGGGCGGGCAGACCCCAACCTACACCGCTGCGGTCAGCAGGCGCTCGCGGCACACACCCTGCGCTCGGGGCATCTCCTCCCAGAGGACACTGGAGAGTGTCGGGGGCGGGACAGCGGCAGTTCCTCCAGCATCCCCCGGATCGCCCGGCCCCACCCCACCCCCACCCTCATCCCCGCGGCGCCTGGCCTCCCCGAGCTCGAGGCGAGGCGCGAGTGCGGCGCCGGGAGAATGCGCCTCACCAGCGAGCCCCCGGCGCCCCGTGCCCCAGGGGCCGCCGCGGGGAATCCCTCCTGTTCCGCACTCCCGGTCTCAGGGTAGGGACCCCCCCTCCCAACAAGCCGGCGTCGCCGAGAGCCGCCCCGCGGGCGCCGGGCGGGGGCAGGGAGGGAGCCGACGCCGGAATCACAAAGCAGCGAGCCCGGCCCGGAGGAGAAATTCTCGTAAAACCGAGCCTCCCGCGGAAGGCAGAAAAAGGGGCTTTACCCCACTCTCAATCTTGAAAGACTTCAGAGCCGCCCCGAATATTTCCTGCTAGAAGGAATGGTCGCCGGCCACTGCTGAGAAACAGAGGCCAGAAGTCTGGGCTCCGGAGGGTAGGTGGGGGGAAAGAGTGTGAGTCCGTGTCGCCTGCCAATTCTGCTCCAGCGCGTGCCGCCCGTGCCCTCCTGGTCCCAGGGCCTCGCCCTCGCACACGACCCTGGCCTGCAGCCGGGACCTGGCGGAGGGGACGCCCAGGTGTTAGAGGGACACAGGTGTGCGGGACCCAGGTGTGCTGGGGATCCAGGTGGTTCGGAGACCGCAACTGAATGGTCCGAAGAGGGTCGCAAACACTACCCAAGGTTGGCACCCTTTGCAAAAGGGCCTAGTGCCCCGGAGCTTCGGGGAGGCCGGGTGGCGCGGCCTGCCAGGTCCAGCTTGTTCCGGGAATACCCGGCCGGCCGGCCCAGGAGTGGGGGTGGGGGAGACGCCGGCTGGGAAGCAGGTCCGGCCGGCCCGCCCCCCGGGTATTTACACTGCCTGCGTCGTGATAAGGGGAAGGGGCGCTAAGGGCTCTCCCAGCTGCTTCCCAGGACGGAATCTGGCCTCTGAGGGAGAGGGAGAGAGCGCATGTGTTTGTGTGTATACCCTGCAAGGTGTAATGTGATACTGTTGGTGGAAGGTGTGTGTGAAATCCAGTGTTAAGATGTGGGAAGCAATAGACTCTGTGTTTGTGACCGTGAAGCGCTGTTGTGGGTGCCACTTACTGTGTTAGGGTGTGTGCCTTCAAGGCGTGTGCGGAAACACTCGATTCTGGGTTGAGGGGTGCAATCGAGGGGTGCAAGCAAGACGTGTTGTGTACCTATGTTCTGGCCAAGGAGTGTAACATAATTTATGTTAGGGTGTGTTCCTTAAAGGAACATGTGTGTGAAGCTGGATTTTGAGTGTTCATCTGGCAAACTGTGGCCGTGACACTCCTGTTTTAGGGCACGAGATTGCGTCTGTGTGTCCAAGTCGTCGAATGTCACACCCGGTTGTGTTCTATTGCTTTTTAGGACCACGGGTTGTGTGTCCGTGCTGCTAAGCGTGCAGGCGCTAAAGCGGATTTTCAGCTGGTGACGGTGCCCCAGCGGGCGCTGGTGTGCAGGAGGTATGCCTGTGTATGTATGTATGTGTGTACACATGTCCGTGGTCTGGCCCTCCGGGTGCCCGCGGGGAACTGGACGCGCCTGAATGATTCCGAGCTGGTCGCCCAACAAGTGGTGTGTGTGCTTGTGGATGAGGGTCCTTGCTTGCTACATCCTCGGGGAGTGCCCCCCCAACTGGGGGCTGCGCACTTGCCCCAAAACATCTCCATCTCTCGCGCTCCCGGAGCCCCCTTATCCCCGCAGCGCCGAGCGCACCGGGGTGCAGGGCGCCTAGGCTGGGGTCCAGTCCAACACTCCCTCTCCCCGCTCGGCTTCTTGCGGCGGACCTTGGAGGCCAGGGTGCCCCGGCCTCAACCCCCACTCCGAGCTCCCAAACGCCCCCACTTCAACCCCGGCACGCGGAGCACAGACTGGGCCCCCGTGGCCTCTCTCGGCCGAGCGCCCCTCCCTCGGCTCCCGCCGGCCATGGCCGCTCACGGGCGGGAGCCACCGCCGCCTTCACCGCCACCGATCCTTACCCGACTCTGGGCAGCGCCGGCCGCGGGCCCTGCAGTCCATGAGCCGCCACCGGCCCCGGCCCGGGCTGCGACTCGGCACGGCTCGGGCTGGCGCTGCGGTTCAGGCTTGGCTCCGGCCGGCTTTGCGCGCAGCAGCCCCGGCGGCTTCGCGTCCGCGCCGCGCTCCCGCTCCCGGAGTGTGTGAGGTGGCGGCGGCGGCGGCGGCGGCGGTGGCGGCGGCGGAGCCAGCAGCGAGCGGAGCGCACAGCCGGGCCCGCCCCTCCCTCCCCCTCCCTGCTGGCCCGCCCGCCCGCCTCCCGCCCGCCTCCCAGTCCTCCTCCCCCAGCTCCGTGGCCGGGAGGTGGAGCTCGGGACCGCTCTGGTTCTGCTGGGAGGGGACCCCAGCACTGCTCCGCAAAGCCCGGACCCCTTTTGCTAGCTCCTCGCTACCCGAGGCCCGTATACGCAGATTGTCCCCCTCCCTGGCTCTTCAGTTTACACTTATCCCACCCGTGCCCCCATCTGGAACCCCTCCCGAATTCCTTTCCCAGCCTCATTCAAACACCTGTCCTTTACTCTGCCCCCCGGGAAGTCGAGACACGGGAAATGTCTCCCGATGCCTTCTCTGGGCATCTGCTCCTCCAGATCCACCTTCTTCCTGCCCAGACCCCCAAAGCACCTCGAGTGGCCCTCCCTTCCCACTGCGCGCTGGGGATGTCCACCCCTCCCCCTCTGGCCGAAGCCGCAGAGCGGTCAGCGTCGGTGGCCGCAGCAAGTCCTGGGGGTGGGGCTACGGAGGGGACCGTGGAGGGGGAGGGTAATGGGACCCGGAGACTTCCCTAGAATGAGGACTGGAGAGACACACCAGTGTGAGGATGAGGTGACGCGCCTAAGCTCGGGCTATTAGAGGGTCCCCCAATCACCTGTCCTCTGGGCGGCGTGGAGCTGTGGCCCCAGCACATTTACCCGTGACAAACATTCACACTGAGTCACACGGTCCCTACCCCGCGAAGCCGCGCGGTGTCACGGCCTGTGTCACACGCCCTCGCAGTGCCACACTCTCTTTTACATTCACACTCACCGACTCACACACGGTGTCACACGCAGTGTCTCACACACTGGATAACTCAGTTTCTCCCACTCAGTTTTGGCTCTCTGGCGCCATCTAGAGGTGGCTTAGCGGCCTGGGAATTCCTTTTCCTTCGCTCAGGGTTTGTTTGGTACCCGAGGCTCTTAAGTACCCCAGTCCAATACGACCTTCAGCCTTTCGCCATGGATAAACCAACGCAGAGGGTTGAAGATCAGAAGAGTGAGAAAGACTGTGTTCCTGGCAAGGCCTGGCACTGGGTGGGAAAGGTCTAATACGAGATGACCGATATCTGCGTCTCTATTTGCCTTGGCCTCTGACTCCTCCTCCCTATCCACCCACATTTTCCCATCCCTACCACTCTTCTACCCCTTGTCTCTTTCCTCTGCTACCTCCCCTTCTGACACCTGGATTTTCGGTGGAGTCCTCAGGATAAGGGTGGGCTCTCGGGCCAGCTAAGGGCTGGCCAAGATCTCTCCAAGAGCAGCTGCCTCTCCATTGGACTCCCTTTCTGGCCTGGGCCCTACTCTAGTCTGCACCCCTAGTCCTCAGCCCCAGAATCCCAGGTGGGGGGCTCTCAGTGGGAGATGGGGTGAGCTAGCAGCAGGCAAATCTGTCCTTTAGGTGGTTTCTCTCTGTCCCTTGCAAAACTCACACTCTCCCCATCATTGAGCACAGCTCCATGGGAGGAATCAGTGGCCCAGAGACAAGAAATCTTCCACAGAGGAGCTGCCCCAGCCTCCCTGCCCCCAGCATGTGCCTGCTGCCCGCTGCAGCAAACCCTCCCCGGTCTGCTTGCTGGGAGCCATTCAAAGGCTCCTCTGTTCTCCTCCCGTGCTCAGGGCTGAGCAAGATAGGCAGCCGCAGAGCTGGGCAGGAAATGCTAATCTCCCAGATGTTCTCCTCCGTCCTCCCTACTCCACCACCATCAAGCCCAAATCCTGCACCAAGTGGTGGGAGCAGAACTGGGCCAGCGCAAGGCCAGGGTGTGTCTACTCTTCTCCCTGCTCTCTATCCCTTCCTAACCAGCTGCCAGGCTGGGTACTCTAGGGGACCTGAACCTGGGACAGTTTAGAAATGAGGATGAGGCTGTTTTCCCAAAGAAGGAGGGCAGGCAAAGGGTAGAGACCGGGAGGTTACATTTGAGGAGAGAAGCCAGGTTCCTGGCCCCATACCAAACTGGGAGGAGGACCTGATTGACAAGTAGGATATGGATGGGGTCAAGTCCTAAACTGATGGTGCCTGAGATTCCAGCTGAGACTATAGCCAGGGATTGGACCCTGGATGATGCTTGGTGTGGGAGTGGTTGGGATGCTTGGGGCCTAAGGCTCTTGCTGTGATATGTGCCTGGGATGGGCTCTGACTAAGAAATTTAGGATGCTGTAGATCCTGGCATAGTAACACAAAAAGCTTGTTGCCACTGATAGCAGCTGTGACACTGTTGTGATGCTATGATGCTGGTGTGCCTAGGCTATTGCCATAACAATCAGATTATCTGTGTTCATGTGGAAAGGAGGGCTGTAACTGAAATGCTGTAAGCCTTGAAGCTGAAGATGTGAGGCTCACATACCTGAGACTAGCTATAGCTGAGAAGCTGTTCTCTGTTCATATGACGTAGGTAGAACTGTAGCTGGATCCATTGCTTAGGTCCTAGGAGATGAGAGGCTGTTGCTAGGAGCCTGTACCTAAGAGGAAGGCTGTTACCTGGGATAAGAGCAGAGCTACTGTTGTATATAGGACTGTAGCTGTGATGCTATTGGTCATGAAACTATAGCTGTGATGACAGCATACTGGGGATTGGCTATGGTTAAGATGCTGTTGCCCAAGCTTGTGGCTGGTCTATTACTGTGTGCAGGACTCTAGCTGGGATGCTGTTATGCCTGCAGCCATAGCTCTGAAGCTCAAATGTAGCTGGGAGGCCATTTCCTGGTAATATAGCTGGACCACTCTTGTGTGGGGGATGGAGCCCAGACTCTGTTGCCTAGGAGATGAGAAGCTGTTCCCTGGGAAGCTGTTCTGGGAGGCAGGATGCTACCTGAGATGGGAACTGATCTTCTGTTGGAGCTGATCTACTGTTGTACCTGGGACGGCTCCCGAGTGGCTGTTGCATCTGTGGCTGGCTGGGTGGGGGAAGGCGAATGAGTTCTGCCTTGAGGTCTGGGAGATGCCAGGAGCCCAAAGCTAGGCGGGGGCTGCTGCTCTGGGAGGCTTCAGCAGCTGCTTTGCTGTGAAGCTGGGAAGCCTGTTTTCATTACTGTTTTAACTCTTTTTTTAACCTTGTTTTTCTCTCGGCTGCACTTTTGCTCACTCATTAATTTTGGTATTTTTCTCACGGTGCCTCAGCCCCTGTCATGGCTGCCATGGCAACAGGAGGCAGTTTGCACAGAGCCAAAATATCTGATCAAAAAATAACCAAAATAAGCAAACACCAAAACGACTGTTCTGGGGGCTCCAGCCGAGGGAGAGTCGGCTTAAGTCCAGGAAACTCTAGGCTCCCAAGTGACCCTTTTTCTTCCCCAGGGAAGCTTTGCTAAACCTTCTGATAACCTCAGAGGCCCCTTCCCAAGGGAATCCTCCCCAACATATTCTCCCAGGATCCTGAGATTTCCAATGGTCCCTGCCCCAGAGGTATTGAGAAGATGTGAGGATGGGAGTTCACTTCCTAGGAGCTGAGTCAAACCTCTAAGAAGCTCCCTCCCTGCCCTCACCATACATGTCTGCACTACTCCATCCACCCTTCTTCTGGCCCTCCCTCCTTCCTCAGGCTTCTTTTACTTTCTCTCCTCCAAACCCCTACTTGGCCACCTCCACCCTCTTCTTTTCATACCCCAGCATCCTGGCAGGTTGGATATAGGGGAGGAAGCTGCAGCCCCCAGACCCACCCCCAACTCTTCAATGGAGATATGAGGAGAGATGCCACAAAAGCACCTGACACTCCTAGGCCCTGGCCACCTCCAGCTCCAGCTGCCTACAGAAAATTCCTGAACATCCCTGAATACCCACACCCACTCTGATTCCCCCCCAATAGCATTCTAATTTCCTGGGTACCTCCTTCTCTCAAGTGGGCATGTCCCCAGCAGGGGTAGAACAATAGAGCCTCAGGTGGAAAAGGCAGGGGCAAAACTCTTGGTACTACCTGTTTCACTTCTTCACCCACTAATTTCCCCTCTGATGAGGCTTATCTAGATTTCTAGAGCACTAAGAACCGGAGAAACAAGACGGCCCTCTTCAGCTCTGCCTGAGTTACATCACAAAATTATATTTCTGGTTTTTCTTCTTCGTGCCCCTCCAGCAGTGAAAATCTCACTCCCAACAGGTCTTTGTCCCCCTCTGAGAACTAGAACTCACCTTCTGCTCCTTATGTTCAATTCCTATAGCCCTCTCCCCACCAAGAGCACTAGTGGCCTTGGCCTCCTGGCAGAGCCTTCCTGGGCCTGTTTCCATAGAAACCAGATAGTCTGTGCAGTGTGAGATGGGGAGGGGAGACAGGAGTAGGGAGGAGGGACCAGACCTCAGGGACAGCCCCCTAGAAGAAGGGACCTGGGCACTGAGAGAAGGAGGAAGCTGCCCCATCCAAAGCAAGAGGGGACCTTGATTTGGAGAGGGGAGAGAGAATCTTTGTAGGTTCTGTCCCCACACAGCTTTCTCTGTTCCCTCCCAAGGAGGCACACAACTGTCCCCTCACCTGGCACAGAGAAGAGGAGTTCCTCTTTCCCCACAGCCCTAAAATCCTTCTTTATCAGGAACTTTCTGATCTGGGATGATTCTCTTTCCCAGGAGGCACCAGTCTTAGTCTAAGACCAGGATCATAGGATACCTTCCCTCCCCCAGGAGCTACGCAATCGCCCCAGACCAGTGACTCTGTGCTCTGAAGGCTGGGCAGCCCTGGGACCCGGTGGCCGCTGCTGACCCCATGGCGTGCGGTTCTGAAAGGCCTTATTCATCTCTGGGGGCTGAAGGCACCATTGTCCTTGGCGGGGGGTGGTGGAGGCAGTGCGGAGGGGGGGGTCTCGACTCAGAAGGAAGGAATGTGTCTGGAGAAGTTGCCCCCAGGGCTCCAGGCTCCAGGTCCCCACCACATCTTCATCGGGACCCCTTCACGACCCCAAGCCCTCTCCCCAACTGCTCCCGGCAGCCTTCGCGCTCTCCTAAGGGTGGGAATTGCCGCGGTTTGGGGTAGAAGCCTCGCCCCAACCCTCTGACTCTCTCTGGAGAAATAGTTCTGAGGCTGGGAGCTGTCCAGCACCTCGGGTCCTGACGGACCAACGATTCGCCTAGGTGCCATCACACCAGAAGGGGCTCAGGGCCAGACTGAGCTGGCTGGGAGCTTGGGAGTTCTTCTCCACCTAGGCTAACACTGCAAACCACACCTAGCCTGGGTGGGCATGGGTGCAGCTTTGGACATGGGCATCCATGGGTGCTGAGAACTGACCCAAGGAGCAACTTGACTCCTGCCCTATCTGAGGAGAATTGAAGGGCCAAGTGCCACCACGCCACTGCCCTGGAATGCTGTCTCTGATAGAGTTAAAGAAAAAACTGGGAGGGGTCAGGCCCTGCCTCCCCTCCCCCCATCTCTGCCTTGCCTCTGTTTCTGTTTCTCTCCACCCTCCTCCTCTCTTTCCCTCCCTGCTGGGTTGGGGGCTGCTGAATTATCATTTCCCAGCTCTGCTAATGTGCTCCCTGCTGCGGGGAGGCATCATAATTCTGGGAGATGATTAAGTTTCAAATTGTTTTTCTGTGTGCTGTTGAAGATGAGGCTTTAATATGGTCCTTCCCCAGATAGGGAACCTGGCCTGGCCCCAGATGCTTTCCCTGTCCTCCTTTGCCAGCCCTCTCCTCTCTGATAGACCAGGTCTGGGAACATGTCCCTTTGTGTGCCCTCTGAACTTATACAGAGGGATGGGGGTGGGGGGTGGACCTACCTTTGACTCAAACAGGAATACATATAATGTGGTGGTAAGAAATACTGGTTTTGAAGTCAGACAAGTCAGGATTCAAGTCCTAACTCTGCCACCTACTATCTGTGTTATCTTGGATTAGTTAAACTGTCTGAGCCTCAGTTTCTTCATCTATAAAATAAAGATACTTTAACAGTTGCCTCATAGAGAGCTTTGTGTATTTAAATCCATAACGCATGTCAAATGCTTAGCAGAGTGCCTGCCTCATGGTAAAACTTGATCAATATTAGTGGTTATAAGTACACACATACCCCATCCTGTGTGATCCTGCCTCCCCCATCCTTCCTAACTTTGTTCTTCATTTTAGTAAATGTATATCTAATGCCTGCTGTTTTCCAGGCACTATGCAATAGAAATCAAGTTATTCAGGAGTGAGGAGGTTGGTTTTCTTGCTTATCTCCCCTTAAGTACCCCTTCATTCGCCTCCTTTCCTCTTTTCAATTTAAGTTCACTTCCATTTTACTCTCCATACTTCCAGCTCTTCCTTCATTATTCCTACTTTATTCTTTCTCTGCAGTCTTATAACTTCACCTTGATTCTCATCCTTCTAACACACACACACACATCTTTTACCTTCTACATGATTCTCCATCCCATTTGGGGACATCATACTAAATAAAGGGGGCTGAATTTTCAAGCTAGGAGAGAGAATCCTGAGTCATACTCTGTGTGTGTGTGTGTATGCATGTGTGTTTGTATCTAAGGATCACACACATTCAGTGTGCATTCAGTGGTGGATCTGTAACAGACTTCTGAACTCACACTTATTTGTAACTGTGTGAGTTATAAGTAACTGTGTACTTATTTGCCTTCTATCCCCTTTGTATAAGCCTTACAGTCTTTGAAATATGTCTATTTCTTTTCCTACCCATCTACCTCCTCTGCCCCGCCTCTATCTTTGTTATACTCTAATTGAGAAAGCCTATTGGTTATCAGTAACAGAAGCTGATTTATGATAGTGTATTTTTGTTTTTGCTCAACTGGTTTCCTGCCTACCCTTCATTATATGGACCAGTTTGTCCAAGAAGTCATTTCACAACTCTTTGAAGGCTTGATTCAGTGCAGGAAACAGAAACTACTCTAGGTGTTTTAAACTGAAAGGAATTTAATATAGGGAATTGAGTCCTTACAAAAATATTTTAAAAGACTTGTGGAGTGGACTCCTAGAAGCTGTACCAAGACGTCTAGGACATATTCCATAATCAGAAATGGGGACTCAAAAGGCCACCATTGGAACTATTGAATTAAAGAACACACTAACAAAGCTTTGTCATCTAGGAATTAGGAAGAAGAGACCAGGAAGCTGGAATAACTGTTGCTGGAGAACTGCACCTCTCCAGAATCCTGCTTACCAGCAGAAAGCCCAAAATAGCAGAAAGAAGGCCTTTTCCACTTTTCTGCCTTCCATTCACACAAGTGCACTTAACTGTAAGGGAGTCAGGGAAATGTAGTCTAGCTTTCTAGTCTCTAGAACACAGTAGAAGAAAGTAACAATAGAGGATGCATGCCCACTGACCCTATTCAACACTAATTTGGACCTTGCCCTTTAGCAGTTCCGAGACTAGAGGAGAAAACACCAGGATCAATGTAGGCTAAAAAGATGAGCCAGAAAGTATCTGTGACAGACCAAATTTCAGCCACATGGGGTCTGGGACCTTAATGGTCTTAAACTGAGTCTAGACCTACTTTGGAGCTGAGGCTCTGCTAATCACTGGAGGAATGAAACTGAAGTGAGCGCACAAGGGAGAGGTGGGGAAGGAAGAGACCATGACCCAGTGTCCACAATAGTTCTCATTTTCTAGGCAGGGCTCTACACAATAATCCAGGACCCTAAGTAAGATCCCAAGAAAACAGAGCCCATGCTCTGTAGTAGATCCTACCTCATACTGGCTGGTTTGGGATTATGTGACCCTGTGTGGCTCATCTGTCACTTACCTCAAACCATCAGTCTAAAATAAGCCCTCAGGATCACTAGAAGAGAAGTCCAGAGGGAAGGCTAAAATGGGCCCGACTTTCAAGCAGGAGGGCCTGAACCTGGGCATGTTTTCCTGGGGAATATCTAGGAACTGGCACCTTCCAGCAGTATATATCTGCCTCCTCCTGGAATTCCAGATGTTTTGGCATCTTTCCTCTTCTTTGACTCTAGGAACCAGGAGCTGAGTCTAGGTGCTTCTAGGATAAGATACCAAATAAATCCCAAGTTTATAAATGGTGTCAGTTTCTATCTTCTGAGTAAGTATGAAAGTCTAAGGATAGGGGGTAGGCTGGCATTTCCTCATGGGCTTAAAATTGTTCAGTTGCTAAGTTGTATCTGACTCTTTGTGACCCCATGAACTGTAGCACGCCAGGCTTCCCTGTCCTTCACTATCTCCCTGAGTTTGCTCAAACTTATGTCCATTGAGTTAGTGATACTATCTAATCATCTCATCCTCTGCTGCCCACTTCTCCTCTTGCCTTCAATCTTTCCCAGCATCAGAGTCTTTTCCAGTGAGTCGGCTCTTCACATCAGGTGGCCAAAATATTGGAGCTTCGGCATCAGTCCTTCCAAAGAATATTTAAGGTTGATTTTCTTTAGGATTGACTGGTTTGATCTCCTTGCAGTCCATGGTCCACTGGAGAAGGGAATGGCAAACCACTTCAGTATTCTTGCCTCGAGAACCCCATGAACAGTATGAAAAGGGCTTAAAATGAAAGGTAGTATATCCCGGTGGGGAAAAACTTGGCCTCTAGAGTCCTGTCCTGATTCAACTGCTTCCTAGTTTGGCCCTAAGTGACCTTGGGCCAGTGACATAATCTCTCCGAGCTTGTTCCCCATCTGTAAAAGGGAATAATACATACTTGCCTCTCAAGACAGTTGGAGAACTAATTGAAATAATTATATATGTAACTATTATTAAGTGCCCGATTCAGTTCTTAGCACATAGTAAGCTTTCAGTAAATGCCAGCTATTAGTATTTTGTTATTATTGTTGATGTCGTACATTCTCAGCAACAAACATCTTCCATTTTATTTACCAGGAGACATCTAGAAGAGGGGCTTCCTCATACAAGGCTTGTTCTAGAAGTATGAGTTCTTAGTCATGACTGGGAAAAGTGGAGAGCCAGACAAGGCAGGATACCCTTCAAGCCTGTTTCTTCCAGCTGAGAAGTCTCTGTCACCTTAAATCCAGCTGCTGTCCCTGTGTGGACCCATTCAGACATCTTAACATCACCAGTGGACCTGATGTCACTCTGGCAGGTTAGGAAAGGCAAGACTAGTGATATTCACAGGCCCAAGATTTTAAAAGTTTGAAATTATCTGCTCTGACCTTTTGTGCCCTCTTTTCTCCTTTCCTTTCCTTTCATCAAACCCTCCAACTTCATTTAAATTTTATTGAACATCTACTATGTACCAGGCAACATGTTAGGCACTGGGGGTATAGTGAAGATCAGAGAGAGAGACAGCCCCTAACCTACTGGAGCTCTCAGTTTATTGCAGCCACAAACTATACAACTATAATGACACAAATAATCATTTAATTACAGTTATAGTGGATGCATCTAAGGAAAATGACAGAGAGTAATGAGAGTGGATGATGGAGGGACTTAACCTCCCTCGTTAGTCTAGAGGACGAGGGAGTGGGCAGGAAAGGGCAGATCAGACCTGAAGAATGAGTACGAGTCAGCCAGCCACGCAGGGGGAAGTGCCCTGGGCAAAGGGAGTTCCTGCCAAAATGTTAGATGATAACTTTATGATGTGTTGCCTTGACCAGAGGTATTTGATTCTTGACTGGGGACTCTCAAAGGGATAAATATTTAATGGTGGGATTTTTGAGAGACATGTGACCAGCTGATAGGGTCAGGAGGCCTTCTCAGCAGCATTCGAACCACACCATATGGCCAGAAAGCCTATCTCTGGGTATGTGTTCTGTGTTGGAATGTAAATGCATGTGAATGTAGGTGCAGGTGTATATGAATAAATGCAGAGCTATAACTAATAATTTTGACATCTGAGCCACGCAGCAGAAACATATCTTTAAATCCAGGGATATGCCAACTCATGGGGGAGTTGCAGGAGAACCAAGAAGGAAAGCTTCCCCTGCATGCACATAGGCGCCCCCATCAGTTAAACCCACTGCCCTTGACCTTGGACATCCCAGATCATCCATCTCTGCCAAGTGTCAGGGGCAGACTAAGCAGCCCTGCTAGTGAAGCGTTGGTATTGAAGGTGGTGGAGGAGGAGAGGCTTTAAAATTTGAACAGTCTTTTAGAAAATTGATATTTAGAACATCAGCATCCTCCATATTTTTGTTCCTGGGCTCTTGGTGAGTGCCATGTGCTCAGTCATGTCCAACTCTTTGCAACCCCATGGACCGTAGCCTGCCAGGCTCTTTAGTCCATGGAATTTTCCATGCAAGAATACTGGAGAGGGTTGCCATTTCCTCCTCCAGGGGATCTGCCAGACCCAGGGATAGAACCCACAGCTCCTGTGTCTCCTGCACTGCAGGAAGATTCTTTACCTGCTGAGCCATTGGGGAAGCCCCTGGTGAGTGAGCATACCCTTATTGAGACTTTTAATATATGCATACATCTATATGTGTGTGAATGTTGACTGTATGTGCTTATGTGGATATGAATAGGTGTTTGGGACCAGTGTCAATTGTGATAACTAAGAGTCTGGGGCCAGCAGGCATGTTCCTGTGTTCCTCCTCTCCCATTATGCCTGTCTCCACTGATCTCATGAGATGCAGAGGCTAGGATTATCTGCTGGTCAGGGCTGAGTCCTTTCATATTCATGGACCGAAAATGTACTGACCACAAGGCAAGCAGAAATAATATGCTCACCTTCACCTCCATCCCATAAAGCAAGTGGAATCTGGGCCCTTTGCAGTGAATGAGCTTCAATAATTCATCCCAGCTGCAGGTGTGGTATTGACATAAAGCTAATTTAACACTGGGGAAGCCAAGGGAGGTGAGGAGCAATTATGCCTTCACCTGCAGCCTGGTCACTCTGCTAGCTCTCTGATGCTATATTGGAAAGCAGAATCCTAGAGTGGGAAAAGGTGGGGGAGGTCACTTGTCCCTTTCCCTCCTTGTAGGCAGTTGACTTTCTGAGGTTGTTAAGATGATGTTCTGTTTTCTTCTTGAGAATATTCTTGAATAGAGACTTCCCATCCTCATCTCAGGACTTGAACTTCCCAAAAGTGACAGAGATGTTTCTTAGGTCAGACCAAGTTCTCCTGTATGTCTTTCTGAGGAATCAAAACCATTGGCACTTTCTGTAGGGTGTGATGGGTTTTAGGGAAGTGAGGTTGAGGGTTTTGCTGGACAGAGAGGGAATCTATGGTTAATGTCTTAAATGACATCTGACAACTCCATTTGATTTTCTTTCTCAAAAATAAAAATCACTCATTCAACATCAAAAAAATGCTCATTGAGTTCCTTTCTTCTTTTATTCAATAAATGCTTAGTAAGCACCTACAGGTACTAGAAGAACCAAACAGTCTGATCCTTGCCTTCCTGTGGGTTTATAGGATAACAGGAGAGAGGAAACATTAAACAGATACACACATGAATAAGTGCAAACTGTTGCTAATGCTACATTAACTCATTCAAATACCAATACAATGAGGGAAAGTAATAGGGAACAGCTTTGGAAGAAAAGGGCTCTGGAGCCCTGAAGGTTGAGTAGCCAGGAAGAGAGTGGGAAGAATAAAGCAGGGGGAGGGAAAGGCTTGTGTTCAGTGCTTTGCTTCTTGCTACAAGTAGATGGTGAAGCTTTCCTGGGGCCTGATGGGAGAAAAGGAATTGGAAAACAAAGAGCTGAGTTCAAATTCTGCCTTTGCCACTTTATAGTTAGGTGGCCTTGGGCAAGCTACTTCTCTCAAGTCTCAATCACCTCTTCTATAAAATGAAGATAGTAACATTTCCCACTTTATAGGACTGTTGTGAAAAATTAAGTAAAATAATGTTCTAAAGTGCTTACCAGTGCTTGGCATATGGTAAGTGTCAATAAATTACTATTATTGCTATTATGATTATCCTCAAACTCTCCAAGTTCTTTATTAACCCCCAGGCTTTGGCACAGCTTGTTCCCTCTGCCTGGATCACACCCCATTCCCTTTATTCGCTTATATGCATCTGTCAAGTAACAGCTGAAATGTGTTTCCCTGGAAGGACTTTCCTGACCCTAGATCAATGGCTTTCAAACTTTAGTGCATGTAAGAATCACTCTGTGTGTGTGTGTGTGTGTGTGTGTGTGTGTGTGTGTGTGTGAGTATGGCTTATTACAAAGCAGATTCTCAGTCTGACAAGTCCCATGGTAATGTAAGATGAAACATCATGGGAAACTGAAACTGAATGAGACACACAGGAACTCTCTACTATCTTTGCAACTTTTCTGTAAATCTAAGATTATTCTAAAATATTAATTAAAGAGTTTATTTAAAAAACAGATTCCTATGCACATCACAGCATAATGAGATAACATCACATACTATTAAAAGAGAGAGAGAGAGTAATAAGTGATGGCTAAGATATGGAGAAACTGAAACGCTTGTGCACTGTTGGTAGGAATGTAAAATAGTACAGGCCACTTTGGAAAATCGTATGACAGTTCCTCAAAAAACTTCAAATAGAATTACCATGTTCCACCAATTCCAATTCTGGGTATAACCCTGAGAGAATTCAAAACAGGGCCTCAAAGAGATACTTATATACCCATGTTCACAGCAGTACTGTTCACAATGGAAGCAGTCCAAATGTTCCTTGATGGATGAATCACTAAACAAAACATGGTATATATCATGCAATGGAATATTACTCAGCCTTAAAAAGGAAGGAAATTTTGACATATACTACAATATGGATGAAACTCGAGGACCTTAATGCTAAGTGAAATAAATGAGTGACAAAACAATGAATACTGTATGACTCTATGTATATGAGGTATTTGGAGTAGTCAGATTTATACAGATGGAAAATATAATAGAGTTTCTAGGAGCTTGAAAAAGAGGAAACTGGAGTTTTTTGTTTCAATAGGTATAGAGTTTGTTTTGCAAGATGAAAAAATTTTGGAGATAGGTTGCATAGCAGTATGAATATAATTAACACTGTTGAGCTGTACACTTAAAGTTCAGATGGTAAATTTTGTATTATGTATATTTTATCACAATTTAAAAAATTCAGATAGCATATTCATGGGTCCCATCTTCAAAGCTTTTGACTCAGTGAAGAAATGGAAAAGCTGACCATAAAATTCATATGGAATTACAAGGGACCCTGACTAGCCAAAATAATCTTGAAAAAGAACAAAGTTGGGGGATTCACATTTCCTGATTTCAAAACTTACCACAAAGCTACAATAATTAAAATAGTGTGGTACTGGCATAAGGATAGACATATAGATCAGTGGAATAGAATTGGGAGTTCAGAAATAGACTCATATATCTACGGTTAACTGAGTTTTGACAAGAATGCCAAGAATATTTTATGGAGAAAGAATACTTTCTTCAACACTTGGTGCAGAAACAAACAGAGATCCTTATGCAAAAAGAAAGAGGAGAAGAGGGAAGAGAAGAAGAGAAGCTGGACCCCTACTTTACACTACACATAAAGATTAACTCAGTGTGGATCAAAGGCCTGAATGTAAGAGCTAAAGCTATTACACTGTGAGGAGATGCATAACAGCAAATCTTCATGACCTGGGTTTGGCAATGGTCTTAAATGTGACACCAAAAACACAAGTAACAAAAGAAAAAATGGACATATTGGACATCAATGAATTTAAAACTTTTGTGCATCAAAAGACACCATTAAGAAAGCGGAAAGACATTTTGCAAGTTATATATCCAATAAGGTTCTATATGGAACTCTTAACAACTCAGTGACAAAAAGACAAATAACCCAATTTAAAAATGAGCAAAGGGCTTGAATAGACATTTCTCCAAAGAAGATTGTACAAGTAGCCAATAAGTACATGAAAAGATGCTCAACATCATTAGTCAGGGAAATGGAAATCAAAACCACAATGAGATACCACTTTACATCCCCTAGGATGGCTGTAGTAAAACAAAACAGGGCAAACAAACAAACAAACGAATTCAAGTGGTGCTGGGAAAACTGGACAGCCACTTGTAAAAGAATGAAACTAGAACACTTTCTAACACCATACACAAAGATAAACTCAAAATGGATCAAAGATCTAAGCATAAGACCAGAAACTATAAAACTCCTAGAGGATAACATAGGCAAAACACTCTCTGACATAAACCAAATCAGGATACTCCGTGACCCACCTCCCAGAATATTGGAAATAAAAACACGAATAAACAAATGGGACCTAATTAAAATTAAAAGCTTCTGCACAACAAAGGAAACTATAAGCAAGGTGAAAAGACAGCCTTCAGAATGGGAGAAAATAATAGCCAATGAAGCAACGGACAAACAATTAATCTCAAAAATATACAAGCAACTCCTGCAGCTCCATTCTAGAAAAATAAAAGACCCAATCAAAAAGTGGGCCAAAGAACTTAACAGACATTTCTCCAAAGAAGACATAAAAATGGCTAACAAACACATGAAAAGATGCTCAACATCACTCACTATCAGAGAAATGCAAATCAAAACCACAATGAGGTATCACTTTACACCAGTCAGAATGGCTGTAATCCAAAAATCTACAAGCAATAAATGCTGGAGAGGATGTGGAGAAAAGGGAACCCTCTTACACTGTTGGTGGGAATGCAAGCTAGTACAGCCACTATGGAAAACAGTTTGGAGGTTCCTTAAAAAACTGCAAATAGTCCTGCCATATGACCCAGCAATCCCACTGCTGGGCATATACACCGAGGAAACCAGAATTGAAAGAGCCACGTGTACCCCAGTGTTCATCGCCGCATTGTTTATAATAGCCAGGACATGGAAGCAACCTAGATGCCCATCAACTGACGGACGAATGGATAAGAAAGCTGTGGTACATATACACAATGGAATATTACTCAGCATTAAAAAAAAATTCATTTGAATCAGTTCTACTCAGATGGACGAAACTGGAGCCCATTATCCAGAGTGAAGTAAGCCAGAAGCAAAAACAACAATACAGTATATTAACACATATATATGGAATTTAAAAAGACGGTAACGAGAACCCAGCATGCGAGACAGCAAAAGGAATGTAGATGTATAGAACAGTCTTGTGGACTCTGTGGATGAGGGTAAGGGTGGGATGATATGGGAGAATGGCATTGAAACATGTTAATTATCATATGTCTAATCAATCGCCAGCCCAGGATTGATGCTCGGGGCTGGTGCATCGAGATTTCCCGGGAGGAGGGAGAAGGGAGGGAGGAGGGAGGGGGGTTCTGGAGGGGGAGCATATGTAAACCCATGGTGATATCATGTCACTGTATGGCAAAACTAATAAAAAAAAAAAAAAAAGGCAAAAATAAATAAATAAATAAATTAAGACGTAGAGAAACTGGGAAAAAAAACCCCAACACAATGAGGTACCACTTTACATCCCCTAGGATGGCTGTAGTAAAACAAAACAGAGCAAACAAACAAACGAATTCACCAAAACCAAAAACAATTGTTGGCAAGGATGTCATGACCTTGGAGCCCCTGTACATTTCTGGTGAGCATGTGAAATTGTGCAGCCACTGTAGTAAACAGTTTGGTGGTTCCCAAAAAGCTAAACATATAATTAGCATGTGACCCAACAATTCCACCCCCAAGTATATACCCAAGAAAACTGAAAATGGATACTCAAATACTTGTGCATGAATGTTCACAGTGATAATATTCACAATAGCCAAAAAGTGGAAACAATCCAAATGCCCATCGATGGATGAATGGACAAACAAAATATAGTATATTCATATAATGGAATATTATTCATCAATAAGAGGAAATGAAGTGCCGGCATATGCCACAACATGGATGAACCTCAGGAACATTACAAGTTGAAGAAAACAGGCACAAAGTGTTATATGTCATATGTGTATAATTTCATTCACATAAAATACCCAAGATAGGTAAATCCGTGGAAAGCACGTTAGTGGTTGCCAAGAGATGGGGGAGGGGAATATGAGGAATGACTGCTTGATGGGTGATGAAAATGTTTTGGAACTAAATAGAAGTTATGATTGTACCACGTTGTGAATATGCTAAATGTCACTGAAATGTATACTTTTAAAGCTACTGTTTGTTATGTAAATTTTGCTCTGATGAAGAATAAAGCAGATTCCTGGCCCCACCTTCAGAGCCTTTGACTCAGTAGATCTGGTATGAGGCCCAGTATTCTGAATTTTTTGCAAAGACCTTAGATGCCTGATGCAGATACAGGTACATATTTTGAGAAACAGCACTAAACTGTCTTAAGCCTCCTGTTGATGATACTTTCCCACAAGACCTAAGCTTCTTCTTTTGTTCATTGCTTCATTGTTCAGTGGCTAAGTCATGTCAGACTCTGACCCTACAAACTGTGGCATGCCAGGCTTCCCTGTCCTTCACTATTTCCCAGAGTTTGCTCAAACTCATGTCCATTGAGTCAGTGATGCTATCTAACCATCTCATCCTCTGCCGCTCTCTTCTCCCCTTGCCCTTGATCTTTCCCAGCTGCTGCTGCTGCTGCTATTGTGTCTGTGCGACCCCATAGACGGCAGCCCACCAGGCTCCCCCTTCCCTGGGATTCTCCAGGCAAGAACACTGGAGTGGGTTGCCATTTCCTTCTCCAATGCAGGAAAGTGAAAAGTGAAAGTGAAGTCGTTCAGTCGTGTCTGACGCTTTGAACCCCATGGACTGCAGCCCACCAGGCTCCTCTGTCCATGGGATTTTCCAGGCAAGAGTACTGGAGTAGGTTGCCATTGCTTTCTCCGTCTTTCTTTCCCAACATCAGAGTCTTTTTCAATGAGTCAGCTCTTCACATCAGGTGACCAAAGTATTGGAGCTTCAGCTTCAGCATCAGTCCTTCCAATGAATATTCAGGGTGATTTTCTTTAGTATTGACTGGTTTGATCGCCTTGCTGTTTAAGGGACTCTGAAGAGTCTTATCCAGCACCACAATTAGAAAGCACCAATTCTTCAGTTCTCAACCTTCTTTATGGTCCAGCTCTCACATCATACATGACTATTGGAAAAACCATAGCTTGACTATATGGACCTTCGTTGGCAAAGTGATGTCTCTGCTTTTTAATACACTGTCTAGGTTTGTCATAGCTTTTCTTCCAAGGAACAAGCCTCTTTTAATTTCATGGCTGCAGTCACTGTCCACAGTGATTTTGGAGCCCAAGAAAATAAAATCTGTCACTGTTTCTACTTTTCACCAGTCTATTTGTCATGAAATGATGAAAGGGAAAGAGGAGAGTGAAAAAGTTGGCTTAAAGCTCAACATTCAGAAAACTGAGATCATGGCATCCAGTCCCATCACTTTATGGCAAATAGATGGGGAAACAGTGGAAACAGTGGCAGACTTTATTTTTGGGGCTCCAAAATCACTGCAGATGGTGACTGCAGCCATGAAACAAAAAGATGCTTACCCCTTGGAAGGAAAGTTATGACCAACCTAGACAGCATATTGAAAAGCAGAGACATTACTTTGCCAACAAAGGTCTGTCTAGTCAAGGCTATGGTTTTTCCAGTAATCATGTATGGATGTGAGAGTTGGACTATAAAGAAAGCTGAGCACCAAAGAATTGATGCTTTTAAACTGTGGTGCTGGAGAAGACTCTTGCAGACCCTTGGACTGCAAGGAGATCCAACCAGTCCATCCTAAAGGAAATCAGTTCTGAATATTCATTGGAAGGACTGATGTTGAAGCTGAAACTCCAATACTTTGGCCACCTGATGTGAAGAACTGACTCATTTGAAAAGACCCTGATACTGGGAAAGATTGAAGGCTGGAGGAGAAGGGGCCGACAGAGGATGAGATGGTTGGATGGCATCACCGACTCAATGGACATGAGTTTGAGTGAACTCCGGGAGCTGGTGATGGACAGGGAGGCCTGGCATGCTGCAGTCCATGGGGTCGCAGAGAGTCGGACACGACTGAGTGACTGAACTGAACTGATGGGACCGGATGCCATGATCTTAGTAACATACTTCATAACTGGAATTATTTTTCCTTCAGCTCTTTCCCCTAGCCTGCAAATTCCCTGAGGGCAGAACCCCTGTCTTCCTTATATACCATAATATTCCCAGCATTTAGAAAAAGTGCCTGGATGTTACATGCACTTGATCAATATCAGGTGAATAGAGTTACTGAATTGGATTAACTAGAAAGGGTCAGAATAAAAGAGGGAAATCCTTAAGAGTCTCTGGCTCAAGAACCCACAGTCTATGCAGTGCATCCAAGGTTTCAACTCCCTTCTCTCCATGAGTTTCACTGCATGATGAAGTATATCCTCCCTGGTGCGGAAACCAGCACACTCTGGTTGGGAGAGGCCTTCCCCAGGACCCAGATTGGAGTCCCCATGGAAAGGCACACAGCTAGGGAGCTCTGGCCAAGCCTGGGGACAGCAGTTTCGGTTCTGGGACCCTCAGACATGGCATCTAGAGGTACACACCTCTGTTGGCATCTCTTGGCTGGAAGACTCGGCCAGGTTTTCCCAGCCTCCTGGCTGATACCAGTGCCTTCTGGCTGGGTGACTGCCCTTGTTCTTGGCTGCTTCCACAGTGCCTTAGAGCGCACTGTCAGCAGAATGGCTTCCCTCGCTGGCGCTCAGCTGGGCCTGAGCCGTGCTGCTGTCACCTGTGCAGACTTCTGAGGCCGAACCACGCTGAAGGGAGCATGGTGCAGCCCAGAAAGTGTAGGTGAGACATCCCAGGAACTGGCCAGAGCCTCACGCCTAGACCTCTCTGATGAGGCCTGTAAAATGCAGTTTTCTCCTCACTGCTGTTACCCCTCCCATCCAGGCTCCCTAGGGTTACCCTCCCCTCTGTGTCTTCTCTGAGGGGGCGAGGGAAGTTTCCCAGCTCTGCACTAAGCTTATGACTGTCAATTAACCCTAAATCACCACCCCCCCCCACAGACTTATATTTACATGCCAGATATCACAAAAATAGGAAGACAGTGTCTCAAAGGAAAAACCAGAGCATTTAAAATTTTTATTACTGGCTAATTACGTGGCATTTCTCCAAGGCCCCTAATATTTCCCTCAAAATGAAAAAAGTCACTTCCTTTGAGCACATACTATACACAAGGAAACAGAGTTTAATACTTCCGTGCATTAACACATTCAGTTCTCACAGGACCCTACCAGGTATATGATGCTTTAGAAGCTTAATTGTAAAATATAACAGATACACAGAAGATGTCTAAAACATGTATATGAACTGTTTGACACATACTTGTCCCCTGTATTAATAACAATATTATAACATCAGTAGACCATGTATTATTATCACATATATCTGTTGTAAACATACCCTAGTTTTTCTTTACATTTTTATTACCCATATATGCATTCCTAGGGCTTCCCAGGTGGCGCTAGTAGTAAAGAACCCGCCTGCCAATGCAGGAAGCATAAGAGACGTGGGTTGGGAAGATCCCCTGGAGAAGGGCATGTCAATTCACTCCAGTATTTTTGCCTAGAGAATCCTTTGGGCAAAGGAGACTGGAAGGCTATATATATAGTCCATTGGGTTGCAAAGAGTTGAACATGTCTGAAGTGACTTAGCACATGCATTACTAAATCATATAGTTTTCTTTTGTTTCTTTTAAAACTATACATAAATGGAATAATACAATATATATTCTCAAAAGGTATTTTCTTATCATGAATCTATGTGGAATTCACTTATGTTGTTTCATATATCTGAAGTTAACTGGTAAGCATTCCACTGGTATAACTGGTATATATTCCACTATATGAAATACCACAATTTATATTTCCTTTCATTATAGATGGGCATTGGGGTTGTTTCTCCTTTTCGGACCACACAAACATTCTTGTACATGAGTTCTGGTGTACATGGGTCCATAATTCTCTAGCACACATATATAATTAGTAATGGAATTGCTGCATCATAGAATATGAGTATCTTCAGCTGTAATGAACAAGTCCAAAGATTGTTTTTCAAAGTGGTTGTGTTTAGTGTTGTGTTTATCCCTCTTATTTTACTGATGAGGACATGGATACTCATCAGTAGCTCAGGATCACTGGTTCCAAGTGGAGGGGAGCTAGGATTTATACCATGTCAATCTGACTTTGAAGGTCAGGCTCTTAACCAGCTCACTACTTACCCTCTGCTCTAATTAAGGTATACTCAACTGCTATAACTAGAAAGCCAGTAACAACTCAGTAGTTTCAAACATAAATCTCTCATATAATGGTCTAAAGGGAATGTTTCAGATCAGTAGGCAGTTCTGTTCCACAAGCCATTAAGAAATCAAGGTTACTCTAGGACTTTGTCATGAAATACATGGTTGAGGCCAGATTGCGTCCATGTTTGAGATCCAGCTGGTGAGAGAGTGGAATCATGTGTAAGCCCTGCTGGTCCAGTGGCTAAGACTCCACACTCCCAGTGCAGGGAGCCCAGGGTTGATCCCTGATCAGGGAGCTAGATTCCCCATGCCACAGCTAAGAGTTTGCATGCTGCAGCTAAAGATCCCGTATGCTACAACAAAGACCAAAGATTCCGTGTGCTGCAACTAAGACCCAGCACAGCCAAATGAATAAATAAAGATTTTATGTACATGTAAGGTTTTATGAATTTGGCCTGAAAGTGCTCTATATCACTTCTTAGTCACTTGGCTATACCTAGCTGTGATGGATGGTGGAAAATATAGACTGACTAGACAGACATATCCTAGCTCAAATCTATTACTATGCAAGAAGGAGAGGATGGATTTTGGTGGATAATTAGCCTCCTCACCACAGTGTATTGCCTCCTCTCCCCCCATTATTTCTAGAGTTTTTTTTCCCTTGCTTACCTTACTAATAATGTTCCTCTTCTTTTCTATCTCATGGCAATCTCAAGGATAAATAATGTAACTAGTAGTAGGTTTCAGTTCAAGAAGAAGGTAATGGGGGTGGGGCGGGGCTTGCCTGATAGCTCAGTTGATAAAGAATCCTCTTGCAATGCAGGAGACCCCAGTTCAATTCCTGGATCGGGAAGATCTGCTGGAGAAAAAATAGGCTACCCATTCCAGTATTCTTGGGCTTCCCTGGTGGCTCAGCTGGTAAAGAATCCACCTGCAATGCGGGAGACCTGGATTTGATCCCTGGGTTGGGAAGATCCCCTGGAGAAGGGAATGGCTACCCACTTCAGTATTATGGCCCGGAGAATTCCATGAACTGTACAGTCTATGGGGTCGCAAAGAGTCAGACTCGACTGAGTAACTTTCACTTTCAGGTAGTTGTTGAGCAAAATGAACCGAAGTGCCCTCCTGTACCATCTCATTCTCTTTAGTAATCATATTTTCAGGGCTCACTTCCTGTAAGGCACTGAGCACATACAGAGACATCAAACATGTCTGTTTATCAATAAGGGAGTTTCAGAAAACAGCTTGTGTGGATGAAGAGTTAAGGACATGTGCACCTACAGAGTGACCTTAGAACCCATCAGTCCCAGAGTCCCAGATGTGTAGCCATGTCCTGCCCTGCAGGGAGAGCCCCAAGAGCACATGCAGAGACTTGGACTGGATGGAATATACATAGGGAAGGAACATGCTTCACAAAGGATGTGCTACGGAAAAATCTCACACTCAGTAATCCCTCCCTTCTACTCAGGACAGACATACAGCCTTGGGTCTCAGCAACAAGGGGTCTTAAGGCGCTTGGTTTGTGGAAATCATGGTTTGTTACATTCAAATAGTCCCGTTCAAGGGTCTGTGGGTTTCCTAATACCTAGAGGCACCCTCAAATAGAAGGGGCTATAACGAGGTGAGTTTTCTGTATCTGTGGGGAATCTGCATGGATTAGGTAGAAGACAGGATGAGGTGACCTGTAGGTGCTGCCCAAATCTGGGCCTGTGTTCTAAGGTTAGATGGATATTGTTCTAAGATGTCAGACATCCTGAACCATAACTACTAATCTTTTCTTCTGCCTCATGGAAAGGAGGGTGCCCCCTTTCTGCTGCAAATGGCCTATTCTGAGAAACCTGGAGGAACAGTGGGGCAAGTTGGGAGTGAATAGGGTGAGGATCAGAAAGACTTAGGAATGTGTCCTGGCTCCAAGCTAGTCAGGCAAATCTCTTAACTACTCTCAGCATCACTGTCTCATCTTAAAATGTAACTGTATCTGAGGAAGAAACAATAATCATCCCCATTTTACAGGCTCAGAGTTGTTTTACAGGCTCATTTTAGAGGCTCAGAGTAGTTAAGGTGCTCAAGAATTCACTATACAAAGTGAAGTCAAGATTCAGACTGAGGCAGTTTGACTCTAGAAGTGAAGCTCTAAGAATCACTACTGGGGTAGGGTGTGCAGGGGTGGAGGTGGGGGCGGGTAGGAAGAGATACTCTTTAATATGTTTAAGGCAGACATCCACTGTTAGATGGAGAGTAAGTGTCTTGGCGTGAAGGGAGGGCAGTACTGTGGATGGGCAGGAGGGAGAAGGAACAGATTGGAGTCTCTCCTGCCATTTCTTGGTCGGGTTTGCAGGCACCAAGCAGGGCAACAGCCATGTTAACGGGGGCCTAGGGCCCCTGCCCTGCCCCACGCCCCCAGAAGAGGACCTGCCGCTGCCTTCTCCACAGGGTGCCACTCACTCCCTTCCTCCTGGCAGCCAAGGTTTGGAGGAGGGGGGAGGGGTACAGCAGTGGGCACAGTTTATGCTCCTCCAGAGCTTTGGAGCAAGATTTCCCCAAAAAGCCGTATTAAATAAATAAAAGGAAACTCAGCAGATGGAAACATGAATCAATGAAAACTCCCATATGAGTGTAAAGATTTATGTCAAAAAACAAAGCATCAACATCTGGGAGCTGCCGCGTCTCCTCTTGGCTGCTCGGTTGGAATGGATTCTCGGTGTCGCTTTCCGCCCCTTTCTAGCCCTGGGAGAGGACAGAGAGAAAGAATGAAACCCATTTTTAAAAGTCATTTTTTTAATCAGAAATGAACGCTGTTTTTCCCCTCAAGGCTGGAGGGAACGTGATCCGGACTACGGGGGGCATCGCCGGGAAAGAGGGCCCTCTGCAGGACGCGGAGGGGTGCCCCGCCTTCCCCACACTCCCGCAGCTCTCTGGGGTCCGGTACCTCCAGATTTCGCAGCCGCCGCGGCGACAGCAACGCTAGCATACATACCAGTGCCCACCGCACTGCGGCCGCACTCCACAACTCCAGGCGCCCGTGCCCCGACCCCTCACGTGGGTGGAGGAGGCCTGCGCAGAGGCGGCTGGGTGCCCGCTCCTACCCGCAGTCCGGCCCGCCGCCAGGGAGCTCATCTCATCCGGGCGAGCCTCTGGGTGAGTTCCTCCAATTCCCGGAAGAAGGAATGGGGACATGCTGAGAATAAAATGCAGGCTTTGAGGATGAAGCACACGGATCGAAGACGACGTTTAGCCCATAGGTTGGGCCACGCAGGGATTAAGAGGGTAGGCAGGCATTGGCATCCTGATGGTTCAAATCCCATATCGGTCACTGCCAACTGGATGACCTTAAACAAGTTAACTTCTGAGCCAGGGTTTCATCATCTGTAAAATGGGAATAATATCACCAGCCTCCTGGGGGACTGTGAAAAGTAATTGAGAAAAAACACATAAAGTGCTCTATTCAGTACAAATATACATAAAATTGAATAAATGTTAACTATTACCATCAGGATAAAGGCTTAGATTTTCATCATAACCTAAAAGGTTCTGCATAATGCATGTTCCCAGCTCTGTGGCCTTGGAGAAGCCACTGACCACTCCATCCTAGGCTCCAGTCATTAACTTCTGCACAGCAGCCTAGCTCCCTTGCACCTCAGGACCTTTGCACATGCTGTTTCCTGTGCTTGGAAGGCTATTTTCCACCTTCCACTTCAACCCAGGCTCCCCATTCTTAGGGCTTCAGTTTACTTGTTACATAATCCAGGAAACTTCCTGATTATGTAGTCTCTGCTCTGATACTCTCATAGCACCCCTAGCCTCTTACTAGCAACGCTCCAGTTGTAATATATCATCATTTTTGTTATATGTTTAATGTCTGGCACTCCCTGGACAGTTCACACCATGAGGCCTGGAACTCATCCTGTTCCATTCATTGTGGAATCCCCAACCCCCAGGAGAGTGACTGATGTACGTCCTCTATTGGTGGTGAAATGATGGGACTCTGAGACCAGAGAATCTTGAATCTTCTATATTGTTTTACCACTTCCTTCCAACAATAAATGCATTTATTAAGCAGGGCACCAAGGGCACAGATCCATACAATTCTGCTGCTGACCTACTAGAGCTCATAGTCCAATTAGCAGAGACAGACACGTACAAAGAGGACAACACAGATAGGATAGAGACAACATAGTGTGTGTTGGGGATGGGGAAGACTATGTCTACAAGGATAGGACCCTTGGTTCCAGGTGGTCTAAGTGGACTAAGCTTCATGCTTGACCTGCATTATCTTACTAAAACTCGCAACTATTAGACAGGCCTATTATCATCCCTGTCTTCACCAATGGCTCAGCAGCTAAGAATCCTCTTGCAATGCAGGAGATGCAGGTTCAACCCCTGGTTTGGGAAGTGAAGGAGGAAGTGGCAACCCACTCCAGTATTCTTGAGTCAAAACTCCCATGGACAGAGGAGTCTGGCGGGCTCCAGTTCAAAGGGTCACAAAAAGGTGGACATCTCTGAGCGAGTGAGCAGTTATCATCCCTATTGTACAGATGAAGCGTACAGGTTAAACAGCTTGCCTGGGATCACAAAGATAGCCATGGTAGAAGTGGCGTTCAGAGAGGAGTGCATTCTGCTTCAGGCCCAGAGCTCTTAACTGCTTGGCCTTCTGCCTCAGAGCAAAGGGCTCTCAGTGAGGTTACTCTTCCTGCCCATGACCCCAGTTCTGGTTCTGGAACAAGTGACAGTGGGGCGCTTCCCCTCACTGTGTTCCTGCTGGTAGAAATCCCGCCACCCAAGCAGCAGAGAGGGAGGTGGGAGCGCCAGGCTGAGGGGCACGTGAAGGCCATACACCCTGTTCCGCACAAGAGCTTAATGAAGAGTGTTCACAGCGGGGCAAAGGGGATGTGCAACAGCTCAGCTAAAAACTGGAGCGCCTCTGGCTTCTGTGCTGCCCAGCCCCAGCTCTGCAGGGAGGCCCCAGCCAAAGCCAGCTCAGTGCCCTAAGGGTGTTGTTCTCACCTTTCACACCCACCCCAAAGCTCCACTGATCCTGCTACTTCTCCTCTCACCACCCCCAGGGCTTTTTTTTTTAAGGTTGGATTCACATCCTTCATTTGCTTTCTTAAAGGCAGCCCTGCCTGTTCTCCCAGATTCCAAGAATCAGCCAGCTTTTGGAGGGTTACTGGGGAACTGTTCTTCAGTCTTATCTGCTTGAGCCTGGATGAGGCTAGGTCAGAATTCCTTCGAGGATCTGATGAGACCACTACTCTTTTCCAGCTTCCCCCTCCTCCAGCTCTCAGAAAGCTGCATCTTTCAACCTGTGGCTCCTGCAGATTCTGACAGGAGGACCTGAGGTCACAGCAGGACAACCAATGGAAGAGACTAACTGGTAACGTTAGGAAAGAGAACAAGGATAAGGCTGATAATAGCTGCCATTTATGAAGTCCTTTCCGTGTGCAGGGGTAAGCACTTCATGTGCGCTTGCCCAGTGAATCCTCACATCAACGCTGTTAAGAAGGGACCTGTATTATCCCCATTTCACAGACAAGGAATTGAGGCTCAAAAATTCAAGTAACTTTCCCAAGTTCACTCAACTATAAAGTGGGGTTGGGGGGGTACTTCCCTGGTGGTCCAGTGGTTAGGACTCTGTGCCTCCACTGCAGGAGACATGGGTTCAATCCCTGGTCCAGGAACTAAGACCCCATATGCCTTGAGGCAACTAAGACCAGATGCAGCCAAAAATAAATAAATAAAAACAAACAACACAAACAAAGAAAGTGGTAGGGGATTCAAACCCTGGCCATTAGGATTCAGGAATTCAAGCTCTTAATCACTCTACTCCTATTTAGGGAGTCAGCAGCCCAGAAGAATAGTCAAGCAAAAAGCAATGCACAGAGAACTGAAATGTGTTCAGTGCTGTTACTCAGTGTCAGGAGGAAGAAGCAATGGCAGAAACAGTAATCAGGTGGTAAACAGACACAGGAGATCCAGTACAAGGGAAGCTGGAGAGGAGACAGATTCAAGGACCTGACACCAAAGATGGCAATTTTTACAGGACTTGTGACTTGTGACTAGCTGGGTGTGGGTGTGTCTGACACTCTGGGGTGCAGATCATCCCAAAAGTCTAGAGAAATCTAGAGAGAGAGAACTCACTTCACTGACTCCAAGTCTACAGTCCTGGGCTTTCCTGGGCTCTAGCTGCATCCTGTCTTTGGGGCTCCATTAGCTGTCCCCCACTCCTCCATATTCTGATTAGACGTCTCTAAAAAGCTAGCTTGCAGTAAGACTCAAAAATAATGTGGGGGTGAGCACAGAAGGGAGCCAACAAACCAGAGTTCAAGGTTTATTCCTGAATGGTTGGGGGAAATGATACAGTTGACAGAAAGAAGGAAAAGAGATGATGAAGCAGTTTGGTATGTGAGAGTTAAGGAGTGGATGGTCAACTGAGTCAAATGCTCTGGGTCAAGGAGGCTGACTGAGCAAAGGCCCACGGGTGGTTAATGAGGTGGTCTTTGATGACCCTGGTGACAGCTGTGTCAGAAGAACAGTGATGGAAGCTGGAAGGCAGCTGAAAAGTGAAGGAGTCAGGAAGGAATGGGAGGCAATGTGTGTGTTAATTAAGAAATCTGACAGTGGAGAGAATGAAAGAGGAGCTGAAAAACACAAGAGGATCAAATAAAGGATGTTCTCCAAGATAGGAAAGGCCTGTGTATATTTCAAAGAAAGAAAAAAATTAATAGATGTATGCTTGTCATGAGCGTCAGGATAATTATAGAGACAAGGTTCTAGAAGAGACAGGAAGGGAATGGGACTAGGAACAAACACAGAGTTTGGCCTTAAGACAAAGAAAAGAGACAGACCTCTTCTAATGGGTCTGTGTTCTTGTCATTTCCTTCGACTCACATTCATGCCTTACATTTATTTGGACAGTGTGCAGCTAAACATTCACATCTGTGCTCATAGCAGCTCTTCAAGTTAGAGCCTTCTTCATATCACTGTTTGTTGACCATGTGCCAGTCAATTATGTGTTACCTCGTGAGAAGGATACAACTATCATTCCCATCTTACAAATGAGGAAACCAGGATAAAAGATTATAATTCACTTGACCAAGGTCACTCAGCTGGTAACTAGGAGAGATGGATCAGAGGCCAGTCAGTCTCATTCCAGTGTTCTTCTGTGCTCTTCTTGAAATTTTAAGTTGAAAATGGTTGCCTCTAGGTAGTAGGATGAGAGGGTAGAGAGCTGTGTGTGGCCTGGTCTGCAGGGTTTTGTTATAAGCTGTATAAGTACCGTTTGACTTTTTACTGGGGTAGGCTGTCCTTTAACAGACCATTTCTTAAGTGAGGGGTAGAATCATTGAGGCTAGCACAGTCCCTGCTCTCAGCAGACGCGCTCTTCCTTAACACAGTTCTCACTTAGGTATGAACTGTTTGACCACCTGGCCAACCTCATGTCCAGATCCTACTGGGAATAGCAGGCTTTCTGTGACATGTTTTTGTTTTTTTTTTGTTTTCCTAATACAAAACAAAATGAAAACAAAAACTTACACAAAGGAACTTCCTTTTAGTCCAATGGTTAAGACTCTGTGTTCCCAATGCCGGGGGCATAGGTTCGATCCCTGGTTGGGGAGCTAGGATCTCACATGCCACAAGGCATGGCCAAAAGAAACCAACTTGCACAAAACAAAGGAGTTTGCATTTTTTAATAATACAAATTCCTACTAACAAAAAGCAAAAAGAACTGGTATCTGTGGTGAGGTGATGACTCAGCCTTCTCAGTGATGAGGGTGAGGTCACTGGCTAGAAGGGACAGGATGACGATGAGGGCTTGACTTTCTTCAAACCATCCTCCACACAGCAGCCAGCAGCCTTTTAATATCCTACAAGCAGGCCTGATCATGCTTATCCTTCCTTCTTTTATGCTCTCCAGACAGAGTCGAGACATGGGGTAGGGGTGGGGACTATATAAGACTTTGTGATCTGGTCTCACTTACCTCTCCAGGCTTAAGGGCTATTGCTATCCCATACCACCCCTGCCCTAGCTATAGCCTGTAGATCTTAAATTTTGCTCTCTTTGCTTCCCTGGGCCTTCATATCAGTTATTTACCCTTCCTGAATTGTGTTTTCCCATCCCTTCTTCATCTGATTAGTTTCCAAGCCTCATCATTCAGGTTCATCATTTTAGAGGTCACTGCCTCCAGGAAGTTTTCCTGACTTCCATAGCTAGGTTATGAGCCTCTCCTGGGTGTTCCCGTAGCACTCTGTACTTTCCCTTTATTCCCTAATATTCATGCCCTTTTGTCTTCTCTTCAAACACTGATTCTCGGATGACCCTGTGAATTACTTTAACCAACAGAGTGAAGAAGTGACCATGGGCAGGTTCCAGGCCTAAGCCTGAAGAAGCCTGGCAGTTTCCACTTCTGTACATTTAGAAGCTCTGAGCCACTATTTATGAAGTTCAACTACCCAGCTGGAGAGGCCCTGGGACTACATGGAGAAAGAGGCCTAGTTGAGCCTTCATATGACTCCAGCCCCAGCTGCCATCTGACTGCCACCTCATGACAGACCCCAAGTGAGACTAACAAAATTGCCCAGCTGAGCCTAGTCAATTCACAGAACTGCGAGAGAATAACATGATTGTTTTAAGCCACTAAATTTTGGAGAGTTTGCTGTGCTGCAGTACAAAACTGAAGGACAATTTGGGATTTTAATTGTCTATGAGTTTGCTTACCCTGCCAGACTACTGTCTCCATGAAGGCAGGGGCCACATCCAGTTTTTAAAAATTGTTATATACTCAGGACATTCCCCAACACAAAATAAGCTCTCATATATCTGATGAATGCAAATTAAGAATGTCTACAGAATGAAGGCAACAGTAAATGTCTAGAACATTCACTGTGTTGACTACACAATGATATCAACAAAAGGTGATTAACTGGACATCTGGGCAGTAAGTTCCCAATGTAAGTGAGATAGCTTACCTTTGTAGAAGGATTTGCAGAGCTGCAAGGCAACGCAGAGCAACCTTGGGGGCAGAAGAGAAAGGCTAATGGTTTGGGCCTGGAAGTTCAGACCAAAGTAAAGGCAAGGGAACAAAGGTGTCATCCCCGATAGTACTCCCCTGGGCAGCACTAAACAGGTAATCTGGCGTACCAGTGAGGACTACAGCTGCCCTTGCCAAGTACCCTTCACTCAAATGGTCTGTTAGTGTTAACAGGCTTCCAGAGACAAGAGACACCAAAATGCCATTCTACAAATAGAACTAGACATCATCTTCAAAATTTTTCCACTCACTTTAAACACAGAGGGCCTTTAGTGTATGTGGAACAAATACATTTCTGCTCAAATCAATAAATTCCAAGACTGAGGTCTGGTGGTCTTGTCTGAAATAATTATCAGCACAAAGTGTCTAGTCAACTCAATGGGTATCTTTCAAACACCTTCTGTAGATTGACAGTTTGTGTCAAGCTTTACATGGGACGAAAAATGGGAAAATACCATCCCTGCCCTGAGGGAGAGAACAGGGGAGACTAGACTTACACAAGTGAGATAATTAAATAAGAGGACAACAAATAATGGCTGCTAAATTGTGTGATAAGAAACTAAGTGCCACAGGAATTGGGAAAAGTGGAGAACAGCAAGGGCTCGAGCAGTTGAGGAGTTGTCACTAAAGAACTGGAGGTGGCTGAGCCTTAAGGAATGAAACCAACTCCCCCCCATTTCTCGCTGAAAGGAAGGAGGCAGAACTTAGCAGGAAGAAGAGACCTGAACCAGCACGCTTGTTATTTTACTTTGATGTAGCAACGCAAGGAATGTGAAAGGTGGCTGTCCCAAATTCCAAAGCAAGCGTATTTCTGAAGTTTCCCAATATTCACACTTCTAGGCCTTTATCAGTTTTTTGTGCTTGCAAGCCTTTTTCTCTTCTCCCTTCACCTGGTGAATTCTTACTGGTATTTGAAGGTCCCACTCAAATGCAAATACTTTTCTGAATTCTCCCATGGTATTCAATAATCCAGTGCTCATGCTTCTATTGCAACATATCTATGCCTTTGGCCTACTCACTTCCTCTATTGCTACATTAATGCCAACTTACACTTACTAGGCTTTTACTATCTGTTGGGAACTAAACATTTAAAATGTGTATTTAAGCCTCACAACAACTGCATGAGGTATTATTTTTCCTATTTTATAGATCAAGAACCCAAGGCTTAAAGTGATTAAGTAAACTGCTCAAGAATAGGAAAGAGGAAGTAAGAAGGCTGGGATTGGAACCATTTGTGGAACTCCAGAAAGAAAGTGAAAGTGAAGTAGCACAGTCCTGTCTGACTCTTTGGGACTCCATGGACTGTAGCCTACCAGCCTCCTCAGTCCATGGAACTTTCCAGGCAAGAGTACTGGAGTAGGTTGCCTCAGAGGCCACTCTTAAAATACTAGACCATGTCTTCCTGGAGGCTATAAATGCCTTTTACTCATCAGTCTTCTCAGATTCTAGGATGGTGGCTGGCACATGGCTCAAAAATTGCCAAACAAATCAATATACCTGTCATAACACATGCCTGGGTCTAAAGGTAGGTACCCCTCCTCAAGTACTCTTTTACCTCAGATAGACTTCCACCAACCCAGAAGTCACCTGCCAGGGAGAAGGGAGGAGGGAGAAAGTGTGAGCAACTTACATTTGAATTTGAGATCCTTTACTTCATAGATTCAACTGTGGGGAAAGAGGGTTGATTCTTTGCCCAACAAAAGAAAACACAGATAACACTGGCTTAGCCTGAAGATAAGAGCTCTGATTAATAGGCGGCCAGGAGGGGGGCCGGTCTCCTCTTTGAAAGCAGCAATTCAAACCAGACATTTGTTCCGGTCAAACCAGGAAGGACCGGGCGAGATCCCTCCATCTGACCCTATCTTAGGGCAGACTGAGGCACTGACAAAGGAAGGGCTCGGCTGGAGGCTACACAGGGAGACAAAGCGGAGCCAGAGCCCGAATCGGAACCCCAAGTGCAGTTTTTCACCTCCTATCCAATCAAGCCGGGTCTGCAACTCCAAGCTGATGGCCTTAGGCGGAAAGCTCGGGCTACTGTTTTACTCCGTCGCTCCACCCACTGGGTCTGGTGTCTCCCACATCCTCTAGCCTCGGGGCCAGGGGAAGACCGTTCCCCATCGAGCCTTCCCGGGGTCTGCAAGGTCGTCAAGCAACACAGGCCGCTCGGACCCGCTTGTCAATGGTCCTGTTTCTGAGGCGGTTCAGCTTCCTGCCACCCCGTGTCTCTGTGCGATCCCCCCATTCTTGTGCAGCCAGCAAATGACACCTCTTCCACGGGACGCTGGGGCAACATCCCCGTGCCCTTGTAGCAGTTCACCTCTCCGCTACCCCCAAATACGCCTACACCCCCACTTCCTTTCGCTGATCGCCGTGTTTCCGGCTGGGCTCCCTTCTAATTGGCTGGCGGCGAGCTTCCTGGGGGACTCGGCCACTCTAGCCGCTGTCCCGTGGTTTGGCCTCCCTCTTTCGGCCGCGAGCTCTATGGTGCTGGCGACGACATGTGGCGGCTGCCGGGACTCCTGGGCCGAGGTAAGGGCCGTCGGAGCCCCGGGTCTTAAACGGCACCTGAGACTTGCAACTGAAGAGGGTGCAGCCAGGAGGACCAAGCCAAAAGCAACAGCGGGCGGTGCTAGAGCGGAGGAGAGGCAGCGTCGTAAGGGGCGGGGCTACAATCTGTGTCCAAGGTTGGAATTTGAGGTGTGGGAGTGATTAGTGGGAAGAAGGTGGAGCGTAGAGCCTAGGAGTTGGTGGAGTTATTGGAAGGGGAGGAGTCAAGTAGCCGGAGACAGTGCTCAGAGTCCCGGAAAGATGAGCAGAGTAGGCGGAGCCAATGGAAAGACTCGAGATTTATAGAGACCAGGAGCTCCAAACTGTGAGTGAGAGTTTGTGTTTGAATGAATGGTCGTTTTAGAACAGTGTTTATCAGAAGGGCAGTTGAAATCACCCAGGGAGCTTTTTCAGAATAGCTCAACCCTGAATGATCCTGGTTTATTTGGTTCTGGGGTGGCACGCTGGAATCTGTTGTAGGCAAAAGATTCTTACGTGTACCCTTGTTAAAGAACCTCTGTAGAAGCAAGTGCCAGTGTTCCCTGGGTTCCTGGGGTGGGGCCCTGTCAAGGGTCAGAGGGAAGACTGGTGGATATGTCCTTGCCTCAATCCCGTTCATGTCAAAGTGACTGATCCTTGCTCTGTACAGCTCTTCCTCGTCTGCTGGGACCTGGCCTCCGTGGGGTGACCCCCAAGTCCTCCAGCCCAGATGGGCCTCAGGCTACCTCCTCCAACCTGCTGGTTCCTGTGCCCAGTTTTGACAGGTGAGATACTGCCATTCTGTCACCCATGTGCTCCCTGGCCTCCCTCTACCCTCACTTAGGCCAGAACGTGATAGTTTCTGTTACATCTAGGTCCAGCCCCCACTGCCGTGGCCCAGGCACAAGCAAGGGCCCAAAGTCCCATGGATGGAAGGATGCCTTCCAGTGGATGTCTGCTCGTGGCTCCTGGAACCCATTGTGGGATGCCATATCATGGGTAAGGCTTCCCCGGTCCCTTCCTTGACCTTCATTGTGGATGAGAATGATCCTGTATGGAAGTGTAGCCTAGAAACAAAAGCTAGGCCATCAATGTGCCCACACTCAAAATTTGAGTGACCCATGGTGTTGAAGCATATTTGGGGAGATATTGCTGATTCTGCTTCCCATGTATATAATCCTCCTTTCATTCAGTAAGCATTTATTGAACACCTTCATTGAGCCAGGCATTTTTTGCTAGGCCTTAGGGACATAGCAGAGAACAAGGTAGATATGATTCTTACCTTCATGATGCTTACAATTAAGTATTACTAAGTAGCTAACTTTTAATTTATTAATAGATTCTCTGTATATTATCTTATTTAATCCTTACAAAGCTTTACAGAGGAAATATAATATTCATTTTATAGATGAGGAAATTCAGGCTCTGAAAGTTTAGGTAACACTCCTAAGGGCACACAGCTAGTAAGTAGAAGACCCAGATTTTACTCTGGAGCTCATGCTGTTAGCCACTATGGTCTGTACCTTGGTTGCTCTATCTAGAGTAGCTTGTAAAAGCACTCAGTACACATCCTGGCCTGTAACAGTTACTTAGTAAATATTTGTTGACTCTGATCTATAAAAGCAGAGGTGTAGTAACGTGAGCTGACAGGAGGTCTGTCAGGGCAGAATCTTTGCCTCTCAGGTTCTGTTTTTAAGATACTCTAAATGAAGTTGGCACTCACATCGTTCTCATGTCCGTCATTTCTTATCCCTCTCACTTTCATGCTATGTACTTTGGGCAGGAAGTTTGACTTCTCTGAGCTTCAGGTGTCTCATCTTTAATTTGGTGTCATCAGCAGAGCTGAGCCTGGAATGTCTCCACACCAAGGGCACTTCTCTCTGGGGAGCTGTGGCCTAGGGGCATAACACATCCTGGAGAGGGGAGTGTTTTCCCATCTTGTCAATGATATGAACCCTAGGGTGATCCTGTAGTGAGTCCTTCTAGAAACTGGGTCTGAATGTCAGGGGTCCTGATGTCACCCCTGAGCTCTGTCACTACTGCCCATGTAGAAGAGCCTGACCTTGTTTATTCAGTCACTCACTCATGCATCTATTCAGCATGTATTTATTAGTGCTATATCTATTAGGTGCCTGTATCTCCTAGACTATATATATAGATAGATAGATAAGTTTATATCTACTAGACTATATCTGTGGTCTACTAGGAATACACAGGTGAGCAAAACAGACATGGTTCCTTACCTTGTAGTGCTTAGAGACTAACAGGAGAGACAGACCTTGATGGATAGTTTCAGACATGACTGTTTAAGTACCAGTGCGATCAGGGCTCCACAGGGGAAGTTTGGGTGCTTGTGAGTGTGTAGTGGGCAAGCGGCCACAGCCAGAAATCAGGAAAGGCTTCTCGAAGGAGTGACATTGGACTGCAGGAGTTGATTGATGGAGAGCTGTGTCCATTATATGCTGTCTTCCCCAGGGCACTCTGGCCGTGTTGGCCATGCAGCTGGCGAGGCAGATCCACTTCCAGACGTCCCTGCCAGCAGGACCTTGGCGAGTGGAGCACTGCTCTTGGTACAGTCCGCTGGACCGCTTCCTCTCATCTCCCTTGAGGCACCCTTGTTCCTGTGAGTTCTCAGTCCCAGGGTCAGGAGGGCTGGGCTGGGAGTTTCTTCTGGGCCAGGAAGCATCTCTGGACACACCTTAGGAAAAGAGACATCAGAGACTCCTTGCCTTTCCTATCTTCAGTCAGAGGAAGGGGAATGGGAGAAAGTTCTGTCCACCCAGGGTGTGGGCCACACCTGCCTCCAGGGTCCTCCCATGTCTTCCTCTCACCTTCCATGCAGGGAGCAGTGCAGAGAGCCATGCAGGGGTCCAGGCGATTTTAGATTCTAGGTGTGGCTCCCTGCCCAGCTCTCAGCCAGTTAGGTTATTCTCTGGTTAGTCATTCATTAAAAAGTGAATCTTTGTGGTGGTGGCTTAGTCGCTAAGTTGTGTCCAACTTTTGCAACCCCATGGGCTATAGCCTGCCAGGCTCGTCTGCCCATGGGATTTTTCAGGCAAGACTACTGGAATGGGTTGCCATTACTTTCTCCAGGTGATCTTCCCAACTCAGGGATCGAACTCTGGTCTCCTGCTTTGCAAGCAGTACCCCTGTGTTGCTGGCGGATTCTTTACCAACTGAGCCACCTTACTGAGTGGCTATCATGGGCCATGGTACAGAGGCAGGGCAGTGCAGTGTAATGTTTACAGGTCTAGAGTCACACTGTCAGGATTCCAGCCCAGAACTGCTGAAACTACTTTTGTGTCCCTGGACAAATCACTTAAAAAACAAAACACAAACTTACTTATTTTTAGCTGTGTTTGGTATTAGTTGCAGTACTCAGTGCCCTAGAGCATGTGGGCTCTTAGTTCCCAGACCAGGGATCAAACGTGTGTTCCCTGCATTGGAATGTGGATTCTTAATCACTGGACCACCAGGGAAATCCCTGGATGAGTCACTTAACTTCCCTGTGCCTCAGTTTCTTCACCTGTAAAATAAGGAAATAATAAAACGGACCCCATAGGTTTCTTGGAAGGACTAAATGAGTCAATACATGTGGAGGACTTAGAACACTGCCTGGTATGTAGTAAGCACTCAGTAAGTATCACTTTAAGTTTTTGCCTTTATTATTATGACTACAATCATTATCAATATTACCATCAAACCAAGTGCTAAGTGCTGGGACTAGAAGAGTGAATAAAGTAGATGCCTCCCTGCAGCTGAAAGAATTCAAGCCAAGGAGAGAGTTATGCTTGAGGGTTGTGGGTATCAGCAGAAATGTGGGCCCCTTTCCACCCCTGCGGAGGGAATCCAGCCAAGGAAATGGAGGAGGAGGTGTGTGATGGACATGTCTCAGGAGTTTCCAGATTCTTCCTTTGGTCCCTAAAATCTCAGAGAGGGCTCAGTCAGTCCCAGCAGGGTGAACCAATCCCCTTCTCTGTTTTTTTTTTTTTTTCAATTTTATTTATTTGGCTGTATCCCGTGTGGGATCTTAGTTCCCCGACTGGGGATCGAACCCACACCCCCTGCATTGGAAGCACAGAGTCTTAACCACTGGACTGCCAGGGAAGCCCTGAACTGATCCCCTTCTGATGTGACTATTCTCACTGGCTCTTTCTAGCGCTGCGGAGACACATCCTGCCCAGCCCTGATAGCCCAGCTCCCAGGCACAGTGGCCTCGGGAAACGCAGGCTAGGCCAGGAAGAACCCTCCACTCAGCCTGAGAGCATCTCTTCACCCAGCTCCTTGAGAGCAGCTAGGCATCAGGATCCCTCTGAGGAAGGTATGGCCCCAGCTACTAAAAACAAAAGTCTGTGGTAGGATGGGGTGGGGGTGGGGAATCGGGCAGATGGACTTTTGTTGCTGCATATTGCCAGCTAAGGGAACTGTCATTCTTGTGAGTCCTCATGCTTTCTGGGGAAATTTGGAATTATTCTGGTTCTTGGCAGTGGTGCTGGCTGGAAGGCTGGGGGCACTGGGAGAGTGGGAGAAAAAAGAAATAACACCTTTCTCCTTTGCCCTTTGCCTCGCAGATCCCAGTGACATCAGCTTCCTGCATGCCAGCAGTAGCTTCAAGCCCAAGCCAAAGCCGGCCCAACCTCATCCCACTGACGAAAAGCAGGTATTGTCCAGATGTGGCCACCTGGATCCCCATAACATTTCCCTAGACGAGCAGCACTCCCAGGGAACTGTCCCATGATGAGTCTATGTTTCTTTCCCAGGAACAAGAGAAATCAAAAAGTCTTTCACTTGAGGAGGCCATGACTTCCATTCAGCAGCTCTTCCAGCTCAGTGTTTCCATCGCTTTCAACTTCCTAGGTAACTGGGTGGACCCTGCCTCAA
This sequence comes from Antilocapra americana, assembly GCA_007570785.1. Classification (NCBI taxonomy): domain Eukaryota; kingdom Metazoa; phylum Chordata; class Mammalia; order Artiodactyla; family Antilocapridae; genus Antilocapra; species Antilocapra americana. The sequence continues at coordinate 10,824,615 of ML661893.1, read as the reverse complement.
GGAAGGCAGATGGGAAGTAGGAAAGATATAGGGTAGGTCAGAGCAGCAAATGGCCTAATAATAACATAAATAAACATGAGAGAGTTTATTTTCTCCAAGGTATGTCGACCAAAGCTGGCATAATGGCTCTGTGGTGTCAGAGACCTATTCTCAGTCCAATAGTTCTGCCATTCTTAAAACAGGCTAAAGGTCCAATTTGCCTCATATGCAAATAGTAGCCAGCTGGAAGGGGAAAGGTGAGAAAGCTGAAGAACCACTCCTTCCCAACCTAGAAGTTGCACAGATTATTGTCCAGAATGAAGACTTGAAGTTATATCTAGTCTCAGAGGAGCCTGGGAAATGTAGTCATTAGCTGAATGACCATGTGCTTACCTGGAAATTCTGTTACTGTGTAAAAAGGAGAAAAATCTTGGAATGATCCCTTGAATTTTCTGCCACACTTAGGCCAACATAGTCTTCTGAGGTTTGGTGCAGGCCCTCAAGTACCCTTACTTACCCACATCTGGAGACCCAGATACCTCTCTAACATTTGTCCTGTTCTCCACAGTGACCTGGCTTGTTTCAGGCCTTCTCATGTGGAGACACAGACCCCTGGCAGCATCTCTTGGAGTCTAATGGGCCTGTGGGTGAAAGGCTGGGGTTCATTCAATACAGATGTATTAAGCAGTCACCTTTGCTAAGCCCTGTTTTAGTTGTTGGAGACACGGTGATTCACAAGACAAAGTCCTTACTCTCATAGAACTGCTGTGTGAGCTGAGGGAGAGAAAAACAATACATTAACAAACAAAAAAGAGAATTTCAGTTCATGATAAATCTTATGAAAAAAATTACACAGGAGGATGCATTTGTGACTTGGGCAAGGAGCAGCTCTGATTTGGAAGGCTTTAACCTGACTGAATCACAGATGGAAAAGATCCTTGACCTGGCTGACAAAAATAAGCCAGTCTTGTTTCCGTTTGGAGAAAGCTTTCCAAGCTGAGGGAATAGCCAGTGCAAAGGTCCTGAGGCAGGATTGAGTTTTGTTTGTTTAAAGGGAAAAAAGGGTGAATGTGGCTGGAGCTCAGGGATCACCAGGAGAGTAGAAATAGATGAAATTAGAGAAACAGGCAGGAGCCAGATCGGCTCAGACCTTCTGAGCCACAGTGGGTGAGACAGGAAGCCACTGGAGGGTTTTGTACTGCAGAAGGAAGCAGGGGCAGTCATGTGATCTAATCTACTTTTTCAAAGATCTCTCTGCATGTGGGACTTCCCTGGTGGTCTGGACTTCCCTGGTGGTCTAGTGAGGTAAAGACTCTGTGCTCCCAATGCAGGGGGCTTGCATTCAATCCCTTGTCAGGAAACTAGATCCTGCATGATATAAGTACAGCCAAATTAAAAACAAAACAAAACCTCTGCCTGCTGTGTAGACAGATGTGAATCATAGGAATGCCAGAAGGGAAACAGGAAACTAGCTTGGAGCTGCTGGTTAAACAAAATGTGATGGTGACTTGGTCTAGGTTAGAGGCGGAGGAGCCAGTGTAGGGAATGGAGCCAGGATGGGATCCTTTGCCCTCTGGAGTCTCCTCCTCAAGGGCAGAGGGCTCTGTGAACCCTCGACAGAGAGTTTTCAGGCAGCCAGGAGGTGACTCATTCACTGCTGGCTGAATGGAACCCAGCTTCCACCTCATTAGCTTTTTGTGATTTTTGATGGGCAGACAGTCTTCTGAGAATTTTCTTGCCCATTCCTTCCTTCACATACATATTCATTTATTCAGCAAGTGCTCAGCACTGTGGCAGAGCACAAAGGGAGCATAAGCCATAATCATATTTTGCATTTGTATAGAGCTTTCACCCTATGCAGAGTTATTTCTTCTACATTCTTTTTCTGCTTCTGCCTCCAGGATTTTACAGTCTAATTGAGGAGACAGGGCTTGTACTCTCAAAACAGTTTAGTTCCTAGAAAAAGGCTTATATATGAAGTAAGTGCCAGAAGAGTGTTTAAAGCCTGAGTGTGGTCTCAAGATTCTAGAGCAGAAACAGGTTGGGACGGGCTGATGATGGAGGCAGAAAAAGGCATCCCAGGCAGGAAAAACAGGCTTAGAGTTGAGAGTAGGCCATGCCCAGCCTCTTGCTGGTTTTCCTTTTTGTTCAGGTGATAAAAAAGAACATGGGCTTTGGAGCTGGGCTCTCTTATATTATCTCTCACAGTTTCCTCATAAAGCAGAATTAACAGTGTCAGCTGTATCAGTTACGTTACATTGGTGACAAGCAGCCTAAACCCACTTTGGCTAACCTAAGCACAAAAGGAATCTATTGAGATCTATAGATTCCTACCAAGGAATCAGAAAGGATAGGAATCAGAGAGGCTCCAGAGATCTAGGGGGCAGTAACTGAGCAACAGTGCCTGCAGAGTGCTGTCATCAGAATAACCTGCAGGAGCTGTTCTCTCTCCTGTTGCAACCAGATCAAGATTCAGATTCCTGAGAGAGGGTCTCATTGGTTGGGAAGAGCAGAGGCACATTATTGACAGCACTGGGGGGAGGGCTGTTTCCAAAGGGAAATTAGGATGCTGTTCCCAAGAGAAAGATGGAGTACAGGAGGGCAGAACCCACGGTTGTCTATAGCAAATCAGTGAAATGTGCAGAGGATGGAAATACATGCAAGATACATGCAAAGTTTCTAGCGCAAAAAGAAAGGAAGGAGCCTCTGGGCATCTGACTAAGGATGTGGGGACGTTCACAGAGGAAGCTGTGTTTACACCCTGTGCTTTCTTACAGGGACAGAGAACATGAAGAATGGGGACTACGCAGCAGCCTTTTCCTACTTCCAGAAAGCAGCAGACCGCGGCTACAGCAAAGCACAGTACAACGTGGGCTTGTGTCATGAGCATGGCAGGGGCACCCCCAGGGACCCCAGCAAGGTACTGCACCTCCTCTTGCCCCCAGGCTCATCGCCTGTGCTGCCTTGCCCATAGTGACCTCTAGAAATGAGCAGGGGGCAGGGCTTGGGAAAGTCCAGCTTCTCTCCCTAAGCCAGGAGGGAAAAATAAATAAGTCTCCAGCTTCTCAGAATTGAAACTCCAAACACAGGAAGGCCAGGGACCTTGTCTTTATTCTTTGCAGCTATATCCTCATGACCTAGAATGTTACTTTGATGAATGGATTAATTAATTCTAAAAAGTAGGGTAGGCAAAGATTTTGTCCATAAGAGTGTTATTTCTTAGAATTGTATATGATGGCCCAAAAAAGGGAAGCAATTTGAAGTTCCTTCAATAGAGAATTGGTTAGTAACATCTGTGTTGGCCTTAAAAATGATATACTATATCTATATTTATTTACGGAGGAAGGTATTCATGGTGTATTGCTTTTTTTAAACTAGCAGCTTTTTAAAAATTTTTATTTATTTAATTTATTTATTTTTGGCTGTGCTGGGTCTTCATTGCTGCTTGGGCTTGTCTCTAGTTGCAGAGACTGGGGGCTGCTCTTTGTTGCAGTGCACAGGCTTCTCATTGTGGTGGCTTTTCTTGTTGCAGAACATGGGCTCTAGGGTGCACTGGCTTCAGTAACTGCGGCTCCAGGGTTCTAGAGCACAGGATCAATAGTTGTGGCACATAGGCTTAGTTGCTCCACAGTATGTAGGATCTTCTCCAACCAGGGATTGAACCTGTGTCTGTTGCATTGGCAAGTGGATTCTTTATCACTGAGCCACCAGAGTGTATTGTTAACTGAAAAAAAAAAATAGGTTACAAAACAGTGTAGTTCTCTCTATCCCTACACACACACACACACACACACACACACACATTTATATATGTGTGTGTGAATACATATATAATGTGTATATATGTATATATTCACATATATACATGTGTGTATATATGTTAATACATATATGTGTATTATATATGTGTATATGTGTATAGACATGTTATAAGTATGTATATATGTTAATGTGTATATATATATGTTAATATTACAGCATATGGGGAAAAGCTGTACACTAAAATATTAACAGAGAACCATCTTCAGAGGGCAGGATTTCTTGGAATTTTGTTTCTATTTTTGACTTATTTGTACTTTCTGACTATTGATATAATGATTATATATTATTTAATTAAAATACTTTTTAAAAATTTCATTCCAAAAAAGGCAGCCTACAGAGTTCTCAGTTGACTGGATGTTTTTCCCTTCACCTCAGGCAGCCTTTTATTACCAATTGGCTGCCAGCCAGGGCCACAACTTGGCTCAGTACCGATATGCAAGGTGCCTGCTACAAGACCCAGGCTCCTCGTGGGACCCTGAGCGGCAGAGGGCAGTATCCATGCTGAAGCAGGCTGCAGACTCAGGCTTACGAGAGGTGAGTGCCATTGGTAGGGTCTTTCCTGGGTACTTGGGTCATGTGGAACTAGGCAGTAACCAGGATACCTTTATCCTTCCTCCTCGACCACAGGCCCAAGCTTTCCTCGGGGTGCTTTTCACCAAGGAGCCCTACGTGGACGAGCGGAGAGCTGTGAAATATCTTTGGCTTGCAGCCAACAATGGGGTATGAGGTCTCCATATCCAGGCATGATGGGGATCAAATCGGATAAAGGAAGGGATCTGGGAATGGGTACCGTGCTTAGAGGAAGGTTGATAGGCACATTGGGCCGGCTTCAAGCCTTAACTCTCTCTAAATTACTGTGTGCCCCTTAGGCAGGTCCAGTGGTGTGCTGGTGTCGGCTCACACTAGTGTAGAAAAATTGTCGTTAGCTTGAAATCAGCTGTGGGGGGAGCATTAGCACCACAGAATTGCCAAATGCTACACAGCAGGGCTTTTTCCCTTAGAGAGCTAGTTGTTAGACATTTACTAGCATATACTGGGCTGGTCACTTGTTTTCCTCATCTCGAAGATTGGAGTAATAATGCCTGCCTGACCTGCCTACTGCTTCCCAGGGTTGTTGTGAGGATCAGAATCTAACTGAGATAATAAGTGTGAAAGCACTTTGTAAAGTGCACACATAAAAGGTGTACCATCACAAAGAACTTAGTCCAGGGAAGTTGGAAGACACGTGAGGTGAAGACACTGAGCAGTTTTGGGGGTAGAGAGTGTCTGGTTGTCTATGAAGTAGGGATTGGCATCCAGGTAGCATGACCCAGAGTCTGTTCCAGAGAGCAATAGTGTAAATAATACAAGGAAAAAATGTTCAGATAGGTTCAGGAAACATTGAGTTAACCAGATATTTTTAATGCAGGAAATTTCAGAGCTTTATGTCACTGTGAATCACTGAAAAGACATCTGTGGGTCTGCGGGATCCTCAAGTGTCTTTGACCAGTGTATATATTTTTTAAGTTGTATCTTGAAGGACCAGGAGCCCTGAATTAAAGCCAGCAGTGGCCATGTACTAGAATTTCCCTGCATAAGGGATGCTGCTCCTCTTTGCTTTCTGGCCAACATGGTGATGGCTTTGGTGAACTCTTGGGCATCAGAATACTTCTCCTTTTTCACTCTGTGTTGTCCAAAGTATCTGCAGTGGTCGCATGCATGCTCAGTCATGTCTGACTCTTTGTGACCCCATGGACTGTTGCCTGCCAGGTTCCTCTGTCCATGGGATTTTCCAGGCAAGAATACTGGAGTGGGTGGCCATTTCCTACTCCAGGGGATCGTCCCAACACAGGGATTGAACTCACCTCTCCTGCATTAGTAGACGAAGTCTTTACCACTGAGCTACGTGGGAAGCCCAGAGTATCTGCAGTAGCCATCAAAAGGGGACCAGTGTCACCAAACAGTACCAGCCTCTGTGCTTGCCTTTCCATGAAATAGCTGCAGAGCCTTCCTAGAGCTGGGTGGGCCTAGGGACCATGTGAGGGCCAATCCTGGGGACACCCTGGCCTGTGTTAGTCACCCAGCAGGCCAGGTGGAAAAGTACACAAAGGGATGTTGTATAGCACGTACGTGTATAACAGCATGGGTATTTTTGACCTGACTGTGTTCTAAGCTGGCCTGTAGCCACGAGTCTACTGTATTTATTACATAGACTCTGGTCTACATGTTACAGAAGCTCTTTCCAGGAATTTGAGTTTAGAAGGCAGAAGAGAAATGGAACTATGGTTGGGAGACTGAATATAATGAAAATATTTATTACAGAGAGGGAGAGATTAATGATGTGGGCAATGAAAAGTGTGATAACATTAACACTAATCTAGGCACTTTAACCTCAGGGTTAATAAGGTTGGTGCTGTTATTAGTCCCACTTTACAGATGAGGAGACAGGCACAGAGACATAGACTGTGATGTCTGAGGTTACACAGCTGGAAAGTGGTGAAGCCAAGACTGGAACTCAGACATCTGGCTGTACAGACTGGGTTCCTAATCCCTACTGCTAGCTCTCAGCGAGAGAGAGAGAGGACCCAGAGCCAGAGGCAAAGGGATAAAAGCATTTTAACCTTTCAAAGGAGGAGGAACATGTTCTCAGTAATGTAGGCTTTGTAACCATCCGGGTAGAGATCAGGAAGGCATACAGGGCTTGCAGAAGCCCAACCGCTACCCTCTACCAGGAGAAACAGCTCCTGGATCTTTCAGGAAAACCTAGGGGCCTGACTCGTTGTGCCTCTCGCAGACTTCGCTTCTGCACACTTTCAGTACCATCTTCAGCAAGTTTCCACACTGCTCTGGCCAGAATTGCTCTGGGTGGAGGGATGCCTGTTTCCTGTGTTATGGGCCTCTGGCTCTTCAGAGTTGAGATCCCTTGGTCCAGCGAGGGAGTCACCTTCGGGGGTGAAGCGCCAGCCTGCTGACTGCTGCACCTTCCTCCTGCCGCAGCATTTCAGTTCTCAGTCCTTCGTGTGTGTGCATCTGTGTGTCTGTCCGTTTCTTCCTTTAGGACTCACAGAGCAGATACCACTTGGGAATTTGCTACGAGAAGGGCCTTGGGGTACAGAGGAGTCTGGGAGAGGCCATGAGATGTTACCAGCAGTCAGCAGCTCTGGGGAACACGCCTGCCCAGGAGAGATTGCAGGCCCTCTTCTCCACAGAGGCAGCAGGTACAGACATCAGGTCCCTCCCTGAGCTTAGTACCCTGAGACAGAGAAGCAGGTGGCAGTAGCTTTCTGTTACTTCCTGCTCCAGTGTTGGGTACGAGCCCAGCTTTATGAGTCTGACAGGTCAAATCTGAGTTTTAACCCCTGCTCTGTCACTGAACTTGGACTGCATGTTCTTGCACCTGTTTCTTCACCTCTGAAAACTCATTAGGTTGCTTGTGCCCTTGAAGAGTGGAGTCTCTGTTTCCCCCAGTCCTGTGGAAGTCCTGTAATCAAATCTCGCCAGCCTTCAAAGTCAGATTTCCTGGGGATTCCCAGTTCCTTTGCCAGTTCCCTGGGCTGGGAAGCCTGACGTGGGGCTCAGAACCTTCACAACGGTGGGAGAACTTCTGTGATACAGTTATTTTCCAGTTTGTGGGCCACCCACCTGGCGGGTATGGGATTTAATTTTACTGTGATTGCATCCCCTCCTACCATCTCACTGCAGCTTCTTCTTTGTCTTTGGATGTGGGATATCTTTTCTTGGTGGGTTCCCACGTCCTCCTGTTGATAATTGTTCAACAGCTAGTTATTGGTACTCTCATAGGAGGAGATGAGGGCATATCCTTCTACTCTGCCATCTTGGAATCAATCTCTGGAAACTCATTGAGGATTAAATGAGATAACAGCCAAGGGCTTAGCATAGCCTGGCGCATAGTAGGTGCTGAATGCATGGTGGCCTCTCAGATGACTCATCAGGAGGGACACTATCCTGAGGCTGCCTCCGGGCCCTGACTTACGGTCTAGGGCTCTGGGAGCCCTGCTCACCCCTGACTCACTCTGGCTGACCAGGTGAACAATGCCAGGGGAGCCAAGTCCTTTACGAAACCCTTGCTCCGAAGTAGAAGTCCAAGAACACAGGGTAAGAGTTGCTCTCCCCTCTCCTCACAGCCCCAGGGCCCAGCGACCTAGCAGTGAGAGGCCAGAAGTCGTTTTCCAGCCCCTCTCTCTGCAGCCTGAACAGGAGCCTGATGGCAGGAGCCTCTTGCCTGCCACATGCCTCAAGCACAGGGAACCTTGGCCTCGTCTGTAGAAGCGGGCATCTCCAAGCCAGCCCCGGAGCCTCCAGCAGGGCCATCCCCCCACACCCCTACCCCTTGGAAAGGAGTCTCGTCAGACTGGGTTTTGGCTAAGGTGAGATAAGATGCAGTCACTAGGACCTCTTGCTGGTGCAGGAGGGAGGGGCGGGCAGGAAGGAGGTGAGATAGCAACAAAAATAGGGCGTCAGTATCCCTTTCTGGGGTGGAAATTCCATGGGAGCTCAGGTTTTTAAGCCATTTCAAGTACATGTCTAATAGATGACTCTGATCATTTCTCATAGGCCCACAAATGAGCTGTGGATGCATTCAGTCATTTCTGGTCTGTGCATAAAAGATTCCTTCATTGACCTGGGGAAAACTTTATACTGAAGAGGTCAGAGACCTTGGTCCTTGCCTTGGCCTTTGTCTTTGAGAAATCACTTCCTTTCCCCCTTGCCTGGCCTCAGTTTCCTCAGGCTCAGACTACATCATTTTTTGCCAGCATCTGATATGTGTGCCTCCGGTGGTTCACGAGGATTTTAGGTAGCATTCAAATTAATATTTTTTAATTTTAGTATTTGTATTGTTAATATATATTATAAAATGTGATTAGCATATTATAATTTCACAGATATTAAAAAATAGTGAATCAAGTTTGAGAAAAACCTTGTGACATTGCATAAAGGGAGCACAGATCCAAAGAGGTGGTAAAAGTCATGGGGTGGTCCCACGAACGCCTATAACTCAGGAAATGCTGAATCATGTTGCTTTTGTTCATCTCCACTAGATCCATGATTGTCTCCACTTCACCTTTGATTTGAAAGGAAGGAGCTTAGTGTCCAAATGCCTGATGGAACTGTTTGACTTTTTCAGGCCTTCATACTTCACTCAGCCCTACAGATGGAGCCTGTGAGTTCTCAGAGAGATACCACAACTTGAATCCCAAAGAAGAGGCCAGTTATCCACCTGCCTCCCCAAAGAACCTTAAGTACCTGGCCAGCACAGTCAAGAAGAGGGAAGTGTATGAAGACCCAGGTTCTGGCCACATCTCCTCGAAGCAGTGGCCTGACTCGCTGTGTTGTTTCCTCAGCTGTAGACCAAGGACAGCAGTGTCTGCCCTCCTAGCCGCCAGGGCTGAGGTGGGACATTTCACTGTGAAAGGACCTTGGTGCACACTCAGGCCCTAGGAGGTAGAGTGATGCCCTGTTTCTGAGGGTTTGGGTGTCATCAGGCCAGGGCTAGGATCCTGCCTCTTGACCCCTGGCTCAGGGCTCTTTTGTGTATTTCTCACTGAGTTTTATGTGAAAGCCTTATTATCATCCTGCCAACAGGAGGGAGACTGAGCCCCAGGAGTCTTGGTACCAGAGAGTGTAGATTTCGAGATCCTTGTTTGTGAAAGGTTTGTGCCAGAAATGGATGGGAGTTTAATAAAAGAGATACTGGAGATTATCTCATCACTCTTGCCCTTGAGTATGTTGGGGAAAGCCAGGGAGACGGGCAGGGGAAGCTGAAAGCCAAGGCTCCATCCTCATATCTAAACTCTCCATTAACCAATTTAAAGGGTCTTAAAAGCTTCTCCAAGAGAGAGACATAGAAAAAAATGATTTCTGAGTCAACGCTAATGACTCCAATTACTGAATTTGTGCATAGCTGTTCCCCGGCTTCTGGATGTTAGCCCAAGTTCAATAGCAGTGATGTGGTTGAGGGTGCGGGATGGGAGGGACTGAGGACCAAGCCCCTAGAAACTGTTCAAATGGGAAAGACCAGCAGCGTGGCTAGCTCCAAGTGGGGAGGATCTGAGGAGGGGAGTTCTCTACATTTCTCTCTCTGCTGCCCGCACCCACCTCTCACTTCTAGTGGTCTCATCACCAGAGTCCTAAGCTTCCTCCAGCTCCCGCGCCTCCCCTGCCCTCTACTCCCTTTCCAGGACTGCCCTGTACACGGGCCTCACCCCCCTGGTCCCCTCCTGTGACTTCTTCCCACAGATGGCTCCTTGAAAGCAAGGACTTTTTCTTTGGATTCCAGTATCCTCAGCACTTAGCATGAGGCCTCATTGTGCAGGTAAAGGTTCAAGACACACACTGGTTAAAGCTTAGGGTTTTAAGCTGTGCAGCGCACTCATCTCTCTGCAAAAAAAAAAAGGTTTCTGTGGTCAGATAAGTTTGGGAAACGCTGCATTAGACATCCCCTTTTTATAGATTCACGATATACATCAGCATATTCAAGGTTCCAAGAAGTCCTGCAGTAAAATACTTGGTTAACCGAGTGCTCCCCTCATAGAGCTAGGCACAGAGCCCAGCTCCCCTCAGATAGCTGGTGAACCTTCCTGGGGCACCCCTTGTGTAAAGTGTCACTTCCTGCCTTCCCATGGAGCCACACTCCCTAGCCTCTTTCCCTCCTTTTGTCACTGGGGGTTCTCTGATTATCAGCTCCTCTGGTCATGCCTGGGCCAAGGGGCAGTTCAGACAGTCTGGGGACCCTGGGCCTCCTGTGGTGATGGCCAGGGGTAGGGCTCTCCCTCCCCCTCAGTTGTTACAAATTAAGTGCTAATCCAATCTGGCATGCCAGATATAGAGGGGGGATATTTTTAAGCTCCCATTGTGGAGAAGGAAGGATGGAGAGTCGTGAGAGGAATGTTGTCAAGGGACCAAAAATCCTCAGCTGTTCAGTCCCTGCGGTCTCTGTACAGTCCCAGGGGAAGGGGTTCCTCGCAGCCCCTGGACCAGCTGTGCTTTTGCCATTAAAATTCCACTATTAATGACTCATTGCCAATGCCCTGAAAGGAAATGTGAGGGGAGGCTAGGAAGGTGGCCCCTGTTAGCAGGGCCAACCTGGGTCCAGATGACCCAATGTTGCTGGTGCCCTCAGCAGTGAGCCCTTTGCCAAGGCTCTGCTGCCTCAGTTTCCTTATCTGGAGATGCTGTTTTCAGAGGGCCCTGCCACTGTGGCTTCCCTGGTGGCTCAGTTTGTAAAGAATTTGCCTACAGTGCAGGAGACTTAGGTTCGATTTCTGGGTTGGGAAGATCCCCTGGATAAGGGAATGGCTACCCACTTCAGTATTCTTAGAGAATTCCATGGACATAGGAGCCTGGTGGGCTATAGTCCATGGGGTCACAAAGAGTCAGACACAACTAACACTTAAACTTTTCACTGACACTGCGGACGCTGTTTGGTTCATTATATCTTCAGTACAGGGCATTTAGCAAATGTTCAGTACATTTCATTCAGTAAATAAGTGATTCTATGCATTATCTTCTCTCCACCTGACATCAGCCAGTGCCAAGACTACCCAACACATAGGAATTGCTTTAAAATATTTAAATGATTCTGTGTACCCCTCCCCACACTGCCATTCCTAGTGCTACTTCTGACCCTTAGTAATTACTCATACATACAAAATGTTTGTTGAATGAATGTTTCTGATCATGCCTCCCACCCCTGACCCACTCACTATATTGTACCCATTTACTCAGTAGGGACTGGAAAATACTGACCTATTTTCTAGGTGTACACTATGTGCCAAGCTGAGCCTGTGCTGAAACTCTTCCCCTCCCCCTCCTGTCTTGCTGTGTTGGGGATTCGGTTCTCTCCAGAGTCCCAAGGGTGGTGGTTGCATATCCCTCTCATTTCAGTCAGAGGAGAAGTAGGGTCAGTGAGCTGCCAAGCTGAAATTGGGTGACAGACAGGGAGGCTGCCTGTCAATCTCAAAACTGCCCCCAGGCTCCAAATGAGCACTGCGCTGTGGTGCTCCTAGTGCTGGAGAATGGCTGACTATTGATAAAAAAAATGTCCCCTTGCGCTTTCCAAATTAAGGCAACATTTAACCGAGTGCTCGCTGGCTCGCCTGCTCCTTCAGTCTCCCGGGGGACAGAGCCCATCTTGGTGGAAGGTGTTTGAGCATGTCCAAAGCCTCAGCTCTGACATCTCAGCTGATGTCAAGAAGTTTCTGTAACCTTTCCATTCAGCACACTAAGTTCTGTCAGCATACGCACTGTCTCACTCTCAACGGTTTCTTGGGGGAAAGGGCTGGCACCAGCCCTTGGAGGGGTTGCTAGGTGTGGGCAAGAGCACCAAGGCTCACCAACATACACCCCAGCCCTGATCAAAGGTCGGTTGCCTCAGAAACATCTCCACCTACGAGTTCTCCAGATTCTGTGGGGAATCAAGGATCACAGTGGTCCTTAATCTTATTTGGGTCACAGACCCCTTTGAGAATCAGATGAAAGCACTGTCTCCCTCTCATGGAAAAGTACACATCCTCCCAATTTTGCATGCCATTCAGCAGGTCCTTAGATCCCGAAGCTTGACCAGGAACCCCAGGTTAAGGACCCTTGATATATCAGATAGAACATCATCTGAATTTCAGATGTAGATGCTAGCCCTGCCACAAGCCTGCTGTGTGGCTCTGGGCCAGTCAGTCCTTTCTGTCTTGCCATTTCTTTGGCAATAAAGCGTTCAGGCTCCTTGTGATTAAAACTGCCTGTCTGTGGAGGTTTAGTGACTTAGAGCAGTGCTGTTTACCTTTTTTATAGGTCACATGTTCCTTTGAAAATCTGATAACTCTGCATCTTCTGCCTAGAAAAAAAGCCTGTACACAAAGTTTTGCCTAGTATGCAGGGGTTCCAAGGACTACAGATTTAGGTCTTTTGAACTAGAGGGAGGCAGTGATCCAATTGTGAGCAATGGTTCTAGTTTCCTTAGGTCATCTCTTCTTCACATCTCTTCTCTCCATCTCCCAACATCAGCTCTGCCCTGAAAATCCACTAGTGATTGGGGGTCAGCACTGTCTACTCCAGTGCTAGGGTTTTCAGACTGTTTTCATGTAATGGAATCTTTTTTTCCCCCCCCTCTTTTCTAATGAAGTCTTATACCTGGAGCTCCAGTATAGAAAAAAGGAAATCCTATAGCATTTCTGTACCCACTGTTTCATTTTTTTCTTCCATTCAACAAGTATTCATCAAGTATTCATTCACCTTGCCTTGGGCCAGGTGCCTTGCTTGTCAAATTGGAGACCTTACCTGCTTGGTGTCCCCCAGCCTCTTGCATTGGCTTGGGGAGCCACACAGCTTGCAAATCACAGATCTCGTAAAGAGGTTATTCTACCCTGGAGTGAGATATTAGAGACCAAGAGACCCTGCTCCTGGAGCTCCTGAAGCACTCTGGGGGCACCATTTTGTTCATCTGTAAAATGGGATAATAGAATAATGATGCCTCACTACATTCTAAGTATGGATGGTTTTCATTATCCCTAGATGGGAGTATGATTGGCACCTTTCAGTGAACAGTGAACATGTGTTCTGAGCTCCGGAAAAGGACAAAAGGAGAGGCACAGAAATTTTTTCTTCAGTATCCGGGAGAGTCTCCACATTGTTGAAAAGCTGAATAGACTGCTTGGAAATTTCCAGGAAAATTATAAGGCTGAATCTTCAGAAAATATTTGCTGTTTTTTTTTTTAATCCCCTCCTCCCCTGGAAGGTTTGCTGCTGTCAGTGTCTATTTCATAGACCCAGCTCACACACTGTCCTCTAGGGCCTGAATTCACTGCTGTGACAGAGGAAGATTTACCCATGATCAGTGGGTCTGGAAAGATGACTTCTGCACCTGAAGGACTGCTTGCTAGGAAAGGACAGGAGTCTGTAGAGGCCCAGCCTGCATCAGGTCAGTGACAAGTCTCTCTCACTCTGTGCTTGGAAGAGCAGAGATGTGCAGCCTGAGAGGCTTTGGAAATATTTTTTTCAATATTTTTCCTGAGGGGATTTCAGGCAAGTCCACTTCTGGCAAAAGCCCACCTGTGGTAGCTCTTCCTTCTCCTTGGCTGGCAGTCTAGTGCCAAAGTCAAGAGCATGGATATTGGTGTTGGACAATCCTAGTTCCAATTTCTGGCTCTGCCTCCTTTCTCTGCTTGATCTTGGGCAAGACACTCAGCCTCTCCCAAGTATCATGGCCTTGTATGTGAAATGGGGATAATAACAACTCCCCTCCTTGGGTTGTGAGGAAATGAAATTAAATCCTATTGTAAAGACTGGTGCCTGGCCCCTGTTAATACTCTATAAATACTCATGCTTTTCTCCGCTTTAATTTTCAGCTGGAAAGCGGATTATTTGATACTGTAGCAATAGGGGAGCGAGGGTCAAGTGTACCCATGTCCATCACCGCTGACCTAACACTGTGCACCCTCCCATCCAGGCCCACAGTGACACTCTGGCCAACGACTGGACGACAAAGAGCCCTCACCCTACTCTTCCCTCCTCCCTGTCCCTCCTGACAGGTGCAAACAGGGTAACCGCCCACTGCTTTTCCTTTATTAGTAGGTCAGAGAGCTTTGCCTGGTGCCCCAGGATCCAGTCCCCAACCCTCCAGTATGCAACCAGGCCCTCCTTCCTGCTTGGGATGCTCCTTGGCATCTGTTTTGCAAAGAGGATGAACTCTCTGTGCTCTTCTTCCATGTGTTTTGCCAGCAAACACTTAGCCACAAACTGCCTCCCTCCTCCAAAAATTCCACAGGTAGAGCCAGCACCTAACATGGGGTTGCTTTGGTCAGCCAGCTCTTTGTCCGGGGGCTCCTGCCTCCTCTGTGGGGTAGCATCTGTCATCCTAAAGTTCTCAGGCCACCTCTGGTCAGTGAGTTCAAAGATTAGAGACACCAGTTCCTGTCCCAGAATCCTCAGGGCCTGGGCTTCCTAACGTCTCCCGGGGTCCCCGGTTCCTGGATCCACTGGCCCCTGCTGAGGCTGCTGCCGCTGCTGGTCCTGCTCTCGGCCCGCTTGTTTCCGGCTAGGCCCGTGGGGCCCTCGGAGCCCGCGGCCCCGCTGGTGGCCAGGTCTAGACTGAGGGTCCTCCCGCAGACGGAGAGCCGCCGCAGCACCTCGGAGGCGGCCTCCACCGGCACGGCGGGGCGCTGCTCCAGCAGCATCTCCAGCAGCGAGCTCATCTCCGACAGGAAGGTGCTGGCCAGCCGCGTGCCTGTCGGGCTCAGCTCGGGCGCCTTGCCGAACGTCTGGAAGGTCCTGGGCTCCTCCGAGGTGGCAGCGTCGGGGGAGAACACGTTGTCACGGTAGTTGGTGGCGAGGGGCAAAGAAAGTCTTGCCATCCAGGCCGGGTCGGGGACGCTCAGCCGGTCCAGGGCCAGGCCTGCAGGGGGCGAAGGGGACGCGGTGAGGGCGGAGCCCCAGGCAGGCGGGCGGGTCGCCAGACAAAGGAGGGAAGGGAAATGGGGGGGACAGATGGGGCGGCCGGAGCGGGGGCGGGAAGGAAGAGGCCCTGACGGGGAAGCGCGCCGGGCAGGAAGGCAGCAACTGAGGTTCTCTGGTGAGCTGAGTGAGGACGCAGCAGCGGGAGGAGGAAGGCCTAGAATTAGAAATTGGCCTCTTTCTAAGGCATCTCCCAGTCCCCGGGGGTGTTTCGGGTTTAGGTGGCCTCCATCCACTCCTGTACAGCCAGGATTTTCACTCCCTCAGGACAGACACCACTAGCTGAGGATGGGGTGCTGGAGGGATTCCCCTTTTTGGCCAGTGCTGTAGTTCTTGGCTTGGTGCTGCCTTCCTTTCCTATTCATAATGATAATAATAGTGACCGCTTATTAAGTACTTATGTGCCAAGCAATTTACATAATTATCTCATTTAACCTCCACACACACCTTTCAAGTCAAGAGTATTTTATGGATGAGGAAACAAGTTCCAGGAAGCTCAGTCATTCATCTGCTAGGCACCCAAGCAGAGATTTGACCCCTAGGTCTGATGTTTGGAAGCCCCCTGTGACGGTACCACGGAGACCCACTGGAGAACTTGCCCTTCCTCTCTCCCTGGATGCTAGGTGCTCACCTGTGGTTCTGGCTTCCCTGGCCTGCTAAGGTCTGTACTGTCACTCATTCTCAATACTGCATGCTTTCAACACTGCAACCTTCGCTTCTCAAGCTGCAGGAAACCCTGTGAAAGGGCTGGCTGCCTAAGAGCTGTCCCAGGAAAGGGACGGGGCAGTGAAAAGTGTCCCCCTGGCCCCAAACCCCACCATCACACTTGTTCTTTTTCCATCTCTTCAATAGAAAATCCTGTCTTAGGAAACCAGTCCCAGGCCCAGAGATAGAGGCCAAGGCATAAGAGACAAAGCATAGGCCTTGTAGTTAAGAATCTGTATCTTTAAAAAAAACAAAAGCATGCCATCTACTTTAACATGTATTTAATACTTGCTTGAGGTGAGCTGCTTTAAAATCTGTGCATAGAGTGAAGAGTTAAGAGTGGAAAGGGATAAGTCAAAGTGTTAGCTGAAATTGCCCCGGGCAGAAATGATTTATTCCCTTTTTGTTTACCTACATTTGTCTCTATTAACCAAATATTACTTTTGTGATTTTAAAAAGTAATTCCAAAATACAGCTAAATGCTGTTTCTATTGATAAATGAGTCTTGATCTTGCCTTGTCAGTGTGGGGCTATGCAGGCTGTGAGGCAGGGTCAGCCCCTTTCCAACTGGTCCAGCCCAGACCCAGGGCTTAGTGAACGTTTACATTTACGGAATGATTGAATGAACATAAATATTAACCCTGGACATTTGGGAAATGTAAACCTTAGTTCCCTGAGACTCTGGGGTAGTAAGGTTGGAGCCCTTTTGGTGTTACAGAATCAGGCTTTTCCTTGTACAAGGGTCAGAGAGCTTCAGAAGGAATGGAGCTTAGAATGAGAAAATCAGTGGAGTGTAGGAGAATGGCTGAAACATGATGGTGAATTCACTCCGAGGCAAGTGGGCACTGGGCAGACCAGGGTTTGATTTCCTAGCTTTGCAGCTTATGAACAGTGTGAACTTGGAGAACTGACTTAATCTCTCTGAGCCTGTTTTTCTCTTATAAAGTGGTGAGATAGTAGCACTTATCTTGTAGGTGGCTATGAGGATGCAATGAGCTCATGCAGCCAGTAAAATATGATCATCATCACATCCTCCGGTGGGGCTTTTATCTGATGCCGCCAAGACCCCAGTGTCAGGCACATTCACCAGTAGCCCCATCACGGTCCAGCCCTATGGGCAGCGCAGGCTCTGCTACCATTGCTGTACTATTCATTCTCCGACTTGTTACCATCTTCCTTGTTCCTTGCCCTCTGTGCTATGAGCAATCAAGACCACATGGGAACTAAGCCCACAGGTTCCAGCACAAAGCTGGGGCATAGAGATATAACACCAGCACTGAGGTCATCTGAAATTTTCTAATAGCCAGATTTAAAAAGTGAAAAGAAAAGGTGAAATTAATTTAAGTAAGTTTTATATATTTAATATCATCATTTTATCATGTAATCAATATTTAAAAAATTATTAATGAGATGTTTTACATTCTTTTTTCATACTAAGTCTTCAAACTCTGGAGTGTGTTTTATACTTCTATCACATCTCAGCTGGTCCAGCCATTTTCACACATTGGTTATTGGAATGGACCTCATAGTTCTACATTCTAGACAATGCAGTCCTATAAAGTTCTCTGTATTTGTGCTGTCCAAAGCAATATCCATTAGCCACATGTAGCACTGGAAGCATGGCTGGTATGACTGAGGAACTGAATTTTTCATTTTACTTAATTTTAATTAGATTTCATTTTACTTAATTTTAATTTAGAGCCACACTGCCTGGGTTAATAACCATAGGCTACACAACCTTGGGAAAATTATTAAAACCCTGGCCCCTCAGTTTTTTTTTTTTCCTTTATGAAATGGGGATAATGAATAGTCCCAATCTCAGATTTTCTCATGAGGCACTTAGAAGAGGAACTAGCACACAGAAAGCACTCAATAAATGTTAGCTATATTTTTTTTTAACCAAAGAAAGGAAAATCCCTGCCATGCCTTCAGCACACAGAATATGTCCAGATGAGAAACAGATTATTAACTATGCAACAGAAAACCACAGCATAGGTCAGACTTAGTGTTTTACTTGAAGGAGGCTGACTGATGTGTGTTGGGGGGGAGATGTGGGGGAGCTAGCAGATTCTTGAATTCTCATGGTAAAGGGGTCTTCAAGCACATTAAAGAAATACAGATGAGTGGTTTAGGAGGTAAAGAGAGGTCCCCTAATGGTAGGTGGGCCCAGGTTGACTTCCCTTCCACCACTGGTGAGCTAGGTGATTCTGGGCAGGCTGTGTTACCTTTCTGAGCCTCAGTTTGCTGATTTCTAAGTTGGAACTCCTAATATCTACCTCAGAAGACTGTGTGGAAGCTTAACTTGAGATAATGCCTATAAGATGCTTCCTTAGTACCTGGCACACACCAAGAGCTCAGTAATTGTTCACTATTCTTTGATGACTTTTAAAATGCATAATCAAAGGCAAATCTGGTTTTTAAACAAATGAAGACCTGAAGCTCCAGGGGAAGCAAAAACTGTTGCTGATAGTCTTCTCCAGAAATAGACTAGGTGTGTTTCCCCGCGGTGGACTGGAGCAGCCCTCTGAAGCCTGGGCACAGTAGGGGCAGAAGTGGGGTCGGGGTGACCCTGGGAAGTCCCTACCTGTGTGGGGGTCCAGGAGGTTTGACAGCTCTTCTTCTAGCAGCTGCTTCACAGAGAGGTCCTCTTCAGGGTCCAGGGGTCCGTCCTCCTGGTCTGGTTCTGCCTGGCCACCAGCCCTGGCACCTGGGCCATCTGTGTCTGGGATTGCACTCCTGCAGAGGAAGCCAACCCATTCCACCAGTGAGGAAATTCACACACAGATTCATTCATTCCTGCATATGAATATTCTGCTATTCATGCCAGCATTCATTCATCTGCAAAGTGAACTGGGTTCCCAGCCCAGGCTTCAGAGTCAGACCAACCTGGGTTTCTTGATCCCAGCCCTCTTGCCTACTCTGAGTCTGTAAAATGGGAGCAATACATAACACCCATCTCACGGGGCATTGTGGGAGTAAAATGAGGTGTCACAGGTAAAGGCCTTAGCCCAGTGTTGTAAGCACTCAGCAGACAGAAGTGACTGAATGCACAGATATTATTCTCCATTGTCCCTCCATTCCTTCTCGTTACCTGGTACAGAGTAGGAGTTTAGTAAACCTTGGTTGATCCAGCGCAGTCACCCTTCCATCTCTCCATCCCTCCAGTCAAGTATGAGTTCCAGTGATGGCAGGGTTTTTTTCTTAGCATTTATTTTTATTTACTTATTTGGCTATTCCAGGTCTTAGTTGCAGCATGTGGCATCTAGTTTCCTGAGCCCTGGAAACTCAGGGATTCCTCAGGGATTGAACCTGAGCCCTCTGCATTGGAAATGCAGAGTCTGAGCCACTGGACCATCAGGGAGGTCTCCAAGGGCAAGGATTTTTGTCTGTGTCATTCCCTGCTCTCTCACCAGTGCTCTGAACAGAGGTTGGCACATAGTAGGTGCTTAATAAATACCTGGTGGACTGAATGACTGAATGTTCCTTCCTCCTTGTTTGAGGCTAAATCCCAGACCAGAAGAGTAGGTCAACAGAGGATGCAGCTGAGGTAAGGCATCCCAGAACTACTAAGAGTCTACTGTGGGGTCTCTTGCTATCTCCCTGGCCTCTCCCTCCCATGGCCCCTCTCCATCACTGAGGATGCCGGTTCCATGGCACTACTTCAGCACAATGGTCAGTCCTGGCTACTCATCCCAGCATCTGGGAAGGCTCCCCAACAGCCTCTAAGGCCTGGGGTCCTTGCTGCTTTTTCTCTATGGCCATTTCAGCAGGAAGGTGGCAAGTTTGCAAGTAATGACAACAAGTAATGTTTATTGAGCAATTACTCTGAGTCAGATATATGCTTCTCACCAAACCTTTCACTTCTGTAAGGGCGTCTCTTGTTATCATCCTCATTTTACAAATGAGAAAACCAAGACTTGTAAAACTTATGCATCTTGCCCAAGGTTCCCACAGGTTAAGTGATGAAGTTAGATTTCAAATGCAGGCTGCTGCGACTCTGGAGTGTATGTGCTCACCCCTAACCAAACAAACAAAATGACTATAAGTTGTCACAGCAAGAGCACTGAACTGGAAGTCAGTGTCCTGAGAGCCAGTCCCAGCTTTGCCACTCACTGGTTATTTGACCTTGAGAAAAGTCACTTTAAGGGGAAAGGACTTAGCATTGTCTGTATACCTCCTTTGTTCCAGGCACAGGCTTAGAACACTTCCGGTCACTAAATTCTTACCCCATCACTACAAAGAAGTGGCGACCTCCATCTTACAGATGAGAAACTGCAGGCCTGAGGCTTGTTCTGACTTACTCAAGTTTACATAGCTGGGTAGGATCAAACTACTTAGAGCCTCAGTTTCTCCATCTGTAACAAGAGGATGTTAAATTAGTTGTCCCCTTGAGGTCTCTTTAATTCTAGGACAGCCCAAAGAAACACACCCACATACCCATATCCTTAGCCAATAGTCTTCATATTATATTTAAGGGTCAAGAGCAAGAAGGCTGAACGTTATAGATTTAAAGTCCATAGACTAGTCCCTCTGAGGTCAGAGGAGAGATAGAGCCTCAGGGATGAAGTCATTTCTTTACTGACTCTGGGTCCTGTAAATAGTATTAATACAGTAGCTCCAGGACCAAGCTGTCTGGGTGGGGGATGGATGCTATTCGCTGCAGTCTCCCAGGGGAGCAGCATCTGGAATGTGCTCACCCTTCCTTGCAGCACAGAGGCTGCAGGGGTGAGGGCAGTCTGGTGAGGAGGGGGCTTGAGAAACCAGAGTTGGGGCTACGTGCTGCTTACCTGCCGCTGCCGGGCTTGGCCAAGTACTTATTTCCCCGGTGGTTTGGTTTGGGCTGGAATTGGCCCTGATGCAGCAAGGACAGCAGCTGGGAGATTTGCTACAAGACAGGAAAAATCTGTTGACTCCACACAATTCCGACCCAGCACACTTCCTCACCGGATGTTTCCCTCAATGCCGGCGCTTTCTTTTTATAGTCTTTCCTCCAGCTTCAGATGTTTGTGGATCGGATGGGGGATGGTAAACGGTGATGGTGACGGAGGCAGGGACCTGTGCAGGCAGGTTCCCTGCTTGGCTTTGTGTCAACTACAGATTCCCGGGACGTGGGTGTCTGAGAGAAAGAATAAGGGCCCTTTGGGGCCCTCATGAGACCTGTTCCTGGTGGATGCTGTGGGATGGGGGTAGAAAAGGCATTTCCTGACTATGAATGTATCATTACTTCAATAAGGATCATCCTAAAGTGTTATATCCCGCTCTTCAGCAGTATTCAAACACTCAGCCAATGTTAGTGGGTCAGATGTAACTATGTTATAAGAAGGCAGAGGGTGTCTTTGAATCATTTATTCACTCTTTCATTCACTCGACAAGTATTTAATGAGGGCCTGCTTGTGCCAGGGCTTGTGCTTGCTATTGGAGTAAGAATGAGATCACAGCCCAGTCGCTGCCCTCAGGGAACTCCCAGTTCCTTGAGGGAGGACAGTCAGGGGATACAGGGCATGTGGGCTACTATGGGGTGTTACATAGGCGTTGGGAAAGGATAGAGGTCAAGTGGAGCAGATGAAAGTCCCTCACCCAACTTAGAGCAAGGAGGGAGTTGTGTGTCGGGGGGTGGTGAGGCTATAGGGGGAAGTCATTCACTTATTTCAACAAATGTTTTCTGAGTTCATACTCCATCACAGGCCCCTGTACTGAGACCTGGAGTTTCCATAGAGGGTTAGCAAGTAGAGAGAGAGTGAGGGTCTGGGTGAAGGGTGAAAGGAGTCAGTCAGAAGGTGCTCAAGCTGAAAGGCCAGAGGAGACAGTGGAGCTTCAGAAAGGCTGGTGAATGGGACAGGGGTGGGCGAGATGTTCAGGGCTAGGCCCCACAGGCTCTTATGAAGGAGGCAACAGACTAAGTCAAAGTCATTTCTAGCTTGTTGTGTGATGACAGGCAGATTTTTAGATGTACTCAGATCTCAGTTTCCTCATCTCTAAGGTGAATCTAAAAATACTACCCAGGCTTCTTCATAGGCTTGTCAGGATTAATTAGATGGTTTGAAAGTTTAAAATGCTTCACAGAATCGAGGGGTTTGGGCTGTTACTCCTAGAAATATTGTGTCTGCCTCCCGGGCCCAGCTCACCTTCCCCCTGAGGAGATCCCTCTGCCCTTTGGGCAGCTGCGACAGAAAGGGCCGACCTCAGAGGAGGTCTGGAAGGGGAGGTGGCCGGGACTGGGGTTTCACTGTGACCTGGGAGTGTCAGGGCCCCATTGCCCACCTTAGGGCCATTCCCACCTCCTGGCCCAGGCCCAGAAGCCCTCCTAAGGCACCTGCCACCCTTTTCTCGAGTGACAGCTGATACTTCAGGGACACTCCCTGAGTGCCAGCCCCTGGGTGATGTGCTATCATTCAAGACCATTTCACAGCTAGAGTCAGACTCGAGTCAGACTCGGGTTCAAATCCTAAATCTTCCTCTGCTCCATTTCCCATCTGTGTGACCTTAGGGAATCCTGAGGCTCAGTTTCCTCAGTAGTAAAACGGGATAATAACAAGACCCAGGTCATGTGTTGGTTGCGGATATGAGGATTAAATGAGTGAAAGTCTATCAATCACTCAGTAATAGATCTCAGGATAAGCACTTACTAACTGTCCGGTGGTATCTAATCTCATGTCATTCTTCAGTAACCCAAGGGAAAGGATGCTATTATGCTCATTTTTCAGATGTGGCACCTGAGGCCCACAGGGGCTACCTAGCAATTAGAGGCAGGGCTGGGTGGAATTTGAACCCAGATCTGACTCCACTGCACCACTGTGCTATTGGAAAGACACAAGCATTAGGCAAGCTGCCTCTTACCCTTAAGTCAATCTCACCTGGGTGCCCTTCTCTCTTTCAATAGGGTCACCCACAGGGCCTGCTCTCTGCTGGCAACCACCAGCCCCATATTTGACACAAAGAGCTCATTCAGTAAGCATTTGATGAATGAATGGGTGAATGAATGAAAGGCTCTGGGCAACACTTCTGGGGCTGCACAGAGCCAGGGCAGGACTCCTGAAAGAGCAGCTGGGCCACCTCCAGGTGGCTTCCTGGGGAAGAGGTGGGGGAAGGAAGCCGTGTTCTTGCTCTGCAGGAAACACGAGCTGATGCCTGGCTCATGACAGGAGCGTGCCTTGGGCACAGGGAAGTGATGTGGGGTTCAGAGGAGTCGATATGGATGTGAGATCAGGCCCCATCCCAGAAAAAGCTTTCCCATCTGTGTCCAGTAAACCCTAGGTCACTGGACACAGCCATTCATCATCCATTTAATCTTCAACCCCCCAGGAGGTAGACACAGGCAAGTTTGGTATCACAACTCCCATCTTATAGATAAAGAAAATAAGATAATGTTGCCCAGCTCCTAAAGTGACTGTGCCAAAATTTAAACCTAGATCTGCCTAACTCCCAAGTCCCAATGTTGTTTCCACTGCCCTACCCACCAGGCCTAGCCGGCAAGCTCTGGGGTCTCAGGCAGCCTCTGAGACCTGGGGGCAGTAACGCCCATGCCAGCTTGCCTCGCAAGGAAAATTGCCCAAATGAGATGAAGGCAGGTACTGTTAACCACTGCCTTTGCTGTGTGTCTGCTTGTGCCAGGTGCTCTGACTAAGTGCTCAATAGGAATTAAGTGACAGTTCTGTGAGGCAGATGCTCTTACTGTCATCCCTGCTTTATAGATAAAGAAACTAAAGCTCAGAGACAGTAAGTCATTTGTCCAGGAACACACAGCTAAATTCTTTTGCCTCCAGAGCTGAACCACTGCACCCAGTGCATCCTGAGGTGCTTGGTGAGCCTAAGGAATGAATGTGAAGGTAACAGGGTCTGATGCTATTCGTGGTTCATGGGGTGGCCAGAGAGAGAGGTACCTGAACAGGAGGCGAATCCACGGTGAGCTCCTCTACGGGGTTCCGCTCCGCAAAGGCGGCCACAGACAGCCGGACCAGGCTCCGCAGGATCTGACGGGGGCCTGACTCTTTCTCAGGGGCTACTTTACCATTAAGATTCCGCTGCCGCCTCAGGGTTGCAGAGGAGGCTGGCGGGCTCTGAGGGGCCTCCTCGCTGCCCTGGTCTCCAGGCACTCTTCCTGTGGGGCTGCCCGCAGCCTTCAGGGGTCTTGAGCGGGGCTGGCCTACAGCAGGCTGGGGCTCGGCAAGGTTCAGGTTCTCCCGGGAGGCGTTCCTCTGCCTTGGGTGGTTGAAAAGAAGGTTGACAGTGTCCTGCAGTACCTCTCGGCTCTCAGCCAGAGTTCCCTGGTTGCCTTGGTTACGCAGAGTCCTGTACAGAGTTGGTGTGAGATGAAAGGGGGCCTGTAGGCAGGAGTCCCAGCCTGCTTCCATCATTGCTTCCTCACCCACGTGCTTGGGGGGCTGCCCAACTTCGCCAGGCTCATCCACCTGGCCCCTGAGCACAGGCACGAGGTGGATGTCCGCCTTCTGAATGTGCTTCTGGGGCCTCTTGGGCTGGTGACGGTAGGTGGACTCGGCCTCCCGACAGTTGTAGGCCCTGTTGTCCTTCTTCTCCGTCCGGCAGATAGACATGATCAGAGCCAAGATTGACCCAGAGACGGCAAGCAGTACAACCAGGCAAATCACCGTCAGTACCGATGTACTCAGGGCCCCTGGCTCATGGGCTGAATCCCTCAAGTGGTCCACACTGGTGACGAACAAGACCTGCAGCAGGGCTCGGGTCTGCAAGGGGGGGCTGCCTCGGTCTTCCACCACAATCTCCAGCTCCCATTCACTCCCAGTGAGGCTGCTGGCATTGGTGATGTTGATGAACAGCTGCCCCAGGTGGGGGCTGAGGATGAAGACACCTGCTTCGTTCCCACTCTGAATGGTGTAGAGAAGCTCTCCATTTGCCCCCGAGTCTGCATCTCTTGCTATGATAGTCACCAAAAGGAATGGCCGAGAGCTGGAGGTGGCCTGTAGTGGTATGTCAGTGCCTGCTGGACCCAGGCCGTTGGGATTCTCAATGGGCACCAGCAAATGACCTGTGGAGGCATTTACAAGCACCGAGAGGCTGGCTCTCCCATCGCTCAGTATGGGGTGAATCACCTCTGGGGCATTATCATTGGCATCCAGGAGGCTGACCCAAACAGAGACATTGGATGCAAGCTGGGGCTGCCCGCTGTCCTCTGCAATCACCAGGAACTCAAAGCTGGCCATCTGTTCATAGTCCAATGACCTCTGAGCGGTGACCTCGCCTGTGTCTGAGTCAATAGCTACCAAGTGAGAAACTGGGGAGTCCTGGATGCGGTATGAGATTTTCCCATTAACCCCCAGGTCTGCATCATGGGCCTTGATGGTGATGAGGTGAAGAGAGGGTAGGTTGTTTTCCCGAGTGGAGACCTGGTACCTGCTTTTCTCAAACACAGGTGCATTGTCATTGGCATCACTGATCTGAATGCTGAGCTGTTTCTTGGCTGATAAGGGCTGGGGTCCTTGGTCTTGGGCCAACAGAGTGAGGGTATATTGGGGCCACTGCTCTCTGTCCAGCGTGGCATTGGTTAGCAGCATGTATGTGTTACCATTGGTCCTTTTCAGCCTGAAGTGACCCAGCTCTTGGCTCAGCCAACAGTGGACCAGACCATTGTTTCCTGAGTCCAGGTCATTGGCCATGATGAGAGCAATGAAACTGTCCTTGGGAAGAGCTTCAGACACCACCAATGGTTGGGAGGCCCACGTGATGTGGATGCTTGGAACGTTGTCATTGACATCCAGAACCTTGATGAGAATCTTGCAGTGGGCTGGGATGGGATTGGGACCCAGATCCCTTGCCTGGACATCCACTTCGTAGGCCGGATTCTTCTCGTAGTCTAGGTGCTGGCGCAGAGTCACCTGGCCCGTCTTGGCATCGATACTGAAGGTGTCCAGCACCTCTGGAGGCACGTGCTTACTGAGAAAGTATTCCACCTCCCCGTTGGGGCCTTGGTCAGGGTCTGTGGCAGTCAGGTTTATGAGGAGAGTACCAGGAGCAGCATCTTCTTGGATTTCTAGGGCCAGTGAGCTCTCAGCAAACACAGGGCTATTGTCATTGGAGTCCAGGACGCTGACCTTGACCAAGCTGGTGCCTGACTTGGGGGGATTCCCACTGTCATAGGCAGTTAACACGAGATCAAAAAATGAGTGGATTTCCCGGTCCAGCTCCTTCACCACTACCAGTTCCGCGTGTTTTGTCTGATCGGGCCCCACAATGACATCCAGGGCGAAGTGCTCGCTGGGAGACAGGGTGTAGGAGTGCAGGGTGTTGGGGCCAGTGTCTGGGTCCAGAGCTCTGTCCAGGGGGATCCGGGTGCGCAGAGAGGCGCTCTCGGAGATTTCCAGCTCCTGCTCACCTTTGGGAAACCGCGGCTGGTGGTCATTGATGTCCAGCACCTGGATCTCCACGTGAATGAGCGCCCGCTCCCCTGTGGCCAGCACGTCAAAGGACACCAGGCAGGGATCCTGCTGCCGGCAAAGCTGTTCCCGGTCCAACCTCCTCCCTGTGCTGAGCACGCCGTCCTCAGAGTCCACCTGGATGGGGAGTCCCTGGGGCAGCTGTAGGACCTGGAAGGCAGCCCCCGCTTGGCCAGGCCCCTCCTCCCGGCCCCGTTCCTGAGGCAGCTTCCCTATCACGGTGCCAGCCGGTACCTCCTCTGCCACCTGGTATCTCACAGTGAGAGTGGCCACCTCCTGACAATCCCCTGAAAGGAACAAGTAGCCACCTGGCCCCAAAAGTCCCAGAAGAAGTGACAGAAGTCGCATCATGCTTACCGCCAGAGTGCGCTAGATCCAGAAACCGCTAGAGTTCTTCAAGGGCAGGGCGAGTCCTCCAGTGTTTCCTGAGGGGCTTAATTAGCCCCGTTCTCCTGCCCCCGGGTCTGCTGGCACAGCCTCGTCCCATCATTAGATAATGGAACTAACAGAAAGAAAGGCCATCTTCATCAGAAAAGATTTGAGAGGTGCAAGGACCGATGAGGTAAATTTGCGAGGGGAGGCTGGTACAGGGGCACCGTGGGTCCCTGTCAGCCAGTGATGGACAAGAGTCGGTCCAAGAGGGACTTGACCCAGTGGAGCAGGATGTGGAGATCCGACTTCCAAACAGTTGCTAGGCCAGGGAAACAGAGAAGCAGCTTTTTCCTATGGAAACCCCACCTACAGGAAAAGGGAGGGCTGTGAGTTTCTATGCCAATTAGAGAAAGAGAGTTTCCGTGAAGCTGAGTGGCCTGCCGCTGAGGAGGATGCGGCTGGGGACAGGCCGGATGGGAAGGTGCTGTCCATGTGGCAAGGCGGCCGCTGCGGGGAGGGGAGCCCCTGCTGTGGCCAAGTAAGCAGAGAGCCAGAGCCCCTCCTGGACGAGTCACGCCTTGGCCTCTCTTCCTTCCTTGTCTCTCCTTGTTTCCTTCGTCTCCCATTATTCCTCTCCCATTCCTCTTTTCCCACCCTTGTCAACCTCTCAGTCTTGACTCTGTCCCCATCACTCATTTTTGTCTCAAGGGAAGCAGAGCTGATTAAGAGAGTGGCCGTCAGAGCTGAACTGCCTGGGTTCAAATTCTGACCCTGCAACTTCCCAGCTGGGTCACGTGGGACAAGTCACTCAACCTCTCTGGGCCTCATCTTGAGAGGGCAGATGGGAATTAGAACAGTAGATCTCTCAGGTGGAAATCTTGGGGATGAAGGAATGTGCGTGGGGAGCCTGGCCCAGAGTCATGAGCAATGACATTGTTATTGGCTGTGGGTGTTGTGATTTGCACAGTTTGGCCTTTCTTGGGACTGCCTCTGGCTCCTGCACTGGCCGTGGGGCAGTCCCTGCCCAAACAGACCTGACCGTAAAGGTGCCGGTGGCCTTGGCTCCTGAAGCACAATGACCTCTCTGACCCAGCGGCGAGGCCTCCCTCCCCCTTCCCTTCTGGCTCCCCAGCCTGCCGGCCCATTGTTCTCCACATCTGGTTGGGCTTGAGCTCCTATCTCGGGGAATCCCCCAGCCTCCCACTCCTTGGTCTTGGAGGTTTTTATACCTTTCCCTCTCCCACACTTTCCTCTCCCTTTCCCTCCCTTCCTCCAATTCTTCACTCCCCACTGCAGTTCTTTTCCAAGAGTCCTGTGAAAGAGATGAGACCCAGGAGGGGGCCAAGGGGGCAGCTGGCTTGGGTGGCCTTGAGGTGGCTTGCTCCTTCTCATTTCCTCCTGCTGCTGCTGCCCCACCATTGTCCAGTCTTTCACTTTACTTAGAGGTTGAGTCCAGAGGTTTGTAAAGCATTTGATGTGATGGGGGTTAAGGGCCAACTTTGCCTAGGTAGGTGTTTGCAGCTCAGTCCTTAGGGCTGGAGGTGCCTGTTGGGACAAAAGTAACTCCAGTCGGGCCACTGGCCTGGACGCTTGAGGCCATTTGGATGGCGTGATGAGGACCTCCTTGGCCTAAGCATCACCTGTGCTCCCCTCTGCACTTTCTTTTTCACACCCTATCCCCTCATATTCTACTCCCTGGAGATTCCCAACAGCACAGGGTCTGAATCCAATGGGGGTATTCCCTGGCTCTGGAGACAGACAGAGCATTCACTAGCTTAGAGACATAGCACAAGTCACATAACCTCTCTGGGCCTCTCCTTTTCTAGTAGAGCATGGCTATCCTGCATCTCCTGAGTTCATGGTAAGGATTCAATGAGATGATATAAGTGAAGGCTCAGTGCAGCGCTTGGTACAGAGAAAGCACTCATTGCATAGGTCTAGTTTACCTGGTATTATTTGCCAGGGTTTATACCCTGAGTGCAAATGGTAAAGATGGTCTTGCATTTGTCCCTTCACTTTTTTCTCTGTCTTGTCCGCCAGGAAGTCTCACCTCCCAGGGTGTCCTCAGCTTGGGCGCAGGCGCAGGCTACCTGTCCTGCAAAGAGAGCCAATGTGGGCCCCAGGTCCTCTGGTGGTAGACTGCATGGTGGCCCCACTGCCTGACCCTCACTCATCCTGCTGTGTGCAAGGTAGTGAGCAGGACCGAGTGACCCCTAAGGGACTCATAGTTTCAGGTCAGGGTGGGGAAATGAAAGAAGTGGGTCCAGTGGAGTGGCTGTGGATTCAGGTCCTCCTGGAGGACCCTTAGCCGCACCCGGAAGGATGTGGAGGAGTGAGCCAGAGGAGGTGGGTGGGCAGCAGGGAGACAAGGCGGGGGAGGGGGCAGGATGGAAGAGGGCTGAGGTGGGAAAGCTGGCTTCTTATGGTCCTCCAGGAGGGTCTGTGGACAGAGGAAGAGGAAGTTGGGCTGGGGATGTCAGCGGGGGCCGTCAGATGATGGCGGGCCTGGGGCCCTATGCTAAGGACTTGGACCTTGTCCTGTAGGCTATGGAGAGCTTCGGAAGGGCTCTGAGCTGCATGATAAAAACAGTAGCTACCTGCCAAGCCTTGTGCTAAATGTTTCACATACATCATCCCACGCCACCCTCACAGGCCAGAGCATTAAGGTTGGGTAACTTGCCCAGGATCACGCACATTTGCCTTCCAGAAAGCCCCACAGGCTGCACTCTGGGAAATGGATCAAAGGAACAGAGAAGAGGGAGGAAAGGCGGCCAGCTAGGAGAACTGCAGGGGCGCTTTGGTGCAGGACGCTCTGGTGCAGAGACTGTTTCCAGAACGCCATCTGGTGACCAAAGGCAGAGAGGCAGGGAGGTGGGTGGCTGGAGTTCACAAATGTCCACAGCTCCAGGGAGAAGGCATTGGCACCCCACTCCAGTCCTCTTGCCTGGAAAATCCCATGGACGGAGGAGCCTCGTAGGCTACAGTCCATGGGGTCGCTAAGAGTCGGACTCGACTGAGCGACTTCACATTGGAGAAGGAAATGGCAACCCACTCCAGTATTCTTGCCTGGAGAATCCCAGGGACAGAGGGATTCTCCCAGACTGGTGGGCTGCCGTCTATGGGGGTCACACAGAGTCGGACACGACTGAAGTGACTTAGCAGCAGCAGCAGGACAGCTCCAGACCCCTGTTCCTGTGCTGTGTGCAGCACAGCGAAAGGACCTATACCCAGGTGATAATCATTTCTCCTAGTGAGAAGCCAGCTGTAGCCAAACAACCACAGAGGGGGGAATGATAGAATTCAAGATTTTACCCGAGGTTTTTTTTGGTGGGGGAATGCTGCTTAGTTCCTCAACCAGGGAGCGAACCTGTGCCCTCTGCATTGAAAGTGCAGAATCTTAACCACTGAACCACCAGGGAAATCCCTTATTTGAGTATTCTTCAAAGGGCATTTGTGTGTGTGTGTGTGTGTGTGTGTGTGTGTGTGTGTGGCCTTGACTGGGACCCATGGATGCAAAAAATGAACTCATAGGTTATGAAAACCTTTGGATTTCGTAGGTGGTTTATTATTGTTCTCTGTTTGTTTTACTCATGTTGGGGGCAGGAAGCTAAGACAACACTTTAATAATCCAAAGGCAGCAAAGGAAGCACCAGACCTTTAAAGGCTATTGTCTCTAGGAATGAGGTACCCATTTAGTAATATTTCTTCCTCTTTTTTGGCTGCAGGGTCTGTTATTCTTTAGCAGCCACATGTCAAGGGGTAAAACTGGAATTTGTTTGGAAAGTCTACATCACTCTGAGTCTTAAAAATAGATTCAAAGAAGCAGAAGTTGTTTCAAATAGTTGTTTCAAATCCCTAAGTCTAAAATATTTTTAAAAAGAGGGCAGGCTTGGACTTGGTGCTTGGAGGCCTTGTTCGCCACCACCCTTTGGGTTGCTCACACTTGGGTCCATCGCTATATGGAGAGGTCGGAGAGTAAAGTGGGAAGGGTCAGGGGTCAGAGGATCTCTTTAAATACCTGGTGTCCTGAAGAACCTTGAGGGGTCAGACCAGCAGGGTGGGACTCTGATACTTAAGGGACTGGAAGAACAGCTGGATGAAGGCTAAGATCATTTCCCCACATTAGGAATGTCCTGCTGGGCTGGCTGCCCACCCCCAGGCTCCCTGTGAATCTGCCCAGCTGCTGCCATAGTCACTACCACCAAATTAATGTACCACCAAAGCAGCGATGATGAAGCTGGGAGGCTTCATTCTCTAGACCTTTCTGGTTGGGGAGGTGACTGGACCACATAAGATTTGCCTCTTTTTTTTTTTTTCCCAACAAAACCTTATTGAACTTGGAGTCATTCTATCCTGGGCCATTGACTGGAAGACTCAAGGACTTGTTCTGGGTCACCTGCTCCTGCCCCACAGTATGTGGTCTCTCTTGGGGGCAGATCACAGATGTCCAGTCCCACCCAGTTGGGTGGATTTCTGGGCCCACTGTAGAGAGAAGAATATTTGGTAGGAAGAAATTTGCTAAGAAAGAGGACTTTTCAGGAAGTGGAAAGGTTTTGTGTCTTAATCAAGAGTGGTATCTCTCAAAAGGGTCCACGTATCATAGTCACTTGAAAAGCTTTTCAAAATACAAGGAACAGGGCAATTCATACTTTTCTTTTTTCCAGGCTGCCAAAGAGAATTTTATAATTTCCAGCTCTATTTCCCTCTCTTTGAAAATGTTTCATCTTTCAGATCTTTTGGGACCAGGTTGGGTAAGTTGGTTGGACCTTTTTGTTGGGAAGAGAGGCCTAATTGATCTATATAATAAAAGGGAAAACAGATGAGGGGGAGAGGAATTGCTGAAGGTTGAGGACATTGTGGAGGGGATACCTTAGAGAACAGCCGAGGCTGTGAAGGAAGTAGATTGATGGATAGTTGTAAACTGTGACTCTCCTTCATGGTTTTCAAGAAAAGTGCAAGAAAGGATTTATAATTTATTTTGTGCTTTAGTAACCACAACACAGCCCCCAAAACTGGACCACAAAAATTTTGAGTTGATAAGGGTTACACTTATGTCTCTCTCCCTAATCTTCAGAGAAGAGGGCTACTTCCAGCATGTAGGTTTCAATTCTGATATACTATACGTCATTCTACCATACACCCCTTCTCCACCCTAACCTCATTGACAACCACTGACATAGAGCTTCTTAAACTTTTTATTTTAAAAAATTTTTGGCTGCGTTGGGTCTCAGTTGCTTGTGTGCAGGCTACTCATTATGGTGACTTCTCTTGTTGCAGAGCACGGGCTCTCAGATGCGCAGCCTTCGGTAGTTGTAGCTCACGGGCTCACAGAGCTTCTTAGAAGCACTAACAGCCTGGTAAGGGCGAAGTCTAAGCCATCAGGCCTTTCTCACCAAGCATCCTCCTGGTCCCCGCCTCTCTCCTATGTCTGGATCAATGCTCAGCAGAAGCTCTGCGCACACTGGTGCTTCCATATTTCTGCAGCCTCTTCTGCCTGCTTCTCTGATTCTCCCTTTGGTTTGCCTTCCTTCTGACTCCCAGGTGTGGGCATGTCCACCAAATATTCTCTTCAGCCCTCTCTTCTAATTAGGGTTCTTAGCCCAGAAGTAGGTTGCAGGTTTAACAAATAAAAATATAGGGTGGGGGCGTCCCTGGGGGCTCAGTGGTTAAGAATCTGCCTGCCAATGCAGGAGACATGGGTTCGATCCCTGATCTGGGAAGATTCCACATGCCGTGGAACAACTAAGCCCCTGTGCCACAACTATGAAGCCTGTGCCTTAGTGCCTGGGAGCCACAGCTACTGAAGCCCGAGCATCCTAGAGCCCGTGCTCAGCAACAAGAGTGGCCACCGCAATGAGAATCCCATGCATTACAACTAGAGAGAAGCCCCCACGTCACGAAACTGGAGAAAGGCCTGTGCAGCACTGTAGACCCAGAACAACCAATAAAGAAATTTCTTAAAAATATAGAGTGACTGTTAAATTTGAATTTCAGATAGTGAAAAAACTTTAAGTATTTTTATCTGGCAATCCTATCCAGACATTTAAGTATGACCTCACCACAAGTTCTTCTGTTTTCCTTTTTCCTCTTCTTTTTTATTTTTAGAATTTTGGTTTACACAGTGAATTTGAAAATCTATCAGTAAACACAAAAATCAAACATATTGACTGGGAGCATCATCTGTGCATGAATATTCAGAGGCTGACTCTGTTGATTGGCCTTGTTATGTATTTAGCATTTCTGGGTGATTCTAGGATGTAACTGTTCTCACACTAAAAGAACCACCCCTGAGGAGGCTTGGATCACATTCATTAATTTATTTGATCATTTGGTCACTCATTTATTGGGTGGAATTCAGCATGTTCTTCTCCATTTACAAGGTCAGGTTTTTTTTGGCAAGGGAAGTAGCTAAAAAGCTAAAGTTGACCCATATTTTCCTTTCCTCTAAACCATTGGTTTGGTTTTCTTTCTTCACATAGAATCTAATCAGCCTAATTCTCACCTTGCTTCAGAAAAATTCTTGCAGGAAGGAAAATGAGTCTTCCCATCGTTACATAAATTCTCATGGGGCTCCCCTTCATAAGTTTTTGACAGCCAAGAGTTGAGCCCGGAGCTCTGAGAGAAACAGCCATACGCTGATTTATGATGGCAGCTGCTGCTAAATCTCACCCCTCTTTCCTTCTTACAGTGCCATGTTACCTTGGGGTTACAAAACTCTTTTCACTGTTATTCAGGGGAATAATAATAAAGTGCCAGGTTGCAAGTATAAACATGATCATTCTGTGCCTATTATTATAAATCAAATTTTACCTTGGATCAGAAGCACAGAAAACATTTTTATACTGTCAGCCACTGCTAGCCTTTTTAGAAGTCTGCTTTTATATAACCCTAGGATGACCTGAGGTATTGTTTGAGCTGTACTGAACAGGGAAGCTGGCCACATTGGTTAGTCTGGCTATTTTTCCTTACAGACCTGAGCACTTTCCTTGGGCAAGTGTTAACCTGATCTAAGCATAGCATTAGGGTTAATAGCGTGGGCTCGGGACTCCAATTGCCTGGGTGTAAAGCCTGGCTTTGTAATTTCCTATCTGTGTGACCATGGCAAGCCACTTAACTTCTCTGTGATCAGTCTCCTTAGCTTTAAAATAAGGGTGATGATGATGGTAATATGTTACGGGGTTACTTTCATGTTTCGCTTAGTCCATGCAGAACATTTAGAGTGGAGCATGGGACCTGAGTAGCGCTCTACTTGTTAATTATTTATAGTTATGCTTTTAGTTCTCAATTTTTATTTTTGAATAAGAAGCCCCTGTTTTAAAAGAAACACCCATTTTTCAGATTTCCAGGTGATAGTAGTGAATTTTTTGAGATCCACAGAGTGAGGAAGTATATAACGACAGGAGACCAGCTGTGAAACTTCTATACTGGGATGAGGCCTGCCACTATCCAGTCCTGTCTCAGAGTTGGGGCAAGACTTTCCCTTCCAGACCGCTGCCCCTCTGTATGTCAAGGCTTGTTTCAGGAATGCTTGAGAGGGATGACCACTGAAAAGGAGGCTGCCCTCCTCCACCCTGGGCAGGTGGGATGAGCTCAGCAAAGGCTCTGGACACCATTGGATGCCAGTGATGGACGAATCAGTGCAGGTCTTGATGGAAGGCCTGCTGGTCCCTACAAGACCAGACATATTTTGTGACTCACTTTTGCTTCTCTACCCAATGGCGGGGTCTTGACCTCTGGTCTAGGTCACACATCCCATTCTCTCCTAGCCCTGGACTCCATCATCATCTAGTGTTCATGAGAACAGGGGATGGAGTTAGGTCTCTTTCTCTCTCTCTGTGTTTTCATTCTACTTATCATGACATCATACACTGTAATCCTGACTTCCCTGGGGCATTCTCCTATAATTCTTAAAGCCAGAATGACTTTATTCTGTCTGTATTTCTGTTTCAACAAACCCTAATTCTTTTACAAGCTATATGAGAGGGTCAGACTGATGAGGAATTGGTCCTGATACTATAGGTCACCACTGAATGACACTGGTAAAATCATTTCACCCCTTAGCACCTCAATTTCCTCATTTGTAAAATGGGGAGATAAAATTACTTTGGTCATGGGGTCCTGGGTGTTAAAATGAAACAGTGCATATAAAATGCTTAGCACAGCAGAGGATTAGGCATGTAGGGAAAGCTCAATTTAAACTAAATGATGCAAAACCAGGCACATAAAACCAAAGCTACAAAAATCTTATGGAGTCTAAAAAGAAAATTAAGTAAAAAACTGTCTTTATCCAACCCTGACCTCCAAAGTGGACTCTGCTTAGTCCATTTTAAACATTCATCCAAACTATTAACACTGCTTTGAAATTCTTCTATTCCCTCTGTCTTGTGACCTCTGACATGAAGCCATGATGTCATGTCACAATTCACCTTTTACTTTGACGCTGTGAGAATTTCCTGACCTGGTTTTTTGTCTCCCTCACTTTTAGCAGCTGGGAGATCTCTGGCTGCATTCATGGTCTCATCTCCAAGCACTCTGCAGTAGTGTTTCACTCTTGGTTTTATTTCCTTTGGCTGAATATGAACAATATTAGTGGATGACTTTAGAGATTCTTCTTCCTTCCTTTGTCTTTTTAAGGAGTGCATTTCTGGTTCTGATGTCTGTTATAGGGATAGTTAGGCTTCTGTTCTGTAACAGTCAAGATTTATAGTACAGAGAATAGGACTGATTATTTGCATTTCAAAAATTTCCCTTCTGTGGCAGTCAGGAAGCCCCTCTAGTACCCAGTTTTTTCCTACTTGGCTTTTCCTTTCTCCTGCATGCAGGACCAGCAATGTAATTTGTGAAGCCCAGTGCAAAATGAAAATGCAGACCTCTGTTTTCCAGAGTGGCTACTCCATTTTACATCCTCAGAATCAATATATGAGGATTCCAATTTCTTTGCCGCTTCACCAACACTTGTTATTATCTGTCTTCTTTTTAAAAATTCTTTATTGAGATGTAATTGGCATACAACATTATAGTAGTTTCAGGTATATAACAATGATCCAATATATTTATGTATTGAGAAATGATTTCTACAGTGAGTGTAGTTAATATCCAACACCATACATACAGATTTTTTTCTTGTGATGAAAACATTTAAGATTTATTCTCTTAGCAACTTTCATAGAACATTATGTACTATAGTCACCATGGTTTCCATAACATCCTAATGACCTATTTATTTTATAATTAGAAGTTTGTGTCTTCACCCACTTGCCCACCTCTTGCCTCTGGCAACCACCAAACAGTTCTCTGTATTATGAGATTTAAAAACATTTTTTTCTTTTTATTACAGCAGTTCTAGTGAGTGTAAAGTGGCTTCTAATTGTGGTTTTGATTTGTATTTCCCTGATGACTAACGATGAGCCTTTTTTCACATGCTTACTAAACATTTGTATATCTTCTTTGGAGAAATGTCTGTTCATGTCCTTTGCCCATTTTTAAACTGAGTTATTGGTCTTTCTGTTGTTCAGTTGTAGGAGTTTCTTTATATGTTCTGGCTTTTAAACCTTTATCAGATATATGATTTTCAAATATGTTCCCCTATTCTGTGGGTTATCTTTGCTTGATAATGTCCTTTGAAGCACAGAAGTTTTTAATTTTGATGAATCTAATTTATTTTTCTTTTATTTCTTGTGCTTTTGTTCCTAAGAACTTATTGTATAATCTAAGTTCATGATTTACTCCATTTTCTTCTAAGAGTTTTTTTTAGTTTAATTTCTTACATTTAGGTCTTTGATACATTTTGAGTTAATTTTTGCATATGGCATGAGGCAGGGGACATGTAATTTTAATTCTCACTCAGCCTATATGCTTTGGTAAATTCTTGAACCTTTCTCAGTTTCAACTTCCTCATTTGTAAGCAGGAATAACAAATAGTATCTAAATTATAAGGTTATAGTGAAGTGAAAATTTACATAAAACCATGAGTACAGGACTTGAAGCATCCCTATGCTTAATAAACACGGTAGTTATTACTGTTACAATATGACCAATGAGTGAGTGCCTTCATAGTGGAGGTGCCAGAAAGATTAGCATTTCTGAGACCGGGATCCCAGGAGGGAGAAAAGGCTTGCTTTCTCTACTTGGGGGAGCAGGTCTACCCCAGGGTAGTCACCTGCCTCATGATTTACCTCTAGTGATTGGTAAAAATTCTAATTCCGAGGCACGTTCCCAGCAGGGGCCCCAGAAGCTGCATTGCGTCAACGTCTGCACAGGCATCCTTCAGCGTGGAGGGCGGCGGTGCGGTGACGGTGGTCGCGGCGGCAGCGCCGGCCTGACCTGCGGGGGCGGCCGAGGGGCCGGGGCGGCCACGGCGTCTGCGCAGAGCCCTTCTCTCGCCGAGGCCTCCCAGCCAGATCCGCCCGGCTCAGCTGACAGGCTCCGAAGACGGAAGGGGCGGTCCGCCGGTTGAGCCGGGCGTCTCCAGGCGGGGCCAGCGAGTGGAGGTGACGGGACCCGGAGCTAGGCTGGAGGGCGGAACTTCCGAGCCCGGCGCGGTGGGGCGGCCGGAAGGTACGGTGGGCGCTGCGCTCCAGGCGCGCGAGGCGGAGAAGGGCGGCCGGGCCGGGGCTGCTTGCTTAGCAGGCTTCATCTCCCCGGGCCCGGGGCCCGGCCCGGCTGAGGTCCCCGGGGTGCCCGGAGGAGGAAGGGGAGGTTCCAGGCCCTGCCCCTTCGGGACCCCTGGGCGGGCCCACACGCGCGCGGCCGCCTCCGTTTCCGAGCGCCGGGGCAGGTAGCAGGGCTCGGGCCTGCCACCCG
The DNA here is from genome assembly GCA_007570785.1 of Antilocapra americana. Lineage (NCBI taxonomy): Eukaryota > Metazoa > Chordata > Mammalia > Artiodactyla > Antilocapridae > Antilocapra > Antilocapra americana. The sequence continues at coordinate 10,787,083 of ML661893.1, read as the reverse complement.
GTTGTAGGTGAGTCACACAACGACTCCATACGCCCTGTAGTGAGCCGTGGAGACAGGGCAGCGGCGTGCTGACACCCCCTGCCTGAACCCTTCTTGGCGTGGCCTGGGAGAATGAGTAGGATTTTCCCAGACCCCAGGGAAACCCGGCGGAGGAGGGGCTTCCCTCATTCTTGTAGCCGTTTCCGGTTTGCCTAAAAGTAATGCTAAACTTGAATTCTCTCGTCTCGTGACACCGGGGTTTATGCTTGTTCCTGTGTTAACAGCTGAAGAAACAAGGTGGTCCGAATCCAGTTTTATTTTTATATTAGCTCTGTGACCTTGAGCCAGCGTGGACTTAAAGTGTCGTTTTTCTGTGTATAGTGGAAATAGGAGTAGGACTTTCTTCATGGGGTTGTGGGGATCTAGCGAGTTAGTGCATTTAAAGGGCTTACCACAATGCCTGAGACACGGTAAGAGTTCACTGTTTTTGCTGTTATTGTGACGACCAACCCAACGTGCTCCTGGTGGGATGTGGCAGTGCAGTCCCTGAACCTTGATTCTAGTCCCCCATGTCAGCAACTACATCTCACCCCAGTTCAGTTCTCACTTTTTCCAGTGTCTAACCTAAAGCACTGCTAGATTCTGAGAGCAGTATACACAGAGGCAGGAGACTTGATCCTCGCCCTTAAGGAACTAATTTAGTCTGATAGGAGAGGAAGTGCAAGTTCAGAGGAAAAACTGGAATGCAAGGTGGGGAGTGACAATGTCATAGGAAAGTTAACAATAAAAAAAGAGGCTTCTGGATTTTTAAAGAAAGACATGCTAATAAGAAGTTTTACGTGGAATGGGGCTTTGGAGGTGGGTCTTGAAGACTGAATGAATAGAATCAAAGAAATTTATGTCAGCAATTTTAATTAAGGGACTGGGACCCGTGGCAGCTTCAGAAGCTGGGGTCTGGTGAGTTGGGTTATGAGGAGCTGCCTATGGGAAACAGCTTGGAGCAGAGTTTCTTAATCCTGGCTGCACATTAGAAAAACATGGCAAACTTGGGTAGCTACCCAAGTCTGATTGAATTGCTCTGGGGTATAGCCTGGGTATAAATTCATTTCACCTCATTTATAATGTTTGAACAGGAAGAAACAAAAAGCTTAATTACATTATCACCATGTACTACACGTGGTAAAAAGTGTTTACAATTATGTAAGGTGATGTGAAAAGACTTAGTATATAATACATAATACATGGTAGTACTACTCAATAAATGTAAATTGATCCTAAATTTCATTCTTAGTTTATTTGGGAGTCACACACCTGAAAATATGGTTTTAAAATTATTGTTTTATATCATATATTTTGCATATTTTAAGGTATTCATAGCATTCTCCAGAACCTATCTATGGACCAGTCTCCCTTTCTTCTTTATTCCAAGTTGAAGAAGCCTGGTAAAGCATTTAGTGAAGAGAAGTCTCTCATTCGTGTCCGACTCCTTGTGGACTGTAGCCCATCAGGCTCCTCCGTCCATGGGATTTTCCAGGCAAGAGTACTGGAATGGGTTGCCATTTCCTTCTCCAGGGGATCTTCCTGACCCAGGGATCAAACCTGGGTCTCCCGCATTGTAGGCAGATGCCTTACTATCTGAGCCACTTGCTCAGTAAAGCGTTTAGAATAGGACTTAAATGTTTGTGTGTGAGTGCTTTTATTGTTTTGTTTTCAAAATCCTGCTGTCTTGTTACCATCTGAGCCACTTGCTCAGTAAAGCGTTTAGAATAGGACTTAAATGTTTGTGTGTGAGTGCTTTTATTGTTTTGTTTTCAAAATCCTGCTGTCTTGCTTAAATTAACCTAACAGTGAGTGTCCTTGGCAGGATTAATTCATTATCAAGACAAAAGGACACACTGGAGAGGGTGGGAAATGAAGGAACAGAAGAAGTGGAAGAGGAAAGGAAAAACAAAAACAAGAAAACTGCAGGAAGTGGTTTGTTATGGGGACATGTTGTGCTGTCATCTCCTATGACCTTGGTGTTCTCAGCTCCTCCCAGGGCTGAAGGCAGTCAGATAAGAAGGGCACTCTGATTACTGGGAACATACAAATGTCCTTTGAACCACATGGATCAGTTAGGCTGACCTAGGTGAGTAATATGCAGCTGTAGATTAGGATTGACTGTGTGTTAGGATGTGCCTGATTTCAGTGGTGGTTAGGGAAATTCAAAATTTAAATTTGAAGAAGGTGCTAACACCATCTTTTGTATTTTTTTTCTGCAGATGGCAGGATTTCTCTAGTATATCTAGTATGAATTCTACATCTTGGCCTTTTATCCACCTTCAGCAGTCTAATCTTCATCATTTTAAGAATAAATGAGATTTGCATGAGTTCCAAACTTGGGGCTGAAATAGAAACTCCAGTGCTAATATCCTTTTCTTCTAGTTGTTATTAACAGGTACTAACTGACCTTAAATAGAATCTATCACTGTGTCTTAGGTAGGGACACAGTTTAAGCCGAATCATTATCATCTGTTAGAAAATGTACTTTTTTGAAAAGGGAATAATTTTTAAATGAATTTGAGTTTTGTAGTGTCACTTTTTTATAACTTGAAAAACCACATCCTAACTTTTCTTTGAGTATTCCAATTTAGAAAATATTTCACCCAAGAGGGAGCATATTTGCAAATGCAGTTATAGTCTAGTATTTTAATCGATAGAATGGTAATTTTTGGTGGTGGTTTTATTAAAGTAATTTTCACAGATTCTCACTACATATTTTTTGCATGTTTGAATTATCTGATGGTGTGGTGTATCTTTCAGTTGCTGTAATTAAAAAGAATTTGTACAGTTTAATTATAGCACATTTTCACTGTTGGTGTTACCTAAAATAATGGTAAATCATAAAATTGATTTGATATTATTTAAAAAAGTTAATGTTATTTTGCTGCTTCCTCAGTTATCTGTCTTACATGTTATTGTCCTTGTAACAGTCTGCAGAGTGGGGTGTTCTCAACTGGGAGCAGTTTTCTTCCTCCTCCCCAGTGGTAGGGGTGGTGGTGGATATTTGATTATGTCTGGAGATGTTTGTGATTGTCACAGCTTGAGGAAAAGGGATGCTGTTGGCATCTAGTAGGTTGAAACCAGACATGCAGATTCATGTCCTCTAATGTATAGGACGCCTCCCACGACAGTTGACTGTTCCAAAATGTCAGTAGCACTGAGGCTGAGAAAACCTGTCCTAGAGATTCCTGTGGGTTTAAAAGATTCATTTATTTTTAAGTATATCAAATATACTTTGCTTTTGTGAGCAAGGCACTTTTCTAAGTTTAGAGAGAAAGTCAAAGTAGTTTGTGAATTGTCCTTGAAAAATTTTTTTTATTGTGCTTTCTTTTCTAAATCATACCTAACTGATAAAGTCAGCAATTATAAGAACCACAGCTGTCCTTTTTGAAAAAGGCTGTTACTGTGCTGATCTACTGGAATATTAGATATGCCTGTCACTTTTAGTTAGGTAGAAAAGTGAGACTATTGATTAATTCTTTGCAGTTTTTTTGAAGAACTTTGTTTTGGGGGGAATGGTGTTGTGGGGGGAGGGCCATTAGACTGTTCCAGACTCTGTGCCTTTTCTGTTCTTAACTGACTTGAATGATTATTTTCAGCTCCTCAGAAAATTAAATGTCGTCAGAAGACCGAGAAGCTCAGGAGGATGAATTGCTGGCCCTGGCAAGTATTTATGATGGAGATGAATTTAGAAAAGCAGAGTCTGTCCAAGGTGGAGAAACCAGGATCCATTTGGACTTACCACAAAATTTCAAGATATTTGTGAGCGGTTAGTTAATATTCTCTTAAACAGATTTCTTCTAAATAAAGGTTATTCTCAATTTCTTAGTGTAACCTAAGTTATTTATCATCTTGTGTTTATAGGCATTAGTGATAGATGGCAGTATTACAGATTTAATGCCTGTTTCTGTTTTAATTGAAAATAAAGGGTGAACAATTTTCAATTTAATTCTGCCTTTTTGATCACAAATATTATCCTGCATATTTCTTGCTTCCTAATCATCTGACTAGCAGTTCATCAGCTGTGAGTCATTGGCTGTTAAATAGCAGTAATAAAATAGAAAATGAAATAATATATGTGAAAACACTTGGAAAGATTTGGTTGTTGTTAATACTATTTGGTTTCTAGAATCTTTTCAACCACCATAAACACATGACACTACTACTCTGTGACCTTTTGCTTCAGAAAAAAATGAAAAACTAGTACTTTTGATACGGTATTCACAGAAGACATTATGAACACTTTCTCAATATATTTCTAGTGTAACAGCTTTAAGTAAAGAAAGTAAGGGTGATAACTGAAAATGAAACTTTGATTGTGAGGGTGTTGTGTGTTGTAACTTGCCCTCAGCCTGAAATCATTGCATTGGCATAAATTCTCCCAACTCTGATTCATTGGAATTGGCACATGCTTGTCTAAGTAGGTCATGGCTTTTTGATAGAAATAAATGTCTTTTTCTCTAGATTGTGTCTTTAATCATCTACTGTAAAAAAACAACAAAAGAAAACATGTATTACTTGCTCACTAGTGTTAGAAATTATACTTAGAAGTGTAGCAAGAATAAGTTGTGTATCTTCATTTTAAATTTCATGATGCTTAGTAGATTTTTTTAAGGGCTTATAAGATTTTTTTAAAGGTGGTGGCTCCAAAGTAAAATTAGGACCAGAAAGTGCTTTGGGGGAGGGTTTTTATCCCCTCAACTAAAGCATTACGTTTTTCTTGAGCACTGCTCAGCAGTAATGGACACTCAAGTATTGACCAGCTGATCCTTTCTAATCTTTGTTTTTGGTTCAGGCAATTCAAATGAGTGTCTCCAGAATAGTGGCTTTGAATACACCATTTGCTTTCTGCCTCCACTTGTGCTGAACTTTGAACTGCCACCAGATTATCCATCCTCCTCCCCACCTTCATTCACACTTAGTGGCAAATGGCTGTCACCAACTCAGGTTAGACCCGAAACTTAATTTCTATCCATTTTTAGAAACTTAAAAAATCATCTTTAATTGAAGACTACCTTGATGATCTTAAATTCAGTGCATGAAGAACAAATGGGTTTAATGTTGTAATTTTTTCCCGTTCATAAATTGTAACGTTAATAAGTTGAAAATGTTGGTATTTTAGAAAGGAATGGCGATAATTAGAATGATTAATCATTTGAATTGCAGTAGGAGTAATTTTTAATCAAATATATTGTTTCTCTCCTTTTCTTGCTATTTTCCTATTTAATCTGTATTGTAATGGAGACTGTAGGTCCTCATTTTCCTCAGATGTTGGTATTGCTTTTTATTCTTTTTATCCATTCCTTAAATGAACGATTTAATTGTAATTAGGACTAAAATTGAGCTAATATAGTTATAGTAAACATTCCTTAAGAACACATAAGAGTGCTTTTGGTTGTAAAAGTCTGTGTGTTAGCAACAGTTGTTGACTGTACTCACATAATGTGAATGCACACAAATAGAAATGCATATGATTCCTGTAGATGTCTCATTAGGGCTTGAGATCTTATATTATGAGCCTTCATTTCCTCTGGGTCGTATATCCTTTTCTAGTAACAATATCAGCTCTTGATTGAGACATAAATATGGCTTGCAGCTAATATAATGTATTCTGGAATAGATAATGGATCAATAGCAGTTACTTTTCTAGAAGTCATGATGAAGATTGATAGGCTGATGTATTAAGACAAAAGCTGTCAGAGTTACTTGACCTCAAGGAACAGCTTGTCAGTTTTTCTTTTTTGATCATGTAATTTTCATTCCCACCACTGTTCATCGCCAGGCTGATCCTTATATGAGAGTGCATTTGTAAAATTGAACTTAGAGTTTAAAAACAAAATTAAATTTTTTAAAAAGAATAATATATGTAGAATAAAAAGGAGTTTCATCTTGCATTTTAATATCTTTGTCAGAGGCAACACATGCAAGACAATGGATTATTTACGTTTAGATCACTGAGAGTTGACTAAATTATCTAGACTTCTATAGTCCCATTTCTCCAGAGAGATCTTGATACTTTATATTCATGCATGTACATGTACATGTACATGTTTCAGATTTCAACCAAATAGCATCTACTTAATGCTGGCTTTTAGGGTATAGGGAGAAGAGAGTTGCTCATTATTTTATGTTACATAGCTAAAATTACAGTAGACTCTGTCAGGTAAATTTTTGTCCATATAATTGGCATTTTAATCTGTCTCTTATGCTCCTTCCTTCAGTTCTTGTTTGCTACTGGGCCCTGATTCCTTGGCTTTATGAATTGCTCCTGTTGCTAATGAAGTTGATGCATCGACCTGTTCCTCACTGAATTTGATTGATAGATAGAAGTGGGTTTAGTTTTCTAGTATTTTCCCTATTTCTCTTCCAATATATATATATGCATACAGTGTCTTTCATGCTCTTCTCTTTCTGCCTCCCTCGTTCCTCACATGTATGTACATCTCAGATACCTCTTTCGAGAAAGGACTAGAGAAGAAAAGAGAATGGGGGAGAATGACTTCTTTCTTGGACTTAGTGACTCAAACATTCAGAACTTCCGTTTTAGTATTTGCTACATTTTAAAGATTTCATCAGGTTTCTTATTGATCATGAAAGCACATTCATGCAAATGTGTAAAAGCATTTATTGTCCGGTCTTCAACAGTCAGTGTTTAATTTTGTGCCCATATAGAGTTTAGTTTACACATGACACAGTGTAAGGAAGAGAATGTGGTTCTTTTTTCACTTCAAATGGCGAATTTACAAAATTTCTTTGCATCTGAAAGGCTTACTCTTTGATGTTTATCTAAAAAGAAAAGCTGCTTATGAGCCTGAGCTCTACTTAAAAATCTTCTTGTATTTGCCTTTCAAATTGAACAGACCAGTTTTAAGAAGGAGAAGTCAAAATAGTTTAAACTTTGGTTGCTTAACTTAGGAAATGTGAGCTTTGCCTATGGCAGTCAAATCATGTTAAGGGCTTGTAATAATGTCCAGGTTCAATATCAGTCTGCTTTCCTCTATTAGCCAGTATCTGGTGTAAGCCCAGATTGCTTAGTTAAAATCAGCTTATAAATAACAAGGACTGTGAGGTTAGATTCTGTTAGTGATTTTTTTCACGTAAGTTGACTTCTTAATACAGCTGAAAGAATTAATTTTAAAGCGCGGATGGTATTTTTAAATTGTTTTTTGCTAATCTTTGTTGTAGGGTACCTGTAGGGCTAGTACTCCAAAGGAATAGAAATAGTTCATTTTAAATACTAGATCTCTTCTCCTACATGAGATAGATAGCAATACTAAAGTAAAGAGAAATAAAGAAGGGAAAAAGTCCTCCATTTCAGTAGCCCATATGTAAATCTTGTTCTACATCTGGTAGACTCTTAACTGTTTCTCTTTGTTTATGGGACTTCTGTTAGCTTCTGACCTTGTGTCTGTGGCTCATGTTGCTGAGTAGTTTAAGAAGTACTTTGATAAGAACAGGAATGCTATTGTGCAGCACAGTTTATCACAGAAGTGAAAAGAATACTTTCTACTTCCTAGCAGGAAGTATAAAGGTCTGAATTAAAAAGATTTCAAGGGAAATTAGGCGCTGACAGCATCATCATCTCTCCAAACTCACCAGCACCCTCATGTGTTTTTCCCCTAGCTATCTGCTCTCTGCAAGCACTTAGACAACCTGTGGGAAGAACACCGCGGCAGCGTGGTCCTGTTTGCCTGGATGCAGTTTCTTAAGGAAGAGACCTTAGCATACCTGAATATTGTCTCTCCTTTTGAACTCACGATGGGTTCTCAGAAAAAGGTTCAGAGAAGGATGGCTCACGCTTCTTCCAACACAGAGCTAGATTTTGGAGGAGCCACTGGATCTGACATAGACCAAGAAGAAGTTGTGGACAAGAGAGCCGTGCAGGATGTGGAATCATTGTCGAGTCTGATCCAGGAAATCTTGGACTTTGATCAAGCTCAGCAGATAAAATGCTTTAATAGTAAATTGTTCCTGTGCAATATCTGTTTCTGTGAGAAGCTGGGCAGTGAGTGCATGTACTTCTTGGAGTGCAGGCATGTGTACTGCAAAGCCTGTCTTAAGGACTACTTTGAAATCCAGATCAGAGATGGCCAAGTTCAGTGCCTCAACTGCCCGGAACCCAAGTGCCCTTCAGTGGCCACTCCTGGTCAGGTAACTCTTCACTCCACTGACAGCTGCTCCCTAATTCCCTCACAACTCTCCCTAGGGAGGCATTGTCTCAGGAACTTCTCAATAGGGCTCATCAGGGCAGTCTGAGGCCTTGGAGCCAGACCACCAGTTGTTTTATTGTGTTCATTATCTTTATTTAAGCAAATGTAAATGCTCCCTTTGCTGGCTTTGGAATGGGTGGTCTTTGGCAAGGATGAGCATTAAAAAAATAATTCTGGTGATTTACTCTGTATTATCTGCTAGGAGGGGGCACTACTACCCAGTCTGTGTGAGGTTGGGATCTGAAGGGGCTATCCCTTGGGATGATTAACCGAATGTTTACAGACTTTAAAGACAACCTGCTTGGTTGTTTCTTCTCTCTCTTATTTTTTTTTAAATCAGCTCCATTGAGGCATAAATGTACTCATTTAAAGTGTACATTTTGCTTAGTTTTGACAAATGCATAGACCCATGTAACTGCCATCTCAGCCAAGATACAGACTTCTCATACTAGCTCAGTTGGTAAAGATCAGTATCAGTTCAGTCGCTCAGTCGTGTCCAACTCTTTGCAACCCCATGAACTGCAGCACACCAGGCCTCCCTGTCCATCACCAACTCCCAGAGTCCACCCAAACCCATGACCATCGGGTTGGTGATGCCATCCAGCCATCTCATCCTCTGTCTTCCCCTTCTCCTCCTGCCCCCAATCCTTCCCAGCATCAGGTCTTTTCCCATGAGTCAACTCTTCCCATGAGGTGGCCAAAGTATTGGAGTTTCAGCTTCAAGATCAGTCCTTCGAATGAACACCCAGGACTGATCTCCTTTAGGAGGGACTGGTTGGATCTTGCAGTCCAAGGGACTCTCAAGAGTCTTCTCCAACACCATAGTTCAAAAGCATCAATTCTTCGGCATTGGTAAAGAATCTGCCTGCAAAGCAGAAGACCCTGGTTTGATTGCTGGGTAAGGAAGATGTGCTGGAGAAGGGATAGGCTACCCACTCCGGTGTTCTGGCCTGGAGAATTCCATGGATTGTATAATCCATGGGGTCGCAAAGAGTCAGATGTGACTGAGCCACTTTCACTCGCTCACTCACTCATACTTGGTTTGATTTGAAGTGAGATAGAGGGTTTTATTTTCTGTTCATCTGGTTTTCATGCTTGCTTCCTAAAGATCTCCCTTAGGATCAGAACTGGTTGGGAAATCATCAAACGTAACCATGTTTTATATTTCCCTCCAGGTCAAAGAGCTAGTAGAAGCAGAGTTATTTGCCCGTTATGACCGCCTTCTCCTCCAGTCCACCTTGGACCTGATGGCCGATGTGGTGTATTGCCCCCGCCCATCCTGTCAGCTGCCTGTGATGCAAGAGCCTGGCTGCACCATGGGCATCTGCTCCAGCTGCAATTTCGCCTTCTGTACCCTGTGCAGACTGACCTACCATGGGGTTTCTCCATGTAAGGTGACAGCAGGTAGGTTGTAATCATGTGAACTCAGTCTCCCAGCCCTCCCCCACCCCCTAGAAAAAAGACTTATCACTTCAGTTCTTAATTTGGAAGAATTGTGTTCTGTGTTGGTTCAACAGATATTTTTGTGTCAGTTACTGCCTACATTCTGGGAATGTAGCAGTAACCAAATGCCCTCATGGAACTTATATTCTAACGGGGGAGATAGGCAAACCAAATAAATACGAATATTAGATGGTGGTAAATGCTGAAGAGGAAAATAAAAGTAAAGTAGAGACAAGCTATGAAGTGTTCTGAAGGGGAAGGCGTTTGGGATTTTATTTAGAAAAACCCAGCAAAGGCAAAGTGATTTGAGTAGACTTGAAGGAAATAAGGAAACAAACCATGCAGATATCTAGGGGGAGCATTCTGTGGAAGGAATGACAGAGTAATTTCTTTCTATGAATATGGAATAATGTAGATCTGGCAAATTCAGAGCATCTGAGCTATCACTGTTGTTTCTCTTCCTCAACACAGTGCTTTAGAAAGCCACCCTCTATTGAGGTGGGCACAGGAAGTGAAAACCTGTTAGCCATTTCTGATTTAGATAAGGATTGAGAAATCAGGCCCTTGACATCAATTTGACTAGACTTTGGTGACTTAGTCTCTCTCAAACTAACAGGGCTGATGATAATAGCTACTTCATAAGGTTATTTTAAGTTTGAAGCTACCTACTGTAGTGCTACTCGAAGTTGTTACAGTTGTTTTAATGGTCAGTGACAGGGCAAATACAGAAATTGAGAGTCAGGGTTTAAAACTTGCGTAGCCATTTCATTATTGCTGGCCACTGACTAAATTTTATGTCAGTCAAATAAAATAAAAATTTAGGCTTACCTTTTTTGTCTTTGTATTCATTTTTATAATAATTCATTTGATTATATCTTGCAAAAGTATTGGTCCTTGACAGAGTGGAAGGAAAAAATTGGTTCTTCACTGAAGTTTGAGAATGGGCATTTTGCATGTGAAATGCAAAATGGTAACTATTTTTTTTTAATTTGTATATTATTATTAAAGTATAATTGATGTATAATTTGTGCTAATTTTTTCTGTACAGCAATGTGATCCAGTTATATATATATATATGTACATTCTATTTTACATTTATATTCTTTTCCATTATGATTTATCACAGGATATTGAACAGAGTTCCCTGTGCTATACAGTAGGACCTTGTTTATCCATTCATATTTAACAGTTTGCATAACCCCAACCTCCCCAATCCATCCCACTCCTGGTTTTCTTGGCAACTAAAGTCTGTTCTCCATGTCTACAAGTCTGTTTTTGTTTTGTAGATAGGTTCATTTGTGTCATATTTTGGTTTCCACATATAAGTGGTGTCATATGGTATTTGTCTTTTTCTTTATGACTTACTTTACTAGTATGATAATCTCTAGCTGCATCGATGCTACTGCAAATGGCTTTATTTCATAATTTATTATGATGTGTAATATTCCTTTGTGTATATGTACCACATCTTCCTTTCTCATTCATCTGTTGATGGACATTTAGGTAGTTTCTGTGTCTTAGCTATTGTGAATAGTGCTGCTGTGAATATAGGAGTGCAGGTATATTTTTGAATTATAGTTTCATGTGGATATATACCCAGGAGTAGGATTGCTGGTTCATTTGGTAATTCTTTATTTTGTTTTCTAAAGAACATCCAAAGTGACTTCCATAGTGGCTGCACCTTTAACAGTCCCATCAACAGTATAGGAGGGTTCCCTTTTCTCCATACCCTCTCCAGCATTTGTTACTTGTAGACTTTTTAATGATGGCCATTTTCACCGATGTGAGGTGGAACCTCATTGTAGTTTTGATTTGTAGTTCTCTAATAATTAGTGGTATTGAACATCTTTTCTGTACTTGTTGGGCCATCTGTCTTCTTTGGAGAATTGTCTATTTATTAATAGTTATTTTGCCCATTTTTCCATTGGGTTGTTTGTTTTTGTTGTTGAACTGTTTTGTTGTATGAACTGTTTGTATATTTTGGAAACTAAGCCCATGTCAGTTGCATCATTTGCAAATACTTTCTCCCAAACCATCTCTATTTATTGATGGTTTCCTCTGCTGAGCAAAAGCTTGTTAAGTTTGATTAGGTCCCATTTGTTTATTTTTGCTTTTGTATCTATTACCTTGGTCAGAAAATGTTTTGCCTCTGTTCTCTTCTGAAAGTTTTATGGTGTTATGTGTTAGATTTAAGTCTAAGCCACAAAATGATAACTGTTAATGCCAGTATTGCTATAGTTACTGATTGTTAACAAAGTGTCATCTCCAAGAAAGGACCCTGACAGGAGAATGAGTAAATGGAGTACTTCCAGTCACTGTGGCAGAGTCTAGTAGAGGTTATGGGCAGATGGGATGGAGAACTCACCAGAGAATATAAGCCTTTACTTGAGACTTTGGTATCCTTATCTTTGAGAGGCTGAAGTACCTTCCAGGTATTTCACAATGTTTGAGGAAGAAGTCAAAGATAGACTTGGGGACTTCAGCAAAATTGGGAATCTCTTTCTTAGTCTCTATATCTATATATTAGATGTTACCATACAAAATACATGATACACTAATAATTTTATTATTTCGAGAACATTAGAGCAGCAACCTCTGTCCTTAAGATGTCTCAGAATACAAAAACGCTTTGAACTAGTAGAGGAAATACAAATGATAGGATTTAAAAATACACGTCTGCTGCAGCTCAGTACAAGTGTTGAAGTCATGGGAATAAACAACACAGAGAAAGGATTCATAGGTGAAGGAAAAGTGCAGATATAATTTTACCCCAGAAGATGTCTACTTCTAAAAGAGCCAGAACATGTTGAGAGAGGTCTTTCATAAATTGTGTTGAAAAGTTAAGGTAATAGAATTGTGAGCAAAAGCCTTTGTTAACAAGTAAAGCCTTTAGAAATAGCTGCCCTTTCCGTTTGAGTTAAGTGATAAAGCAGTAGAAACCAGATTGATGAGTATTAAGTGGAAAAGTTGGTAGAAAGGACTTTCCCTTTATCTGTTGGTGGTAAATTTTATTCACTGGCTTTTTTCGTATATATGCGGAATTGAACCGATGGTCTTTGCCCTTAAATCAAAGGTGCTTTTGTTTAGTTTGGCAGGTCTTGTTATTAAATGGTGAATGATGCTGACTTAGTAGAAAATTAGCATCTGTTTCAACCTTTGTGTCATTTGAGAAGTCAGCCTTTAAACTGTACTACTAGTTGTACTAGTTGCACAAAAATATCAGCATTAATAAGTTAAAATCAAAGGAAAAAAGTTAGCTATTATTCTGTCACATCTAATAAGTCCAGCTTTTCTACGTGGAGAATTCCATCTGTTCTTTGTCTTTCATGCGTGTGTAATTTTTACCTAGTTACAACCTAAATATACTTTTTGCTGGCTTCTGTAATGAGTATTTTAAATGAGTTGTAGCCATCCTAATTATAAGTTTTAATAACTAAATATTATGTCATTAAGTGGTTCCACACATAATTATTCCCTTGGACATTTAATTTGTTTGCCATTGTTATATGCGTCTCTTTGCATGTAATTTTACTTTGGATTAATTCCTTATGATAAAATCCCAGGAATAACATTATTGAATAGTCAAAGGTTATAATAATTTTTAATGATTTTTAATGAGCTTTACAAGTTGTATAAAAGTTAATTTTCTATTTCACCTTCTAGAGAAATTAATGGACTTACGAAATGAGTACCTGCAAGCAGATGAGGCCAATAAAAGATTTTTGGAACAGAGGTATGGTAAGAGGGTGATTCAGAAGGCACTGGAAGAGATGGAAAGTAAGGAGTGGCTAGAGAAGAACTCAAAGAGCTGCCCATGTTGTGGAACTCCCATTGAGGTAAAAGTTTGAGGACAGACTTGGAGGCCTACCTACTTGCAATCATGTTATGATTTCCTCAAGAAGCCTTTTGATTTTGAACTAAATAAGAAAACACATTTTGGAATTTATTAAGCCTTCTTGGAAGATTCAAATTTACTACTAATTATTGTTATTGACATTAAACATATGTAGACTTCCCTTTTCAGAGTACTTTCATACGGTGATGGTTTTTCTCACCTTGTGTCCACCTCAAAATTGAATGAGTTATGAGGAGGCCATACTAGAGCTACAGTCAACTCATCTATGTTATTTTTTGTTAGGAAAAAAGGCTAACTTCTTAAAACTGTTTATCCTGGAATTTAACATGTCTTTTTAACAAGTTCCTGCTTATGAAATACAGATATAAGTCAAAACACATAAATCTATTGGCTTCTTGACAAAACCTTAATATGTTTTAAAATCAAAATATATGTCTTTGCATTTGATTCTGTTGTTCCAATCCATAATATCTGAGCTAACCTGGTTGATGATGCCCCAGTTACTCCTAAGGAAATTGGCCTTGTATTTAACTACTTTGACATGCCTCACCTCTGATAGAATGGGAAACTTGGGTACCAAATGTTTACTTAGATTTATGTAAAAAGTTTAAATCCCACACATTAAAGCCAAACATTTTCATATTAATCTAACTACATAATCCACATATACATGTTTGATTTGTATTTACTGTTTATCTGAAGAGATTTTGCTTAGTATCTAAGTATTTCCTGTATTTTACTTGTAATGCCAAAGAGTTTAGGCATTAATAGTTATCAGTATGTATTAACCTGTGTATCTCAGCCCTTCATTAGAAAAGGAAGACGATAAGGAGAATGTTGTACCAAATCATTTTGTCAAGTGCGTTTCTGTTTTGCTTTTACAGCCTTGATATTTTTCTCTCTTTCCCACCAGAAATTAGATGGATGTAACAAGATGACGTGTACTGGCTGTATGCAATATTTCTGCTGGATTTGCATGGGTTCTCTTTCCAGAGCAAACCCTTACAAACATTTCACTGATCCTGCTTCCCCATGTTTTAACCGGTACGTATACACAGAACTTCTAGTCTCAGCAGTTTTTGGTACTTGATTTGCAGACCACAAGCCCAGTAAGTTTTAACTTCAGTACTCTGTTTATTTAGAGAATTTTCTTATATTTTTTTAATATTTTCTCATATTTTTAAATATTTTCTTTCATATATTTTTTCCATATATGCATTTTCTTGAAAATGAGTTTTATGATGAAAATATACTATCTGAAGATTTTCTTTAATTTGTTATCCTTCTCAACATTTTTAGTGAAAAATTTCAAGCATACAGAAGAGTTGAAAGGATAGGACTATGATATCTTTCACCAAAATGAACAGTTGATAATATTTACCATATTTGTTTTCTAAATTTATTGCTTAACTACTTGACCATAAGTTGGAGATATGATGTGTCATCTCTATATACTTCCACACATACTTCCTAAGATAAGAAAAGTCTTCTATATAACAGTAATACCTCAGAAAATTTAACAGTGGCATACTGTCATCTAATAAAATATTTAAGGCTTATCAACTATTCCTAAAAATATCTTTTAAAGCTGTTTTATTATACCAGGATCTAATCAAATTTAATTATTTTATTTGATTCTGTTTCATGATAGAGAAAAGATTACCCACTTTTTGTTTGTTTGTATTGAGCGGAACATTGACCTTTTGAGGAGTCCAGGCTGTTGTCCTATATACCCTTACACTTCTTGGAGTTTTGTTTCTCCATGGTGCCTTTTAGTTTGTTTCTCTTTCCTCTCTATTTTCTGTAAAGTGGAAGTTAGCTGTAGAATGGAGTTTGATTAGATTTAGAGTAACATTTTTGACAGGAATACTTAACAAGAGGTGGTGTACTTCATGTTGTATCATGTCAGATCCATAATGTCAGGCTCTCTCACTATTAGCATGATGTTCAGTTCTATCATTTGTTCCATTGTACAGGTAAGGTTTTTCTTTTGTTATTAGTGAGTGATCTGTGGGGTGACTCCTTGGCATAATGTGAATATCCTATTCTCCACCAGCTCCAATTTCAACATCAGTTGATAATCTTTGTTAATAGACATCTGTGGGGTACCTACAATCAGTTCTTGAAGTTATGAAACTATGAGTTGACGAAACCAGCTCTGCCTATGAACCACTGGAAATAAAAGTGTTGCAAATACAAATTTTAAGTAATATAAGAGAAGGAAAAGAAATTGGCGGCTGTAAAGCATTCTGCTGGTGGAGAGTACAAGCACGGTGAAGATGGAAAGGGTGGAGTGATTAGTATGTAGTACAGTTACAGTGTTTTGAAGGAGTGCAGCTTCTAGACTGCCTGAATTTTTCAGTCTTGACTTATTCCACATATTATACACATTGAGTGTCAGTTTTTTTGATACCTGTCTCCCACTATTGTTTCTCCTTGGCCCTTGAGAGTTGTCTGGATTCTTAAAAAAGGGTTGTTCCTATAAACTTTAAGGCAGCTTATTTAGAGGGATGCACATTTCAGCCCTTCCCAGTAAAATGACTAAAGGAAAGGAAAAGATATACAAAGATGTTATCAGAATAGTGCAGAAAATATATTTGAGAAAAGGAAAGAAATTATATTCAGTTTCTATCAGGTATATTAAAATGTACCTTGTTTTATGCGTCCAGGTTGTTCCATGCTGTGGATGTTAATGGAGATATTTGGGAAGATGAGATTGAAGACTAGTTAACTTCTACTGCTCAAGATATGGAAGTGGAATGGTTTGCCCTAATCTTTTGTCAAGTATACAGAGTAACTTTGCAGGATATTTAGGGTGCCATTGATTCAGTCTTCGTATGTAGAGGATATGGAAGAACAAGGTTTTATTTTCACGTGGTACTACTGATTAAGGCACATGTATACATTTTTTCATTGCAGCATAATTGAGGAAGTATTAAGCCAAAGGTTCAGAAAATGAAAACTAGAAAATATTAAATATTACAACGTGCCCGAAGCTTTGACTAGTTAAAAATTAAATATTTTCTTTTCCAAGCTTTAGGGAAAGAGAGGGGTCAGGAGTTAAAGACCTTTCTATCTGAGAAGCATCCCTCTCAGACATTCTGTGGGAGCTCTGTCAGTAGTACACCTTAACACTTGGGATGGGTAGAAGCCTTACTAAAATTGTGCCGAGAGCCTGATCTTATTTACTCCGTATTACATTCTTTCCAACCTGAATTTCTGCTAATTTTATTTGAAGGAGGCCCTTTACTCTCTGATTGGATGGCCTGGTGCCGTTTTGATCTGCTTTTCAGAATAGAAATTTACAGGTAATTTAAAAAATATTTTTTAGTATGTAAACACTGTAGGTCACCTGATAGATTTATCAGTGGTCTATAGTCCATTGGTTTTGAGCCAAGTCTAGAATTTATTGATAGTGGCTTAGAAGAATTTCAGCCCTGTTCAACTTTCCTATTTCTTCTAGGCAGTGGAGCCTAGATGCAGAACAACTTGTCTTTGCTACCTTTTGTTGTACATTCTCTCCGGTTGACCCTTGCCCTACCTTTCATTGGCAAGGACAATTTTAATATTAGCTCCAACAGCTCATATTTTTATTTCCTCTGCTGGGATAGGAGAAAGCCTAATATATTCCCAAGCTGAACTTTAATTATCTGCGTTTTGAACACTGCACCACCATAGTTCCAGTGCTAAGTTTCTGAATTCTATTTAAAGGGCTTCTCTAATGCGCTATGGAGATTTGTTTTCCTATCTTTTTTTTTTTGGCATCAGCACTGTTTCAGAGGATAATTTTGGCTTGATACCTAGATCCCTGTTCTTGGGTTTTGTTGGCTTTTTGAAAAATTGTCTTTCCTTATGGTTTGGTGAGTGGGTTGGTAGCAAAATAAGATTTTTGGTAAAAAGGACAGAAGAATTCACCTATAGCTGTGAACATGTTCTTTTTTCCTACCTTGTCATTGAAAATTGGGTAATCACTTTTAACCATTTTATGTGTGTGTATCCAAAGAGCACGGACTGTTTCTGGATTGTCAATGACGATGCTAAATCTTAAAAATAAAAATTATTTAAAAATTGTCTTATAATTAGAGCAGAGTTGCTGCTGTGTGTTTTGTCACCAAGGCAATGATCACATTTAAGAACTATATGGTGTATAACACATGTTCTTAAAGTGAGCAGAAGAAAGTCATGGAACAGCGTCTCCTCTTTTATCTAAGCTTGTGACTGAACTTAGATTTTAGGGCCCATATTTTGTTTAAACTACATGGACTTCAGTTCAGCACATTTTATATAAGAACTAAAGTTAACTTAAAAAATAAGTTGAAGATAAGAAATGGAAATTCAACTAATTATATAGTACATACTTAAGAAGAGTGGCTCTTCTCAGTGACTGGGTAGGAGTTCATTTCATGCCTTTCGCTGGTAACCTCTCAGAAGTTTTTAGGTTCATGGGCTAATTGATGTTACCAGGGGTTATTTGGGGCTGTTGTACATTATGTTAATGATATATTGAAAGTAGGAAAGACTCCTTAGTTTCATGAAAGAAATGGCAGGATTTTAAAAAAACACAACAGGTGCTTAGCCTCAAAGACTTGTGTCTTCAACTGAGTGTTTTATCTTTGGGTACAAAATCTTCACCCTTTAATTTTCACAAAGACAGTAGGACTTATGAAGTCTTATTTTTATTTATTTATTTAATTTACCAATATGATAGGGCAAAATGGCACACAATTAAAAATTTTTTACATACACATTGATTAATGAGCATAATTTTTGGAAATTTTCATTCTATGAATTGTTAATGTCCTTTGAATTTTTAAAAAATTTTTATTGAAATATAGTTGATTTACAATGTTATGTTAGTTTTAGGATGAAGGCTTTTTTTACAGTTGGGCTGAGATTTGACATAAATTGACATGGACCTTATAAGTCCTTTTGGTGGGAATGAGAGAGCAGAGGAGGAGCCCTCTGAAGATTACCAAAGTGAGTTTGAAGAGGGTGCATCCCTTGATATTATAGAAAAGGTTTGGATCTAGAACTGATAAATGAAAACAACCTGCTAAATAACTTTTTAAGTCAATATAAAGCTTTTGTGACTTTTAAAGCTTGGGATTGAATCAACTTAAGGGCCTGCTTTTGTCACTTGAGGTAAATCTTGTCCCATTCATTTTTTCGAAAATAAATGTTTTGTTTTATAGTAGTTTTAGATTTTCAGAAAAATTGCAAAGATAGTACAGAGTTCCTATCTACTCTACACCCATTTCCTTGCTCTCTCTTTTTTTTTTAATGTGGCCCATTTTTAAAGTCTTTTTTGAATTTGTTACAATATTCCTTCTGTTTTATGTTTTGGTTTTTTGGCCTCATGGCATGTAGGATTTTAGCTTCCCAACCAGGGATTGAACTTGCAAACCCTGCACTGGAAGGCGAAGCATTTCCATATTCTTAACATCTTATATGCATTATAATACATTTGTATCCTAACTATGATACATTTGTCACTGTTAATGAACAGTGTTATTAACTAGTCTCTATACTTCTAATTTCCTTAGTTTTTTTTTTTCCTAGAGACTTTTATCTGTTCTAGGATCCCATTCAGGATACCACGTATTACTCTTAGTCATCATGTCTCCTTAGACTCCTCTTGGCTGTCACATTTTTATTAGTAATATTACATAAACATTGTATCTTGATGCACTTGTATTGGTCAGAAGCCAGAATTTTTTTCCTGAAGACTGATTACCTGTTCCAGGTAGGTTCAGAAAATCAGTGAAATTCTTTTTTGATTGAGGTCTTTTTCTATTTTTTCCCGAGGACACTGGCTATCTCTGGAGTTTTAGGCTGTGTGCCTGTTGTGGTCATTTTTCTGCTCAGCTTCATGAGGAAATCATTAAACACTGGACAAGTTGATCAGACTTGTGGGTCATCTGGACTCATAGAGGCTCTGCACTAGTGGGAGAATAGCCCTGCCACCTCAGCTAAGTACTGAATTCAATGAGTGAGCATCTAGTGGCTGTACCCCTTCTTGTTGAGGAGATGGGTAAGAGAGAAAATAGTTGGCAGCCATATTCCCAGACCTATAGTATTGTCAGCAAGATCATTTTTTAGTAGAAAAGGGTTCTCATTTTAATTTTAATTTTTTATTTCTTTTGGTTCTCATTTACATTAGAAATTAATTAATATACATATTTTTATTTTTAAGAGAAAATTAATCAACTCTGATAATCATAAAGTCCTTCATGTGATTGCCTGATTTAGAAGGGAATTTCAAAATTTTGACTGGAATTTTGGAGAGCCTGCCATGTATTAATTTTTAAAGTAACTCATAAGCATCACCAGCAGGTGGCAATAGTTCCCATGGTATAAATGCAATAACTGGTTATGGCAGGGGTAGTATTTTGTTATAGAAGCAGATGTATTTCTGGGATTTTAATTTTCCTCATTGTGTTTCATTACAGTCTGTTATACACTTTGCTAGGTAGAGTAACACCTGATGATACCAGCAAGGCAGGAACAGCAGTATTACCAAAGTCTGTAAGGCCACTTAAAACTGTACTTGAACCATAGTTGACCTCCAATTGTGATGTGACATTAAAGTGTCAGCCCTGATAGTAGTGCTTGCCTGAAACCACCAAAGTGAAGAAATTAAGTTATAGCTGAGTAAGTAAGACCAAGGAATTTTAAACTGTGGTGCCATCTCATATTGGTGAGAGTAGCTAAGTAGTGTGTTCCCTGAACTTTGGCTCATTAAAAGTAAACATTGGCCTGCAGGCCAGGTTGAGAGCTTGTGGTCAGAAAGCTATTTATAATGTCAACTTTGAGTACCCAGAGTCTAGTGTCTGCATAATTACTCAAGTAGCCTGAAGATTTACCACTCCAAATAGTACCATATTTCTCTTAGCCGGGGGATGCTTTGGAGAGTATTGTGCACATTGATAACTTAGTAAGATTCTGATGCCAAAGTTAGATAAGTACTAAGTCACTAGTTATTTCTTTTCCTTGACTCTTTTTTATTTTCTTCATTGAATCAACAAATTAAACTAATATTAATATAACCTAAATGCATATAAATTTAAGAGATGATTGTGTGTCTTAGTTTCAATCCCATTCCAATACAAACTTGTGTTTCCTAGTGTTTGTTCACTCATTTAATGAATATTAAAAACCTCACAATAGGCCTTAAGATTTTTCTCTAGGTGCTGAGAATGTAACCATGATTAAGGCAGATATAAATCTCCCTGCCCTTGTAAAACTTAAATTCTGGTGGAAGGAAACAGACATTAAGCAAATTACATGATTTATCAGAAGATTAGCACCACGGAGAAAAGTTAGAAGAAGGAATAGGGAAGGCTATTAGGGGAGACCGAGTGATGTTTGAATTTTAAAGAGTAGAGAGAAGTTGATCAGCATAGCCCTTGAACAAAAGCTTGGCAGTGTGAAAGTGAACCTTGTGGACACTGTGAGAAGAGAGTCCAGGCAGAGAGAACAGCAAAAACAAAGGCCCTTGGGATAGGAGCATGTTAGAGGACTCTGAGAACGGCCTGGTAGCCAGTAAGGACTTAGGCAGACTGAGAAAGGGAGAATATTAAGAGGTGGGATGGGAGTGGGTGGTGTTGCAGACCGCTTGGGCTTTGGGTGAGCTTTGGCTTCTACTCTGAGATGGAAGCCCTTGGGAGGACTTTGAAGTGTGATCGTGTCTGGTGTATGAGGGAACAGGGTGAGCAAGGGCAGAAACAGATGAATTAGGAAACGACTGCAGTAACTCAGGTGAAGTGCAGGTACCGTGGGCCAGTGTACCAGCACTTGGAATGTTGACAGGTGTTCAGATTCTGTGCTTCCTTGAAGGTAAAACTAACAGGATTTGCTGATAGATTGGACATATAATGTGAGAAGATGAGGCATCACAGTCAATTTCTAGGTCTTTGTCAATAGGTGATATGGAGAAACCTATGGATAGCAGAGGTTTGCCAGAGGACTTAAGTTGTGGACAGATGAGTTTGCTATGTCTGATGGTTATCTCAGCGAAGATGTTAGGTAGGCAGTTGGATATTCTGCTGTTCAAGGGAGAGATGTCAGTATGGGAGGCTGGAGATGTAAATATCAGGCTGGAGATGTAAATATGGGAGTCAATGTATAGATGGTATTTAAAGCCGTAGGACTGGATGAAATTACCAGGAGAGTGAGTTTTAAGGGAGAAGAGGTCCAAACACTGCATCTTATGACACTCCAAATGCTAAGAATTCAGGGTGATGAGGAGGAACCAGCAAAGGAGACTGAGAGTGACCAGTGAAGTAGGAAAACCAGCAGTGTGATGTCCTGGAAGCCACATCAGATGTGAAGGGCAGAGTGGTTGGCTGTGTCAGATACTGCAAATAAATCAAGTAATATGAGCTCTGAGAATTGACTTGGCAATCCATTTAGAGGTCATTGGTGGCCTTGGCAAGTGCTGTTTTAATGAAGGGGATGAAAATCTGGAGTGTGTTTGAGAAAGACTGGAGTATCTTCACAATAATAAAGAAAATGAACAAACTGAAAATCAACTTTTCTTAGCTCCACCAGAGAATTGAGGTCACAGGGCAGACTTCCACAGAAACTAGAAAGACAGGAAAATGCAGAAAATACAGGTCTGCTCACCCAAAGTAGAAGTTGCTGGAGGCAATAATTAGGCTTTAAATGAATTGCTAGGGGGCTGAGTGTGGATTAGTGAGAGTTTAAAACTATGGGGAGCGATTTGTAACATATACCATATAAATTATTACAACTTAAAAAAAGAACACCTAGGAGCTTATTTGAGAGGGACCCATCTATGGGGTAGCACAGAATCTGACACGACTGAAGCGACTTAGCAGCAGCAGCAGCAGTAGCACCCATTCATGGGTTTTACCACCAGGAGCTCAATCTTCTTGTCACTCTGAGGATGGCAAAAGAATCTGCTTCTGTCCCGTATTGGCTGGTGGGGGGCTGGGGGTGGGGGTGATGGGTGGGCTGGAGGGGGTTACTTTTGAGATAACTTTGTTTCCAGGACAGAATCCTGCCCTCAAGGAAAATTACTTTGCTGGCTTCCGAAGAGATGAAGCAAGCACCAGAACCAAACTCAGATGTGGCAGAAATTTTAGAATTATCAGAATGGGAATTTAAAACAACTAAGATGAATATGTTGAAGTCTCTGATCGAAAAAGTGGACAACGTGCAGGAACAGATGAGGGATATAAGCAAAAAATCGAAAACTCTAAAAAAGAATGGAAAAGAAATGCTAGATATAAAAACTATCAGAAATGAATGTTTTTGATGGGTTTTTGTTTCATGGGTAGACTGAACACTGCTGAAAAAAGAACCTTGCACTTGAAGATAAGTCAATAGAAATGTCCCAAACTGAAATTTGAAAAGAAAAAGGAATGAAAGATAAAAGATACAGAAAAGGTACAGAGTATCTAAGGACTGTGAGACAGTTGCAAAAGGTGTGTAACGTGCATAATGGGAATAGGAGAATAAAGAAAGAATCGGAGAGAGACTGAAGCCAGAGTATAGATAATTTCAGGAAGTTTCTTATTGCAGAGGGAATCAGAATGAAGCTATTATAGGAGGGGGCAAACAGGGTAAAGAATTGTTTTTAAAGCTTGTTTTGTATTCTTGTAGGGGTGATTCAGGAAAAGAAAACCAAAAAAAGGACAGTTTGATGCTGTAGGTGTGAAAGGAGAGTCTTGGAGGAGCAATGCCCTCAAGGGGGCAAGAAAAGGGATCTAGTGCACAAATAGAGGGATTGGACAAGGAACAAACCACAGGAAGACGACAAACATTGAGGGCAAGGCTAGCAGGTGGGTGTATGTGGTGATGGGAACCTGTGAAAGTTCTTTACTGCTTGCTTCTATTTTCAAGGTCAGAGAAAAGCTGGAGGAAGAGGGACTAGAGGCCTGAGACATTATGAATTCTGTCTCTTTAAAGAGACTGAAAGGACCAGGGGGAAATAGTTGTTAAGGGCACTCTTGAGGTCCAAATTACTTCCTTGTCTTATTTTTCCATTGTTTCATAATCGAGGATTCTATCACAGTCTATTTATTGGAAACTTCTGCACCTTTCACTCGCATCTCATCACAGTAAGGATTTTAGTTCCCAGGAAAGAGGCATCAGAAAATATCCCAGAGAGGCATAGGGAATCAGGATTGCTGTTTTACACTGGAGGGTCAGGGGAGATATCTCTGATAAATGACATTTGAGCAAAAGACCTGAAGAAGTAAGGGAGTAAGCCATGGGTATATCAGCCAGGGTTGGGTGTAGATAGTGGGCTAGTCTCTTGTATCCATCTGCAATTTCTAAACATGTATTTAATAGGAGGCATGACACCCATTTGTCAGCATGCTGCTACTTTTTACTAAATGTAATGAAACTGTAAGCACATTCCATCCAACCCCTGACATACATATTATATATACTCTCTTTTCCTTTTTGTATATCACACTAAGGGTTTTACAGATAGATTCACCTTTTTCTACTTAGCTGTATACTTTATTTTTTAAAAATTTTATTGGAGTATAGTTTACTTACAATGTTGTGCTAGTTTCAGATGTGCAGCAAAGTAATTCAGTTGTACATGTATTCATTCTTTTTCAGATTCTTTTCCTATATAAGTTATTACAGAATATTCAGTAGATTTCCCTGTGCTATATAGTATGTCCTTGTTGATTATCTATGTTATATATAGTAGTGTGTGTGTGTTAATTCCAGGCTCCTAGTTTATCCCCCTACCCTTGCCTTTTCATTGTGTTCCTGGGGTTCTCAAGGCAAGAATACGAAAATGGTTTGCTGTTTCGTTCTTCGGTAGATCACATTTTGTCAGAACTCCCCACCATGACCCTGATGCTGGGAAAGATTGAGGGCAAGAGGAGAAGGGGGTAATAGGATGAGATGGTTAGATGGCATCACTGACTCAATGGACATGAGTTTGAGCAAACTGGGAAATAGCGAAGGACAGGGAAGCCTGGCATGCTGCAGTTCATGGGGTTGCAAAGAGTTGGACACAACTTAGTAACTCAACAAGAACCCTGACATTTCCTTTTGGGTAAATGTCAGTTTGTTTTTGAAATCCGAGTCTGTTTCTGTTTTATAAATAAGTTATTTGTCATTTTTAAAAATTAAGAGTCCACATATAAGTGATATCATGTGATATTTCTCTTTCTCTTCTACTTCCTTCACTTAGTATGAAAATCTCTAGGCCCATCCATGTTGCTGCAAATGGCATTATTTTGTTCTTTTTATGGCTGAGTAATATTCTATTATATATATGTACCACACCTTCTTTATCCATTCCTCTGCCAATGGACATTTAGGTTGCTCCCATGTCTTGGCTGTTGTTAAGTAGTGCTGCAGTGAACATTGGGATGCATGTATCTTTTTGAATTATGTTTTTTTCTGGATATATGCCCAGGAGTGGGATTGCTGGAACTTATGGTAGTTCTGTTTTAATTTTTTAAGGAAGTTCCACACTGATCTCCGTAGTGGTACCAATCGACATTCCCACCAACAATGCAGGAGGATTCCCTTTTCTCCATAATCTCTCCAGCATTTATTGTTTGTAGACTTTTTGGTGATGGCCATTCTTAAAGCATCCTTGTTTTCTGGCAACAAAATATTCCAGGCCTACTGTGATTGCTGCCCAAAACATACATTAATGAATCCTTCTCTCCAAGAATCCCTGAGTAGCATCAGAGGCCCAATTTGGCCCAGGAGTATACATCCCACCTGATCTGCACGAGAGCTGGTAGAAGAACGATGACACTGCTACTGGGAAACACAGGCCTTGGAAAGACAGATTTTTAAAAAAAAATTTTATTATTACTATTTTTAAAATTTTTACTGGTGTGTATGGTTGATTTATAATGTGCTGTACAGCTGTATAATGTCTGCTGTATAGCAAAGTGAATCAGCTTTATATATACATGTTTGTTGTTGTTGTTCAGTCACTCAAGTCATGACTTTCTGTGATCTCGTGGACTGTAGCACACCAGGCTCCTCTGTCCTCTGCTGTCTCAGAGTTTGCTCAAATTCATGTCCATTGAGTCAGTGATTTTATTTAATCATCTGATCCTTTGCTGCTCCCTTTTGTTTTGATTCTTTCTCAGCATCAGGGTCTATTCCAGTCGGCTCTCTGCATCAGGTGGCCAAAGCATTGGAGCTTCAGCTTCAGCAGCAGCCCTTCCAATGAATATTCAAGGTTGATTTCCTTTACAGTTGACTGGTTTGATGTCCTTGCAGTCCAGGTGACTCAAGAATCTTTTCTAGCACCACAGATTCCAGCACCATAGATTCTTTGGCAGTCAGCCTTCTTTGTGTCCAGCTCTTACATCCATACATGACTACTGGAAAAACCATAGCTTTGACTATATGAACCTTTGTCAGCAAAGTAATGTTTCTGCTTTTAAATATGCTATCTAGGTTTGTCATAACTTTCCTTCCAAGGAGCAAGCATCTTTTAATTTCATGGCTGCAGTCATTGTCCACAGTGATGTTGAAGCCCAAGAAAATAAAATCTGTCATTGCTTCCAATTTTCCCCCTTCTCTTTGCCATGAAGTGATGGGACCAAGATGCCATGACCTTAGTTTTTTTAATGTTGAGTCTCAAGCCAACTTTGTCAATCTTCTGTTTCACCTTCATCAAGAGGCTCTTTAATTCCTCTTCACTTTCTGCCAGTAGAGTGGTATCATCTGCTTATTTGAGGTTGTTGATATTTCTGCCAGCAGTCCTGATTCCAGCTTGTGATTCATGCAGCCCATCATTTCACATAATGTACTTTGCATATAAGTTAAATAAGCAGGGTGACAATATACAGTCTTGATGTACTCCTTCCTCAATTTTGAACCAGTTGTTCCATGTCTGGGTCTAACTGTTGCTTCTTGACCTGTGTACAGGTTTCTCAGGAGACAGGTAAGGTGGTCTGGTATTCTCATCTCTTTAAGAGATTCCCACAATTTGTTGTGATCCACACAGTTAAAAGTGTTAGTGTAGTTAGTGAAGCAGAAGTAGATGTTTTTCTGGAATTCTCTTGCTTTCTCCATGAGCCAACAAACGTTGGCAGTTTGACCTCTGGTTCTACTGCCTCTTCAAAACCCAGCGTGTACAGCTGGAAGTGCTCAGTTCTCATACTGCTGAAGCCTAGCTTGAAGGATTCTGAGCATAGGGCTAGCATGTCAAATGAGTGCAACTGTATGGTAGTTTGAACATTCTTTGGCATTGTCCTTTGGGATTGGAATGAAAACTGACCTTTACCAGTCCTGTGGCCACTGCTGAGTTTTCCAAATTTGCAGTACCTTAACAGCATCATCTTTTAGGTTTTTAAATAGCTCAGATGGAATTCCATCACATCCACTAACGTTGTTCACAGTCATCGTTCCTAAGGCCCACCTGACTTCACACTCCAAGATGTCCAGCTCTGGGTTAGTGACCCATCATCATGGTTATCTGGGTCATTAAGACCTTTCTTGTATAGTTCTTCTGTGTATTCTTGTCACCTCTTGTTAATCTCTTCTGCTTCTATTAGGTCCTACTGTTTATGTCCTTTATCGTGCCCATCCTTGATAAAATGTTCCCTTGGTATCTCCAGATTTTCTTACAGAGATCTTTAATCTTCCCAATTCTGATATTTTCCTCTATTTTTTTTTTTTTTTTTGCATTCATTTAAAAAGACCTTATTTCTTCTTGCTATTCCCTGGAACTCTGCATTCAGTTGGGTATATCTTTCCCTTTCTCCCTTGCCTTTTGCTTTTCTTTCCTCAGCTATTTGTAAAGCCTCTTCAGTCAGCCACTTTGCCTTGTATTTCTTTTTCTTTGGATGGTTTTGGTCCTGTCTCCTGTACAATGTTATGAACCTCCATCCATAGTTCTTTGTACTCTACCAGATCTAATCCCTTGAATCTATTCATCACCTCTACTGTATAATCATAAGGGGTTTGATTTAGGTTATACATAAATGCCGTAGTGGTTTTGCACACTTTCTTCAGTTTAAGCCTGGATTTTGCAATAAAGTCTCATGATCTGAGCCACAGTCAGCTCCAGGTTTTGTTTTTGCTGACTATATAGGGCTTCTCCATCTTTGGCCACAAAGAACATAATCGGTCTGATTTTGGTATTGACCATCTGGTGATATCCATGTGTAGAGTTGTCTCTTGGGTTGTTGGAAAAGGGTGTTGCTATGACCATTGGGTTCTCTTGACAAAACTTTATTACCTTTTGTCCTGGTTCATTTGGTACTCTAAGGCTAAACTTGCCTGTTATTCTGGCTATCTCTTGACTTTCTACTTTTGCATTCCAATCCTATGATGAAAAAAATCTCTTTTTTGGTGTTACTTCTAGAAAGTGTTGTAGGTCTTCACAGAACCAGTCAACTTCAACTTCTGCAGCATTGGTTGGGACATAGACTAAGATTACTATGATTTTGAATGGTTTGCCTTGGAAACTAACCAATATCATTTTGTCATTTTTGAGATTGCATCCAAATACTGTATTTTGGATTCTTTTGTTGACTCTAAGGGCTATCCATTTCTTCTAAGGGATTCTTGCCCACAGCAGTAGATACAAGGGTCATCTGAATTAAATTTGCCCATTCCCATCCATTTTAATTCACTGATTTCTAAGATGTCAGTATTCAATCTTGCCATCTCCTGCTTCACCACATGCAATTTACCTTGATTCATGGACCTAACATTCCAGGTTCCTGTGCAATATTGTTCTTTATAGCATAAGACTTGACTTTCACCACCAGACACATCCATGACAGAGCGTCATTTCTGCTTTGGCCTAGCCATTTTGTTCTTTTTTGGTGCTATTCATAATTGCCCTTTTGTTCTTCCCCAGTAGCATATTGGACACCTTCCGACCTGGGGGGAAATCTTCTGGTGGCTTATCTTCTTGCCTTTTCATACTGTCCATGGGGTTCTCCAGCCAAGAATACTGGCATGGGTTGCCATTTCCTACACCACTGGACCATGTTTTGTCTGAACTCTTCACTATGACGCATCTGTCTTGGGTGGCCCTGCACAGCATGGCTCATAGCTTCATTGAATTATGCAAGCCCCTTCACCACGACAAGGCTGTGATCCATGAAGGGGACATACACATCTACCCACTCTTTTGGACTTTTTTCCCATGACAGATTTTTTTTTAAGGTCCTGAGTTCATACAGACATCTCTGTTTAGCATTCATCATCAAATCTTTTCTCATTTCATTCTGATTTTTTTCCTATTAACATGCCTACTTATAATGTAATCCCTCTTTACAAAATAAAATGTTGTCTATCCATACAATGAAATACTCTTCAGCAATAAAAAGGAATGGATGGTTTGCTACATGTTACATGGATAAACATCAAAATATTATGCTTAGTGAAAGAAGCCAGACCCAAAAGATGTCATGCTGTATGGTTCCATTTATATACGAAATGTCCAACAAAGGTACATCTACAGAGATGAAGTAGATGAGTGGTCACCTGGGCTGGGGTAGGATGGGGAGCTGTATGGGATGATGGAAGGGGCTGTGGTCAGGAATTGTATAACTCCACAGACAATAAAAATCATTGAATTTATATTTAAAACAAGTGAATACAAGGGACATATGTAACAGTTGTTAAAAAAGTAAACCCTTTCAACTTCTACTCATACCTCAGTTAGTTATGTTGACCCAAGATGTTCCATTGTATTGACTTTTAACTAAAAAAAACTTAAAACCTGTTTTCTGTACCTTGCAGTTGATACATCCCTCCTGGTCACAAGTCTGCCTTATTCTATTTAACAGCCATATATTCATTTGGATGTCAAGCAGAGCCAGAATCTGACCATTTATTGCTCATCTGTTCATTCCTACCATTTTTTCACACAGGCACTTCATTTTTGTGAAATATTTTGGTTATTTTCCTCTTTGGTGTTCGAAGAAGAGATCAACAGTTGCTGTGACTGTGACTTCCTACTGAGCTGCTACGAGGAGTGAGTGTGATGCTTTACTCACTAGCTGTTCTCAAAACACAGAAATATCAACCCAGGCCAGCTTCTGATCTCTGGCGGAGGAAGTCCACAAATGACACATTTTACTTGAAAATACTGGATTTAATAGAAAATATCACATTGTAAACAAGTCCATTGATCCATTAGCTTAAAACAGAATGGCAGCACAATCACGTATAAAAGCTAAAGGTAAAACACTGGTACCAAACACAGCACTTAAAGAGAGGCCTGAGCCAGGCTCTGAAAGATCTTTCCCAGAAAAGAGATGGCAGCAGCTTCCAACTGGCACAAAAACAGGGAGGACGAGGCAGCATCCAAACCGTCAAGGCATAGAAGTAAGAGGAAAGCAGAGCAGTAGACTCATTTTGTGAACAAGGAACGCAGGAGAAAGGGACAAAAGCATTGTGTTTCCTGATGTTCTGGGAACATAAGGCCATGCCACAGGAGCCCACAAGGGTTAGAAGGATAGGGTATTTTATGTGGGGAAAGGATATTAGGCAACTTCAAAAGAAGTTGGTATGTTTTTGGCACTCAGGTCTTAGGGCTGTAGAACATGTCACTTGTGTGTTTCTAAACTCAACTGAGCTGCTTGCCCTGGCCCCATAACCTTGGCTAAATACAGCTTTGAACTTGACAGTGTCTGTTGCCCCTGTGGACCTCCTCCATGTGTATGAGAGGTTCCACAGTGAGACTTTGGAACAAAATACAGGACTCCAGTGGGAAAAATGTTTCTGCCTTCCTCCCAGTGCTGGAAGGTCCCTGTGGGAGGGGTATTCGATGTGGCTGGGTCTTTTGAGGCTCTGAGTTTATCAAAGAAAGCCTCTCTAGCCCCACCCACCCAAATCCTCCCTCAGAGTCCTCTCAGTTCACGGAAGGGTCAACTGAAAGGTGGTGGTGGGGGCACAGAATGGGGAAAAGAAAGTAAGGTATAGTTTCCTTCCCATGGCCTCTGTTACTGACCAAAGGGACTGCTTCCTCATAATGATTTTAGACACAGGGTGTTAATTCCTTAATCTAAAACAGTGTTTCTCAAGGGGCAGGTCTGTTCAAGAGGGACTTTGAAGACTCTCCAAAGAGGTTCTATCCAATATGTATAAGCCCTTAACTCGCTCCCCAACTGAGAATCAGTACACATAATGATAGAACTTACTGATGGGAGTGTAGTATATATGTGAACAGTGTCAGAGATAGAACAAAAAGCTAAAACCCCCTAGTCATTGGGGCAGACATCAAAATTATGGAGTGATTCTTTTTTTTTCTGATTAAGAGTAAGTTACAAATAAGTAGCTAAACTCCATGACCAAACTCCATGCTGCATAGCCAAGAACAGTTCATCCACTTATCTGGAGTAACCATACTAGATTAAAGAAATATAATTCTGTCATCCTAAAGACAATTTCCAGAAAGATCCACCTGTCCCAATGAGGTACTTGATATCAGGATTAGCACAGGCTAATCACTGTATGGTTTCTTAGAAGACTGGCTTTTCTCTATTTCTTTCTCTTTGATACTGTACAAGGGGTCCACCAATTTGTTATGAACAAGCATTAAACCTACAAAAAATTAAAAACAAAAGTTGTTAATGCAGGTAGAGGCAGAGTTCGAATATCAACAGTAACGTCCAGGAGCTCTCAAATTTTGTCCTAGAACTGGTACTCATCATCTTTTCTCTGTGGGCCCAAATGATAAACATCTTAAGACTAGGAAAAGAATTTGTTATTCCTATTGAATGGTAGAATCCATGGGATTTTTTCAGTCTCTAGGACAGTTGGCCACTGTAAGTTGGCAATTTGTTCACCAAAGAAGAAATTCCTATTTGCCTGCTCAGTAAATGAGGATTTTCATGTTTGAAGCAATGAGTGGCTTCTTTAAGTAGAAAAAAATAAGATCTTTATGACAGTTCAGTGCCTTGACTAGAAGGAAAAGGCCTGTATGAGATCTGAAAAGATAAAAAACCCGAGGCTCAGTAATCACTACAAGGAGTTTACCAAACTGCCCTAGAACTCCAACTTTCATTTCATTCTTTTCTCCTACTCAGAGCAAGTAGGTCTCCAAAAATGGACCCTTACAGTCATGGATGGAAGAAAAGAGGGTTTGATTTTTCACAGCTGTGAATTACAGTGGCCAGAACATGCAAGCTAGATCCACTCTTCACTCCTGGTACATCTGAAGTTGGCTACCTACTCTCTGACCCATCTCACCCTCACCTTTGAAATACTTGACGGTCTTCACTTTCAACTCCAGGGTAGCATCCTCGTCGCACACAAACACCGTGCGGGGATGCTGCTGGAAGGCAGACACAGTCCACATGTGGTTCACCCCCTCCTCGATGGCCTTGTACAGAGCAAACGCCTTGTGAGCACCTGTGATGAGGATCATCACCTGGGGATGAGAAAAGAAGCCTGTGATGGAGGAGAAGGAGCAGTGAAACTGGAAATCGAGACACCTGAATTCTAGTCTGTCCACCCAAAACAATCGTAAGGACTACTGTTTTTCTATGTCATTGTAAGTCATTATCACAGGGCACACCATCCTCCACGCTCCATGTGCTTTATCCCACAAGTAGCCTGAAGTGGGGAGCATCACCATCCCTGCATTCCAGGATAAGGAAGCAGGTTCTGTGATGGGTTAAGAAGTCCGCCCCAGGTCGTTTCTGACCTAGAGTCCATGCTCTTGGCCACCATGTAATTGTGCCTCCTGGCACCTCTGATGATGTCTGTGAAAGTGCCCTGTGAACGGATGTGCCACACACACAGAGGTCCACATGTTATCCCAACTGTTCTGACACTAGGTCCCAGGGCTTCTAGGCTGGGTGAGTTTTTGGTGACAGACTGAAAAAGAGGGGTCACAATCAGCACCACCTACAAGGAGGCCTTGGAAGCAATGGTAAGGGTTATCTGTGTGGCTGCTAAAGTTGAATCCCAGCAAGGCTGCCCCTTAATATGGTCACTTTTCAATTCAGAGTATTAGACCTGCTCATGTGACTTACAGTAATGCTTTTTGTCTAAGTAAAACAGGCACAGACTCCCCTCGACACTTAAAATATCAAGATGTTAAGTGTTGGAAAGTGATTATAAAGAGCTCTCCGTATGCCCTTTTGTTGTAATTCACTTGTACCATGGAGTTGTGAGCAGGCTACTGTTCCTTGCTTGAAAGATGAAAAAACAGGGGCACAAAGAGAAATGTGACTCTGCTCAAGACCCCAGAATTCATTTTTAAAAAGAGAATTTCAGATTTACAGCCCCAGGTCCTTTCTACACACTAGGAAGAGCCCTCAAACCATGGTATTTACCAAAACCAGCAAAATGACCTCCCTAGGTACTGATTCAAGGTTATCCAACAGGAATCTGCTGCCATTGCTCATTTTACAAAAGTTCATTTTAGACAGGGAACATTTTTCACTGATTTACATGTTTGTTTACAGACTTCGCCAAGGAAAGTTGAAACTAAAATTTCTGTAGCTGCTTCTCACTGAATATATCAGAAATGAAGAGAAAATGCTTCTAATGAAAGTCAGGAAACGAACCACAAAAAATTCAAATGATACCCTGATTTCTATGGAAAGACTCACTAAATTCAGGTCAAGATACTATTTCCATCTCCACATTTATGAATCCTTGCACACAGGGCTATAAACACAAGCATCTTGCAGTTGCAGTGGGAGCTCCTTTCCAGCAGTGACTGACTGCCACCAACCGCAGGGAACCAGAGGACCCTCTCAGTACCTGAGCAGGTACAAATTCATATTCTGACATTAGTGGTGCTGGGTAAGCAAAGACTAGGAGCCTGCAGCTTCCTGGGCAGTCACTGCTGAAAGATTTCACCTCACACTGGGAAGAATAGTTACTTCCAGAGAAGAAGGAGAACAGTGAAGGGTCTCAGTTGGGACTTTAGCCTTATTTAATAAAAGTGAATTCAGGTTGTACTTGTGTAGTTAAAATTAACAGAAAAAAGATAAGTCTAGGCCTCCAGTGATAGGCCTGTGGATCCCTTGCACCCTTACCTCTCTAGCGTCCATGACAGTGCCCACGCCCACCGTCAGGGCCATAGTGGGCACCTTGGCAAGATCTCCATCGAAGAACCTAGCATTGGCCAGGATGGTGTCCATGGCCAGCGTCTTCACACGGGTCCTAGACACCAGACTGGAGCCCGGCTCGTTGAAGGCAATGTGTCCGTCGGGGCCGATGCCTGCCCAAGAGAGATGGGGCAGCCCTGTCGGTGCCAGGGATCCAAGACTTCAAGAATGGACAATCTCTCTTTCCCCACTTAGGGTCTGAAAAAAATCCTTGAAAACCATGTCTCTTACCTCATTCAGTTAAGGTACACTTTTAAGCATATGACCTTCCCCCTTTGTTTCTAGGTGAGGCATAAACACATACGCTGTTAACTTGCTAACCCCCTCAGAAAGCTAAGGAGGGAGCAATTCAAAAAGCTTCTGCCCCCCAGATCATCCAAGTGTAACTTTTTTCTCGTCTGCCACTAGTCATGGGTCCCACTGCTTGGACAGAGTCACACTGAATAAAACATACACAGGGCCTGGAAAGGGGCTGCCAGGTTTATAATATCTCAAAACATGAGCATTCCTAGCCTCTTCTTCCCCACTTTGAAGTAAAGAAGGGTTAAATCTGGAGCAGTAGAAAATTGTTAACTTCAGCCTCCCACCTCCACCCGCTGTGGGTGACTCCACAGGCCATGACAAGACAGAAGTGTAAGAGGGCAACTCAGGGTAGGGACACCCTAGGTCTCCACCCTCTCTCTGCTGCTCTGGCTGGTTGACCCAGGGCAAGACAAAACTCTGGGGTTCAGTCGCTATTTATAGTGTGCAGGGGTTGATGGTGGAATATTTTGGAACTACATGAGTCTGATTTTTAATGTTTAACTGACTAATCAGCCATTTCCTGTGACTGATCCATAAAACTGTCTAGGGAACGGAGAGAATCTGAGTTCAAATCCAAATACCTCACTTTAGACATCGAAGAAGAGGAGATGCCCCAGACCACAGTTTCTAAGCAGCAGGGGCTCCCACTCTGTGCCTTCCCTGCCACCTCAGGCTAACAAATGACCCCTGTCACTGGCACAGAGAGGAAGCTGTTTGGGAGACAGGCATGGGTCTTGTCCTCCTCCTCATGTGTTCCAGCCAACCTGGACACCTGCTGCAGCGTCGAGCTCACCTCCAACAAACAGCTCAATCCCGCCCGCAGCCTTGATCTTCTCTTCAAAGGCATCACACTCAGCCTGCAGGTCAGCTGCATTCCCATCCAGGATGTGGGTGTTTTCTGGGTGGATGTCAATGTGCTTGAAGAAGTTGTTCCACATGAAGGAGTGGTAGCTCTCTGGGTGGTCTCGAGGAAGGCCTGTGGGGCCACGGCTGCACTCAGTCATGCCAGGCTGAGCCAGAGTTCGCTTCCCAAAGATGCCAGGATACCTCCTGACCCCCAGAGACACTTTGAGGGAAGAGCCTATCAGGGAGGCTGGGGCTCCAGCCCTCCCACCCCCAGCCACTCAGGATAGGCTGAGCTGGTATCCTTGTCTCCTCATGAACATGGGACTAGGCCCTCATTCTGATCTCCTTTCACAGGGGAATGGCCAGAGGCTGCAGGCCAGGGTCATTCTGGGCCTCTGGAGGTGAGCTAGCCTCCTGGAGGTAAGGAATGGGTTCATCGAGGGAAGGAGGCAAGCATACCCCATACACTATGCCTCCTACCCCACCATTCATTCCCAGTTACACCCTGCTTAGCCTGAACCCCAACTTGAACACCAGGTGGCTGACGAGAATTAATCTCAGGGCTTCCCCAAAAGGATATTTTTCAGTCAAGAAGAATGTTTAAAATGCATGTTTCAGGGGTTGGGAGAGTGGGGAAATAGGTAGTTGATGTTTAATAGCTAGAGTTTTAGGTTTGCAAGATGAAGAGAGTTCTGGAAATTGGTTGCACAACAGTGTGAAAGTACTTAACGCTGAACTGTACACAGAAAGACAGTTAAGATGGTAAGTTTTATGTTATGTGTAATTTGCCACAATTAAGAAGAATCTTTCAAGTGAAGCCATTACAAGATGATGGTAGGCAGTAGAGAGGGTGACAGGAGTCCAAGGTACCACTTTTCGTCAGTGGGAAGGACACTAGTCTCAGCTCCCCTCCCAGTATACTTGGCAGGAAGGGGACTGGAAGATGAACAGTAGAAAGTCCAGACACAGACACGGGGGGACACGCCCCAGCCATGGGACCCCAGATCCCATTTGCAGCCATTTGTTCCAGAAAGAAATGGCATGGAGTTGGGGAGGAGACACAGAGGGCAATATACTAAAGTTTATCAAGTGTTTGCTCTGTACAAGAAGCTTCCACATCTGTTATATCACTTAATGCTTACAGCCCATAAAGTCAGCTTCATTATGTCATAGCTGAAGAAACCAAGGCCTGGAGGATATGGTATCACCAATTGAGCCTACCACCAAATGTCACTGGTTCTGAGATGTCCCCAGTCCTCTCCTAGCTGATCCTGTGAGGTGAGGAGTAAGACTTTCCTGGAATGAGGTAAGACCATGAAAGACAAAAGACTCACCCACATACTCGTCCATGTTGAAAGTCTTCACATATTTGAAGGACAGGTCTCCATTCTTATAGTATTCAATCAGTTTCTTGTAGCAGCCAAGTGGGGTGCTCCCTGCAAGAGAGGCCACAGCAATGAACCCCCTTCAGCCTTCCACTCCCAGAAGCCCAGAGGGCAACCAGAAATGAATCAGGGATGCTTCACTAGGAATACTTGTCAGATCTGAAGTCCTACCCAATGTTCAGTCCCAACTGCTATCCATTAAGTTGCTGGTTTAATAAGCTATTTTCCCTCTAGACTGCAAGCTCCAGGAAGGCAGGGCTCTGTCTTGTTCACTGCCGAATCCTTAGCACTTAAAACACTGATGATTGAAATGACTATGATGAGCACCTGAGTGAATGTCAGACTTAATTACCAATACAATATTCCCTCAGCAACCAGTACGTGAGAGGTACATGATGGGCATGGAGGGAAGTGACAGACTCAGCAGCCACCCTGGAGGAGCTCACTGTCTAGGAGAGGGGACACATACCACGTAAAATGTCAGCTAGCCTGTGGGTTTGGGGAGACTTCCCCTTGGAGCAGCAAACTCTTGAGTGCAGTCTCATTAAAAAGTCAGTCATAAACCCATAGAGGCAAGAGGACTATTGTAGATTAAGAAACTAGATATGGAGACCCAATGTGGCCGCCGTAGGGCGTCGTCACAAGATGGCGGCCTCCGTGTTCACCGGTGCCGTGAGAGCAGCCTCCGGAATTTTACGGCCCCTGAACATTTTGGCATCTTCAGCCTATAGAAACTGCACCAAGAATGCCTGTCTTAATTCTGTACTGTCCTCCCGACATTTCAGTCATATTCAGACACCAGTTGTGTCCTCTGCTCCCAGACTGATCACGTCTTTCAGAAATCTGACATGTGGGCAGACTTCCACAGTCCTCAATAGAATGGCCCTCTTACTCCCAAATGTCCTGAAGCCACCAGTCAGAACTGTGACATACTACAGTTCAAGAAAAGGCAAGAGGAAGACTGTGAAAGCTGTCATCTATAGGTTTCTTCGACTTCATAGTGGCCTGTGGCTAAGGAGGAAGGCTGGTTATAAGAAAAAATTATGGAAAAAGACGGTTGCAAGAAAAAGACGCTTGAGGGAATTTGTCTTCTGCAGTAAAACCCAGAGTAAGCTCTTAGATAAAATGACAATGTCTTTCTGGAAGAGGCGAAACTGGTATGCTGATGATCCTTATCAGATGTATCACGATCGAACAAACTTGAAAGTATAGATCAGAAGATCTGTGATTTCTCAGTTATTAACTGTGTATCTGTGTGTGTTTGGTGTCTTTGCAAAGATGAAGTGGTATAAAACATGATGTAAATTGTACCAACTGAATCTTGAAACATGGCGTACCAACATTAAACTTAACAATGTTTTAAAACTTCATGGATTAAACATTCCCAGATTTGTTTGGGGAAATATAAATTTTAAATTTTTGATTATTTTTAATAAATGGCAATGACTCAAAAAAAAAAAGAAACTAGATATGCATGAAGTCTGACTGGACATTGGATTAATTTTTTAAAAACTACAGATAATAAATGTGAACAATTAGGGGGGAAATTAATATAGTTTGTGTATTAGATAATATTGTGAAATGATTTTTAATTTCCTATGATAATAGTATTGTGGTTATATAAGAAAATGTCCTTATTCTGAGGAGTTATGTGCTAAAGGACTTAGAGGTAAAAGAGGATTTCTGAACTTTTCAAGTGGCTTTTAAGGAGTGTGTGTTTGTGTATACACAGAACATGAGCCACAAGAGATGAAAGTAAATATGGCAAAATATTAACAACTGGTGAATCCAGGTAAACGGCACCTATTCTTTCAGCTTTTCTGAATATGTGAAACTGCTAAAAATAAAAAGAGGGAAAGAAAAAAGCCCCACCGAAACCAGGTCATTCTTTTCACAACCTACTAATGGCTTCTTATTTCACTCTGAATAATAACCAGTCCTAACAAAGGCTCTATGTAATCTGGCCCCTGGCTGCCTCCCACCCGCCTTAGGAATCCTGCTTCAAGCAGTTTCACCTCAGGGCCTTTGCACATGGGGTTTGTTCCCTTTGCCAACAATGCTATCCTACCAGTATCTGCACAGCTAACTCTCCTCTTTAGGGCCTAACTCCCACCCCTTTCTGAACATTCCCTATCACTTTCCCTGCTTCATTTTCTCTTTCCCTCTTATCACCATCCAATCTACTCTGAATTTTGCTAATTCACTTGTTTATGATCTGTCTCTCCCACTATAATTTAAGCTTTAGGAAGGCAGGAATTTGTGTTCTTTCTGTTCATTGCTGTATCTCTGGCATTGAGAACAGTTTGGCATACAGCAGGTATTCAAAAAACATCTGAATGAATGGTGGCAGCAGCCCCATTCACACAAAATAACCAGCTTGTCCCTGTGACATCGTCTTAGCTATGCCTGAGCTACACAGCTTCCCTGTCCTCCCCCTGAACTTCGTCATGTCCATTTTCCAAACTTCTAGCCTTCCCATCCGGAGAAGGCAGTGGCACCCCACTCCAGTACTCTCGCCTGGAGAATCCCAGAGACGGCAGAGCCTGGTGGGCTGCTGTCTGTGGGGTCGCACAGAGTCAGACACAACTGAAGTGGTTTAGCAGCAGCAGCAGCAGCCTTCCCATCAGTCCTGTGTGTTGTTGTTGATCAGGCACTAAGTTGTGTCTGGCTCTTTGAGACCCCGTGGACAGCAGCCCACCAGCCTCCTCTGTCCCCCACTTTCTACTGGAGTTTGCTCAAATTCAGGTCCATCGAGTCAGTGATGCTGTCTAACCATCTCATCCTCTGATGCCCTCTTCTCCTTTTGCCTTCAATTTTTCCCAGCATCAAGGTCTTTTCCAATGAGTCAGCTCTTCGAATCAGGTGGCCGAAGTACTGGCGCTTCAGCTTCAGCATCAGCCCTTTCAATGACTATTCAGGGTTGATTTCCTTTAGGATGGACTGGTTTGATCCTGTAAGCGCCCCAATATCTAGCCAATAAATTCCTTTTCTTCTTAAATTAGCCAGAGTAGGTTTTGGTAGCTTCCAGCCAAATCCCTGACTGGTGCTTCATCTAACAGAAGGAGTATCCCATGGAACCCACATGAAAATGCTATGCTGGTTCAAGTGTGATAGGAAGGAAGGGGCCAGGTCTTCGATGGCCCTGAATACCACTCTGAGGGGGCTGAATCTATTTTGCGCATGACGGGGCAGTGGGGAGGGGTTTCAGCAGAAGCCCAGACTCCAACCTAGCCTGGCTGTACAGTTAGAAAACAGGATGTTAGTGCAGCCCTGTCCTAGTCTGAGATGTTAGTGGTTTCACAGGTACCTGCATATACTGTTCCCACAAACCTCTCGAGCAGAGATGGGGAAACTTCAGCCCACAGGCCAGATTTAGCATGCTGCCTGTTTTTGTAGCATTCATAAATTAAAGGACAGTTTAAAAAAACAAAAGAATATTATGACATATGAAAAGTATATAAGCTCAAACTTCAGTGTTGGTAAAGTTTCACTGGCAGACAGCCATGTTCATTTATGTGTTGTCTATGGCTGCTTTTGAGCTATAAGAGCAGAGTTAAGTGGTTGCAATGGAAATTGTATGGCCAGTGAAGTGTAAAATATTTATTATTTGGCTGTATATAGAAAAAGCTTGAAGACTCACTCAATAGTATATGGGCCACTGAGGCAAATCCACCCCACCTCTGAAAGAAATAATCAGATCATTTGCCTTGACAAGCTAGAATTAAAATATCCTCCAATGAAGGCAGCATTCTGATTTTTTTCCCCAAAGAAATTGGGACTATTTTTCACTTAGGTTCTATGTTTAATTAAGCCTTACAGAAATTGCTTTGAGTGACTGTCTTCTCAATTCTCCCAAAGACGGTGCTTAGTTACTAGCACTATAGGTGCAGAGAAGAGAAATTAATTCATTACATAAAATGTATATATTAAGGTATTAGGACTTAATTCTGTTAAGGACACTTGGCTCCCAGGGCTGACTTAGAATATAGCCTATAAATCAGAGTTTTTCTTGCCTAACCAAGATCCCTTCTACCCCAGGATTCTTCAGGAGCAGGCAGCAACAAAACCAACCCTAGAGGAAGCTAGGTCCTCTGTTTTGTATGCCCAGGGCTCAGGGGAGTTGTTCACTCATAGGGACAGTACCTTAGAGCCCTCCTTGCAGTTCCTTGGCTGAATGAGCCTACCTCCTTGGCCCCTTGAGAGCCCCTAATGCGTCTGCCCACTCTCCCCATCCCACAACGCACCAGTAGGGAGCCCCAGGGTGAAGTACTTGTCTGGCCCTGGGTTAAACTGGATGATGCGGTTCCTGATGTATTTGGCTGCCCACTCACTGGCCTGAGAATAGTGGTCCAGGATGATGAGCTTCATCGTGTCCTGCAGAGGCAGGTGACAGAAAGAATCATTGGTAAGATATACGGAGAAAGGGGTGGAGGTGGTTGAGATGGAGGGGTAAGCCCCTCTCTCTAGGCTGGGCCAGGAAGAGGAAGGCTCTTTGAGTTCACAGAATATCAAAAAGCTGGGCCAAGTGCCTCCACCACCCACCAGGAGGCGCTGTTGCGGGACAGACCTGGATTCTAATCTCGGTTCCTCTATCACTGCAGGACCTTGGTTAAGGATCCAAGTTCTTTGAGCCTGTTTCTCTTAACCTGAAAACGGGGACAGCAGCATCTGAGAGATTTCATGATGGTGAACATTAAATGAGAAAATGCCCTTAAATCACACAGTATTCAATGTAATATGTTGGCTAGTATCTTGTAGCTCGACCCCCGTTCCCCTTCTGGACGACCCTCACCTGGCTAGATGCTATGCTCTACCCTTGAATAACTCCTCACTAAACAGGTCATGAGGTCGTCTTGGATCACTAGAGTACGTGGGGTATTGGGGAGGTGTGTTCTCTTTCAGTACCAGACAGGGGTGCTCCTACCGGCTGGCCTTGCTTTGTGAATCCTGTTTCCACCAAGGAACACGGGGTAAAGGCAATCGCCCAGGAATTAGGGCGTTTACTCCTCCCCCAACACTGCGGTCAAATCAGAGTGGGAAGGCCCGACGCTGAGGTGGCCGGGTCTGCCATTCATGGGGTTTTCCCCACAAAGCGAAGTTTCACCCCCGCCCCAGCGGCAATCCCATCGCCCTCCAAGGGAGGAGGTCCAAGCAGATCTCTGGGAATCCCGGCCCCGGGGTGCCGGAGGCTAGGCAGCGCCCGGACCCCGCCCGCGAAGAGGGTCCCCGCGGACCCCGCTCCCCACTTACGCGGACGCCTCCCGCGGCGGCTGCAGCGACTGCGCCGGCAGCGCCGCCCCGCGCGGGTCATGTGGCTGCAGGTCACGCGGTGGCGCGCTCGGTCGGCGGGGCTGATTCCGAGGGGCCGTGGCTCCGCGGAAGACTCTGCCCCTCGGGCCAGGGGCCGCCCACTTTCAGTTGAGTTCCGGGGCCGAGCAGGCCCGGGAAAAACCGCGGGAGGCGGAGGGGGTGGGTGGGAAACGGGGCCTGGAGACTGGTTTGGTGGAAGAGAAAGAAAGGAGGGGGTCCCAGGTTGCTCGCAGAGATGCAGTCCCCTGGTCGGGTGTTCTCGGATCAGGTTTTCAGCTTTGGGGGTGAGGCGGGGAGGAAGAGCAAAATCGCTTCCTCTAGGGCTGAGCTTGGCTCTGACCTTCAGTTTATTTTTTTAGATACCATTTCTTTACCTAGATAGTACTGCTTTTTTGTTTTCAATATAATTGGATTTTTTTCTGCCTTTAGGGGAAAAAAAGATCAATCTTTGCAGCAGTATAAACTAGAGAAAAGTGTAAACTCTTGGTCTCCTCTACTCTTCCACCCTGAGATAATCATGTCACCAGTTTAGCTTACATCCTCAGTTAATATCCTTGTATTATGTTTTACAGAAATGAGAACATACCAACGGGCCATCCCAAGGCAGCTGGGCGGCCATGTCTTGCAGTTCCCCTGACTTGGCTCACCCTTTCCTTTTGGGTCTCCCTGCGGCTCCATCTTCTGGTGAGACCCTGATGAGCTCAAACTGTGCAGCTAACACAAGTTCTGGGGACTTGTTCTTTGGCTTCACTATTGGTGTAGGGTTTCTTGTTTGTTTGTTTTGCTTTATTATTTTTTATTATTTTTAATTTTGTTAGAAATCTCATCTCAGCCTGAGGATTGCAGATGTTTCTTAGTGAGGTTCCCATCCCCATCTCCAAACACTTCAGATAATAGGCTGCTTGTCAGCAGCTAGTCAGTTGCCTTCAGAGGTCCAGGAAGTGACTTCATGTGACCTTAATTGGGCCCGTTTGCCCAGAGTTGGGCTTCCGTCATAGCTCAGTCCTTAAAGAATCTACCTACAATGCCGAAGACCCAGGTTCAATCCCTGGATGGGGAAGATGCCCTGGTGAAGGAAATGGCAACCCACTCTAGTATTCATGCCTGGAGAGTCCCATGGAAGGAGGAGCCTGGCAGGCTATAGAACATGGGATCGCGAGAGTCAGACACAACTTAGTGGCTAAGCCACCACCACCACCGCAAAGTTACCCTTTCTGTAGGGAGCCAGTGCAGGTGTCTGTTAACTCTGGAGACTCTGGAGTCCGCATGGGGACTAATCAGAAAGGCCTTGGTTTGAATTCTATTCTTGCCGATATCCACTTCTTGAGTGAGTGACTCAAGCCAATGATTCCCCTTCCCCAATTCTTAATTTTCTTCTCTGGAACTTGGTGATTGAGTGGAAATTCAATAATACTGACCTCATGTGGCCATTGTGAGCATTAAATGAAAAACAGTGAGCCCTCCATGTCCATGGTTCCAAACGCACAAATTCAACCAAACTTGGATAGAAAATATTCGAAAAATAATTTCTAAAAGTTCCTAAAAAGCAAAACTGTGTTTTGCCGTGTGCCCGGCAACTGTTTACATAATATTTAGGTTGTCTTAGGGATTATAAATAATCTAGAGATGATTAAAATATACAGGAAGTTGTATATAGGTTATATGCAAATACTGTGTTGTTTTATGGTGCAGATTTTGGTATTTGTGGGGGTCCTTGAAGCAATCCCCTGGAAACTGATGGCTGACTATATTATCATAGGTCCATGATACCCCTTATTTCCTCCTCCCCTCCTTACAGAGCCCTGAAATACTCTCTAACCTTCTGCCCTCCTCAGACTCCTCCCGCTCCATGCCTGGGTTTAAACTGTTACCCATACTCATCCTCCCATCCTCTTGTTTTAGAACTAAAGTTGTCTAATTAAAAGAACTGTGAGTGCGCCCCTCACCCCAGTTTTTTTGTTTGTGAGTTCATCTATATAATCTCTGTTCCTTTTCATTCCTTCCTGTCATGAAGGCAGTTGTAATGCCTGGAGCTGGGGAAGCCATATTATAACTGAGGCAATGAGCATGAAGCTAGATTGGAGAATACAAAGAACTTAAGTCTTTGATATTTGACAAGTGCTAGACCTCCTACTCCTGACTTCCTCTAAGGAAATAATAAATATCTGTGTGGGATATTTATTTAAGCCACTGCTGGTAGAGTTTTCTGTGACTTAAGATCAAAAACATGACTCACTATTATAGCAGATGACTCAGGTCAGAAGAAAGGAGGTACCTTTCTTCTGTATGAATCTTTCTTCTAATAAAATCCAGGAAAGTTTAGAGCTGTCAGTGAGGGGTGAAAACGGAAAACAGACACAAAGCCCTGTTGACATCAGTTGAGCTGTCTAAATCTAACCATGTCTGAAGCCAAATATACTCTGTTGGATTTAAGTTGGGTGAATGACTGAATGCAAAATAAAAATCTTTTTTCCCCTGAGGCTAGTCATGGGATACTCTGGAAGAATATTGAGGTATTTATTGCTGCGTAACAGATTATCCCAAAACTTAGTGTCTGAAAACAATAATTACAATAAGGGCTAAAAAGAAATATGCTATCAAGTCATGAGACTTGGAAGAAACTTAAAATGTGTGTTATTGAAAAGACTATGTATTATAATATTCCTTTTATTTCTTTTTCTTTTCTAATTGCTGTAGCTAAAACTTCCAAAACTATGTTGAATAGTAGTGGTGAGAGTGGGCACCCTTGTCTTGTTCCTGACTTTAGGGGAAATGCTTTCAATTTTTTGCCATTAAGGTTAATGTTTGCTGTGGGTTTATCATATATGGCTTTTATTATGTGGAGGTATGTTCCTTCTGCCTGCTTTCTGGAAAGCTTTTATCATAAATGGGTGCTGAATTTTGTCAAAGGCTTTCTCTGCATCCATTGAGATAATCATGGTTTTTATTTTTCAGTTTGTTAATGTGGTGTATCACATTGATTGATTTTCAAATACTGAAGAATCCTTGCATCCCTGGGATAAAGCCCATTTGGTTATGATGTATGATCTTTTTAATATGTTGTTGGATTCTGTTTGCTAGAGTTTTGTTGAGAATTTTTGCATATTATAATATCCAACCATATGACTTTCTGGAAAAGGCAGAAGTATGGAGGCAATAAAAAAGATGGTTTCCAGGAATTAACAAGAAACAGTGGAAAAAACAGGGAGGCTGGGATGAATGGGTGGAGTA
This sequence comes from Antilocapra americana, assembly GCA_007570785.1. NCBI lineage: Eukaryota > Metazoa > Chordata > Mammalia > Artiodactyla > Antilocapridae > Antilocapra > Antilocapra americana. The sequence continues at coordinate 10,742,424 of ML661893.1, read as the reverse complement.
CAGAGATTATAGGGTAGTGAAACTATTCTGTATGACGCTGTAGTGATGGATACATGTCCTTCGTTGTACTTTTGTCTAAACCCTTCTACAAGAGTGAACTCTGATGTAAACTGGACTTTGGGTGATTATAATGTGTAGCTTCTTCACTTGTAACAAGTGCACCACTTTGATCAGTAGTATATTGAATGAAGTCTAATGAGAGACCCTGAACCAGAATCACTCAACTAATTCAGTCCTGAATTCCTGACCCACAGAAGCTGTGAGGAAATAAACATTCGTTGTTTTAAGCTGCTGCATTATGAAGTAATTTGTTATGCTGCAGTAGATATCTAACACGCTCAGGAAAATTCCATAGGTGGGATAGATGTTGAGCAAAAGATCCAACCCCTGTTTTCTCTCCCCTGTGCCTGGAAATGCATCGTCTGACCCACCAATGACTCTCCATTCCTCAGACCACACCTTCCCACATTGTGCTGCCTTCTGCTATGTTTGTGAATCCCCTGCCAAGGCTTCTGCTGTTACTTGGCTGTCTTCTCATTATCTGAGGCCATGTCTTAATCTCCATTTCCTGTAGCTCTTTCTCATTTTCTTTCTGATCTCACAACTTTGTCACTGATTGCCGGGGTCCAGCCCTGGCGGGGTCCGGGGGTCTTGAGGGATGAGTGGCATCGGCAGAAGAACTGAGCTGAGTCGGTGTGGGGTGATGAAGCAGTCTCTCTTTATTGCTGTTAGTTTCGTGGGGTGATGGAGAAGTCTCTCCCAAAGGCGGTGGAGAAGTCTCTCACTTTATTTTTGTTAGCTTACAGTTTTATAGCCAAAGAACATCCCTATTACATCACAACTATTTTATGCAAACTTTTGTTTTCTGCCTACCATCAACAACTTTTACATTAAGCTCATCTTCCTTACAAAAGGTCGGATTTCTGCATAATCAGACTTAATAATAGTATGTTTACCATTTGAATGTCTCTAGCATATCTTTATTTAGCATAAGGTGGGCAAATATTCACTGTCTTACAAGATAGCCTTTTCAGCAAAGATAAAAATCTTGCAACTTATCCAGGAAACATAGGGCTAGAATCTATGTCAAAAAGAGGGGGTTGTAAAGAACTTACTTTCCATATCCGAGAGGGAAGAAGGCTGTAAATGGTTGCTATACTTTAAGAATGTATGCATTTCTTTTGTCCCCAGAAAAGGTGTGCCTCTCCACTCATCTCTGAATATCCCTGACAAGGTGCAACTATATAGAAGCTAGCTTGAAACTGTTTTATTCTATTAACCTATATTGGTTTTTACAAGAAAAGAGAAAAGAAAACAAAGAGACAGTTTAGCAGCACTGCTTTAACAATGAAACCCTATTAACCTTACAACTACTAAAAGGAATTCTTATTTCTACACTACCCTAAAGCAATCAGTGTCTCCAACTATGCTGGCCACAGTTATGAGCATTCTTAAGTCCCATTCCAGTCTGGTTTTTACAAGGAAGGGAGCCTCTTCCGTGGAGTGGTCGGGGGAGTGGGATGTAGAAAGGTGACCCAAGTACGAGCCCTTCTGGTGGTGGCTTTGCCATGACCCCCAGAGAACTTTTGGTAAACTCCCCAGTAACTAGTAGGAGGGAATTAAGGTCTGAGGGAATTATCTCAGGATGAATTTTTTCTAACTGGGACTGACCTACTGAGATGAGCTAATGTTCAGAGCATAAACAGAACTTCCCAAGAAAAATACCAGGAGGGGCCTTGCCTTGGGATGCCCCAAAGGAAAATCCACTTTGCAGTTTCCTTCTCAGTCTCGTGACTTTGTCATCCGAGTGAGGGGGCATCCTGACGGCTCCCTGCAACTGATCTTTGCATTTCCCATACCACCTAGCTCGGTATCTTGCATATAAAAGTCAAAGCCCCATATGTTTCACAGCATTGGCTGTGGAGCCCAGTGGGTTCAGATACTAGATCAACCACTTATTAGCTGGTACATTTTCTTAATCTCTGTGCCTCAGTTTCCTCAACTGTGAAGTAGGGAAAGTAATGGTAACTACTTCATAAGGTTGTCGTGAGGTTTAAAATAGATTGTCACATGTAAAGCATTTGCAACTATGCCTGAACATGGCAGCTGCTCCATAAATATCACTTATTAGGTTGAGTCATACAAAAATTGTCATTTTTATGGATCAGAAACCAAATACTGTCCATTTTACATAGTTTAATCCCATATTATTATTGTTGTTGTTGTTCTTTCGCCAGAGTTATATTCAGAGAAACAGTCTGGTGACCAAAAGCAATTAGAATTGTTGTTAAGGTCTCTAGAGGAATATCAAAGACAATCCAAATCAGAACTCAGAGCACCTTTTTACTGCTACTCAGGAAACCTTTTTCCACTGCTCATTCTAAATTCCTAACTAAAAAAATCTGCCCCAACACCCCATCGCACATAACCAGCCAAAGCAGAAAACTGCCTCCCCCTTCCTTCAATTTAACGTCCATTCTCCTTTTCCTTACAGTAAATTTATGTCTTTTTTGATGCAGATACCAGAGTTTGGCTTACCAGTTGTTCTCTTTTCCTCTCTCTCATTCCCAAAACCCATACATAATACTGCCCAAAACTGGCTTCCTAGAGAGCAGGTGAGAGGGGAGCAACTAAGAAGGCAAACAGAAAATTCCTTTTTTAAAAAAAATTATGGTAAAAACAGATAGCATAGAGTTTACCATCTTAATCATTTTTAAGTGTTCAGCTCAGTATGGTTAGTACATTCATGTTTTACAACTCGTCTCTACAGCTCTTTCATCTTGCAAAACTGAAACTGCATACCCATTAGACAACAGCTCCCCGTTTCCTCTTGCCCTGAGCCCATGCAGCCACTGCTTTCTGTCTCTACCAATTCATTTACTCTTGTTCCCTCATTTACAAAGAATTATATGACATTTGACTTTTTGCAACTGACTTATTTCACTTAGCAGATGTTCTCAAGTTCCATCCACATTGTAGCAGGTATCAGAATGTCCTTCTTTTTAAAGGTTGAAAATTATTCCATTGGGTGTGTGTGTTTGTGTATATACACATATATACACACATATCTTTTAATCTGTTCATCTGTCCAGGTACACTGATTTGCTCCTTCGTCTTGGCTATTGCAGAATTCCTTTTAAGTGGAGAAATGTGAACAAGTTTAGTAATTTCAGGCTCCTTCACAAGGGGATGACAGTATAATAAGCTGCATGATCGTGTGGTTTGGATATTAGATGGCAAAGCAGCTCAGAGCCCCAAGAGAGCCACATAGATGAAAGCTGGAGAGACCTGGGACATATCCAGGAATGTAAGCCAGAGCCACTGTTTGACTTTGATTCCCAGCTCTACCACTTACCGACTGTAACTTCTGGGAAGTCACTTAATTTCTTTCTGCTTAATTGCTTCAACCATAAAATAGGAAAAATAACACCTACCTTATGGTATGTACTATGATTGCCAAGAGTAGTTACCTCAGGGAGGAGTAAATGATTTAATACATGTAAGGCACTTAGAACAGTGTCTGGCACTGAGTTAGCTGTCACTAAGGGATCGTTGTTATTATTACTAGAGTTTTGAGATGGGCCTTGAAAGAGAGTTAGGATTTGGTTACTGAAGAGGAGGGTGGCATTATAGACAGGGATGATCAGAAACAGGAAGCCACAGAGGCTGGAGGAATAGTGTTTCCAGATTTAAGAAATATAAACAGGATACCCAGTTAAATTTGAATCATTTCTACCTTCCTATGCATATATACTTTGAGATAAAAGAAAATCCTCCATGACATATACTTACTCTAAAAGCATTTCTTTTTATTTTTTTGCCTGTGCTGAGTCTGTTGCTGCATGGGGTTTCTCTAGTAGCGGGGGGTGGGGGCTACCTTCTAGTTGTGATGCACGGGCTTCGCATCGTAGTGGGTTCTCTTTTTGCAGAGCACAGACTCTAAATGCCTGGGCTTTGGCAGTTGCAGTGTGTGAGCTCCGTAGTTGTGGCTTTAGTTTTTTCTCACCATGTGGAATCCTGGACCAGAGATCGAACCCATGTCCCCTACATTGGTAGGTGAATTCTTACCTACTATACCCCCAGATAAGGGTCTCTAAAAGCATATTTTTGTTAATCTGAAATAAATATGCATCTAAATTAGAGACCTCTTTCTTTCTTTATATTTCCCTGGTGATTTGGCTCTTAATAACTCATTGTTTTGCAGGATTGTCTTATAAAATTCCCCAAAGTGACAGTCTACGTATGTTTCATTTACATTTATAAAATTTTACATATTTATGTTTGGCTCTCCTGGGTCTTCATTGCTGCGCTCTGGCTTTCTCTAGTGGCAGCAAGCAGGGGCTACTCTTTCATTGTGGTGCATCAGCTTCTCTTGTGGAGCATGGGCTTCAGTTGTTGTAAGGAGCAGGCTTGGTTGCCCTGCAGCATGTGGGATTGGCAGGCGGATTCTTAACCACTGGACCACCAGGGAAGTCCTATTTACATTTTAACGTGATTTCCTTAGTGGTCACAACCAAGTTAACTTGTCCTTGGCCATTGAACTTTCACTAAGGAGAAATCATGCTCAGTGTAATGTAAACAAAATTATAAATTTAGTTAAAATATCCAGCATTGAAGATATAAAATTGTTCTGTGTCAATAGAAATATGTATTTTGGTGAATCACAGCTTCATGATAAAAATGATGTGTTTACTAAATTAGCAATGATCTTGGAACTAGTTGTCACTCACATATAATTTATTTTTTTTTTAAGAGGGAAGATAGTTGGGATTTTTATAAGTTTTTTAAATTAAATTAAATTTATTCATGTTTTGGCTGTGTGGCTTGTGGGTATCTTAGTTCCCTGACCTGTGATCGAACTCATGCTCCCTGCAGTGGAAGCATGGGGTCTTAACAACTGGATCGCCAGGGAAGTCCTTCCCTTTATTTTATACTGGAGTATAGTTGATTTACAATGCTGTGTTAGTTTCAGGTGTTTGATTTACAATGTTGTATTAGTTTCAGTTGTAGAGAATGGTGATTCAGTTATACATATACATATATTCATTCTTTTTCAGATTATTTTCCCATATAGGTAATTATAGCGTATTGAGTGGAGTCCCATGTGCTATACAATAGGTCCTTGTTGATTATCTGTTTTATATGTAGTAGTGTGTACACGTTGAGTTTGTTTGGTTTTGAAGTACAGTTGACCTACAACACTGTGTTAGCTCCTGGTACACAACATAGTGATTTAATACTTCTATATGTTACAAAATGATCACCACAATAACTCTAGTTACCATCTGTCACCATATAAAGATATTACATTATTATTGATTATATTCCTCACACTGTACATTTCATATCCATGATTCTTATTTTGTAACTGGAAGTTTATACCTCTTAATCTCCCTCACCTATACCTCTCATCCTCTTACCTCTCTCCCCTCTGGGAACCACCTTTTTTCTTTGTGTCTGTGACTCTGTTTTGTTAAGTGTGTTCATTTGTTTTGCTTTTAAATTCCAATTCTACATATAAGTGAAATCATACAGTATCTGTTTTTCTCCATCTGAAGTAGCATAATGCCCTCCAGGTCCACCCATATTGTCACCAATGGCAAGATTTCATTCTTTTCTTATGCCTGAATAATATCCATTATATATGCATATATACTACATCTTCTTTATCGTTCATCTATCAGTAGGCACCTAGGTTGCTTCCAGATCATTGTGGTTTTGGTTTGTATTATTAACTTTTTAATATATATGCAAAAACTACATATATTTAATGTATATATTTGATGAGTATGTATGGGCATATGCATTCCCTGGGGAACAGTCACCATAATTAATAGATTTATCCATCATCTCCAAAAATTTCCTGTGTCCTTTTGGTTTGTGTGTGTGTGTGATTAACTCAGTAAGACTGCAAAAATTTGCTGCTGTTTTTGACGTCTCACCTGGAAGGCATTCTACTTGGACTTGCCTTATATACAAGCTTTTCTCATGAGAAAAATATTGCACAAAACAAAAATAATTTCTGCACTGTGATTCTTTGCATTTGGCTATGCCATAAAAGGGGGCTTCCCAGGTGGTGCTAGTGGTAAAGAACCTTCCTGCTAATAGAGGAGATATAGAGATGCCAGGTTGATCCCCGGGCTGGGAAGGTCCCCTGGAGAAGGAAATGGCAACTACTCCAGTATTCTTGGCTGGGAAATCCCATGGACAGAGGAGATTGGTGGGTTACAGTCCATGGGGTTGCAAATGGTCAGACATGACTTAGCAACTAAACCATTGTGACCACCACCATATACACAAAAATAGGTATCTGATGATGTGTTAATATTCAAAATATATAAGGAACTCATACAGCTAAATAGCAAAAATCCTGTAACAATCCCATTTAAAAAATGGGTAGAGGATCTGAATAGATTTTTTCTAAATAAGATATACAGATGGCCAATAGGTACATGAAAAGATACTCAATACCACTAAATCATCAGGAAATGCAAATCAAAACCACAATGAGGTACCATCTCACACCTGTCAGAATGGCTATTGTAGGAAACAACAAATGGTATCAAGAATGTGGAGAAAAGGGCATCCTGGTGCACTGTTTGTGGTAATGTAAATTGGTACAACCATTATGGAAATCAGTATGGAAGTTCCTCAAAAAATAAAAAAATAGAACTGCCATATGATCCCGCAATTCCACTCGAAGGTATTTATTTGAAGAAAATGAAAAAACTAATTCGAACAGACGTATGCAACCGTGTGTTCACTGCAGCGTTACTTACAATAGGCAAGATACAGAAACAACCTGTGTGTCCATCCATGGATGAATAAAGATGATACAGCATAGATTACACAATGGAACAGTGTTCAGTCATAAAAAGAATGAAATGTTGCCATTGGCAACAAATTGGATGGGCCTTGAGGGCATTATGCTAACTGAAATAAAGACAAAATAGCCTATGACACATATTTAAAACAACAAAAAACCAGGCTCACAGACAGACAGCACAGATTGGTGGCTGCCACAGGTGGAAGGAGTAAGGATTAAGAGAAATGAGTGAAAAGGGCCAAAAAGTACAAGTTTCTAGCAGTAAAGTAAATAAGTCATGGAGATGTAATGTAGAGCCTGATGACTTTAAACTTTATCGCATATTTGAAAGTTGCTAAGAAGAAATCTGAAAAGTCCTCATCACGAGAAAGAAATTTTCGTAACTATGGTGACAGTTGTTGACTAGACTTGTGGTGATCATTTTGCAATATTTACAGAGAGCAAATATGTTGTTCACCTGAAACTAATATGTCTCTTACACCTCAAGAAAAAAAAAAAACATTTCTGGAAGGTTGAAAAAAGTAATAAAAACCATTGCAAGAATCAGACTGATAATCTCACAGCTGTGAGAGAGTACATCTGTCATTCACAGGTTCAAACTCTCACTATAAACAACTGGATCCAACTGTTAAAAGGGCTGCAAAACTGCAAACATACATTGAATTTAACGTCTGATGATTTTTTTTTTTAAGGTGAATTTCCTGTTTGCCTTAAAGTGGGAACTGCACTTTTAAGGCAAAGTCCCCCCAGCAAAGCCGGAGCTGTCTGGGAAGCCTGGGAGCGGGACCTGGTGGACTTTCAGAAGAGAAAGGATTTAGAGACGTAAGGACTTTTCAGCTGTGTTAATGTATCCGCAGAGCAAGGCTGCCTTTGGCTGGCTGGCTTCCCAGAAAGGTCCTGGGAGTGAGACGCTTGCTGATTGGCTGTAGTCTTGGAGCATAGACACTGTCAGTGATTGGCTGGCTTTTGGAGGCTTGGGGCCGGCCTGGATTTGCTCACATCCAGAAGCATAGTTACTGAAGTGAGGTTGTCGCTGATTGGCTAGTTTTCAGAAAAAGAAAAATCACATTTCTTATTAACGGTGGTTGCTGTTCACGACTCGGGACTTTGGCCAAGGAACAGTGTTGTCCTTTCCTGAATGTGCAAATAAATACATTTAATTCTCAGTGACCCCTTTTATTTCCCTCCGCTAAACCTGCAGGAGATCATAAGAAATTGCCTGAATCTTTATTTGTGGAAATACGTGTTTCAGCTGGTGTTGCTATTTAAGTGATTCAAGCACCAATTCCTGTGGAGGAAAAATAGCTCTGACGTTATTTCGGTAATTTGTTGAAAAAAGCTGAATACAAGACATTCAGGGTGTCCTAATAGTCAGTACAGGACACAGGACAAAGTAATGAACATGTCCTGTCTGTATAGGTAACTGTATAAGCAAAGTGCTAAGGAAAGAGGAGGAAGCCACCTCAACAAGGAAGTTGAATTCTCATTTCCTTCTAGAAAGGCATTCATTGTAGCCTGCTTGTTAAAGTAAAATACTGGAAACAGCCTAAATACCAATCAGTCGTGAACTGGCTGGATAAATCTTTGGATACCTATTAGATGGAATACAGTGCAGCCATTAAAAATGAGATGGAGTTCCATGAACTAATATGAATACTATCATGATAGCTAATTTTTAAAAAGAAAACAAGATGTGATGATTAATGTAACACTTTCTTAAATATTTGCAAGGATTCCTCAGAGAAGCCATTCAGACCTGTGGTTGTATTTCTGGAAATATTTTTTTTTGTCTTTTGGAAAAATAATGAATTTAATTTCCTTAATAAATGTGATGGTTTTCAAAAAGGAAAACAAGATGCCAACTCCTTGTATAGTATCATTTGTGCTAGAGTATGAGTGGGCATCATAGAAGGAGAAATAAATATTTGTTCCTATATGAGCAACCTGTCTCTGGAAGGGTATACGGGAAATAGTTATGATGATCTTAGAGGAGAAAAACTGAAAGGCTGAGAGGCTGAAGGGCAGGGAGCAGAAGAGGCTTACTTTTCATGGCATATTCTTTTATATATTAAACACTTTTAATTATTTTTGAAACAATTATTTTTTAGAAATCAAATATGTGACCTAAGGCATGGATGAGAGGCCCAGGTTTGATATGCTTAGGGTGTGGACAGGATGTTTTTTGAGCCTAGTGACCCATTGGACCAGGGTTGACATCTGAGGTTGGCCACCCAGCTGTGTGGGATGTCTCCCACAGCTCCAAATCTCCACATCACAGAGCGCAGGAAATAGCCTGGGGCTGGGAGGGGAGCAGTGTCATCCCACGTAGCAAATGACAGAGAAACAAAGCTAACAATAAATGCACTAAATTACCCAGGCAGCCAAAGGGAACAGGGACTGCTCTAATGATTCTGTGTCGGGCTCACTTCCTGGGAGCTTTCCACTGCTAATGGAGATAAAAACCAGGAAGGGTCCTCCGGAATATTTTTGGAATTTCACTGCTGGAGATCTCTTTGCTGAGGAGTCAGTCTTCTCTGAGGAGAATAGCTCCTTTCCTGGGAGAAACTTCTCTTTAGCATAAAATGTATTAGAGAGCAAGTATGATAAAAACTTTTGAAAATGGAGGGGTTGGAAGCATTGAACTAACTCTAACAGACCATCATCATCACTATAGCAGCTGATATTTACTGGGCATTTATCATGTCCTAGGAATTGTTCAAGTGCTTTGCATGCATTATTATCTCACTTAGTCCTTAAAACAACCCACCCTACGAGGTAGATACCCTTATTCCAGTTTTACTGATGAGAAAACCATCATCCAGAGGTTTAGAAGTTCACCCAAGTTCATGACATAAGTAGTTGTTCTGGGGTTTGAATTGAGGCTGTCTGTACTCCAGCTGTTTGACCATACTTCCTCCAAAAGAGGACTTCTCCAACACATGAACAGCATCAAGCATAAGTGCCATGGGAAGCATTTGTGTTTCTGAGTGCCCACAGAGCTCCTGGAATATGATTTTTTAAAAAATTGAGGTAAAATTCACATAACAAAATTAACCGTGTTAAAGTGAACAGTTCAGTGCCATTTAGAATACTCACCTTGTTAGGTAATCATCACCTCTACTTAGTTCCAAAACGTTTTCATCCCCCCAAAAGGAAACTCCCTACCCATGAAGCAGTTTTTCTCCCATTTCCTCCTCCCCTCAACCCTGAAAACCCCCAACTCTTGTGTTCTGTCTCTGTGAATTTATGTATTCTGGCTATTTCATCTAAATCAAATTGTATAGTATGTGACCTTTGGTGTGTGGTGTCTGTCCTGTAGCATACATGTTCAAGGTTTATTCCCGTTGTAACATGTCAGTGCTTCATTTTTCTTTATGGCTGAATAACAGATTCCATTGTATGCATCTGCCAGTTTGTTTACCCATCCTTTCATTGATGGATATTTGGGCTGTTTCCTTCTTGTGGCTATAGTGCAGCCGAGAACATGTGTGTACATGTGCTCATTTGGGTAGGTGTTGTCAGGTCTTTGGGTACATACCTAGGAGTGGATTACTGGGTCATATGGTAATCCTGTTGAGCTCTTAGAGGACCTGCCAAATCATAGTGTGATGTTTTGAAATTAGAATATTTCCTTGGTATCTTGGAATTTCTCCTATCCAAGAAGAGGAGAGCTCCTTTTTTTGGTGGATAAGGGAAACATAGTGCGGTGTAGTGGAGGGAAGACGCAAACTGATCTGATTTTGAATCTCTGCTCTAACACTTATTGACAGCATCTGCTTCCCTCATAGCTCAATTGGTAAAGGATCTGCCTGCAATGCAGGAGACCCAGGTTCGATTCCTGGATTGGGAAGATCCCCTGGAGAAGGAAATGGTAATCCACTCCAATATTCTTGCCTGGAAAATCCCATGGACAGAGGAGCCTGGGGGGCTATAGTCCATGGGGTCCCAAGAGTTGGACATGACTGAGCAACTAAACCACCACCAAATGAGTTATAGGCTTCTTTTTCCTTATCTTTAGAAATGGAGATGATCACATCATCCATCCTTCATTCAGTGAATCCACTGAGGGCTTCTTGTGGGCCAGGCACTGGAGATAGAGTAAGCCATCATGAAGTTTACAAAATGAGGGATGGGAGGACCCAGAAGTGAATTATTTTGCAAAGGAAAGAATCTTTTTTTATCATGAGAATAATCACTCCCTTTAGTCACAAGAAGTCAGTGAGCACATCCAGGTAGGCCTTCATCTTATTCCTCCCTATTCCCAGCAGCCAACACAGGGCCTACAGAGATAGGCCACTTAAGGTTCTGGGGTCGCAAGAAACGGAAACTCAGTGGCCTGGTATAATAAAGATTACTGGAACAAGACTGGGGTAGTTCCTGGACTGGAAATAATAGCTTAAACAGTCAGTCCTCTGGGAGGCTGGGAGAGGCCAGGCAGTGATGGGCATCTCGGCACCAGCAGCAGCTTGTAGCTGGGCCTCCCTGGGGCTCTGCCTTGGACAATCCAGCTGCAACCTTTGTTGGTGTGGCAGAGTTCTACCTTATCACAGCAGCTTGAGCTTTGCAACCAGGGGGTTCCTTCACATCATAGTCATCAGAGGATTGAATTCTCATTAGGACAGTTTTCTAGCAAATGATAGTCAAGTGTTTTTTTGAGGACAGGTGTCTTTGTACAAAGTCACAGTTGGGGCTGACAGTGAAGATCAGCTTGGACTGCAAAGTAAAAAAGTCGGCTGGGAGGACAAGGGAGATAAAGTCAACTGCAAAGCCACCTGTGTTTCTCCCACAGTCGGGCAGCAGCTATGACAGGCCGCAAGGACCTCCCTTGGGATGACTGCTGCTTTCTGACTTCTAACAAAAGGCAAAAGCAAAGGCCTGCTTTGTTATTCTCATCTCTTACTGAGAATAACTAACTGCTCCGAGCGTTTACCTCATGACAACACTCCATCCCTAGTTAACCTCTGCTTTTCTTAATCCTGAGACCAAAACAGCAACCAGTCCAGAACTGATTCCCGCTTCTCCTTGACTCTCCTTGGAACCCAAAATTTACACAAAAGAGCTGCAGTCCTTCCTGAGGTCCTCTGGATGCCCTACTTTGCTGCATGGTGACCTCTGGTTGGCTAGTTTGGAACTATTATTTTTTAATTTTTTAAAAATAATTTTATTTTTGGCTGTGCTGGATCTTCATTGCAGCATGGACTTTACTTGGAGCAAGCAAGGGCTACTCTCTAGTTGTACACGGGCTTCTCACTGTGGTGGGTTCTCACGGTGTGGAGCACAGGCTGTAGGGTGCACGGGCTTCGGCAGTTGCAGCACACGGGCTCAGTAGTTGTGGCTCCCAGGATCTAGAGCACCGGCTCGGTAGTTGTGGTGCACAGGTTTAGTTGCTCCATGGCATGTGGGATCTTCCTGGATCAGGGATTGAGCCTGTGTCTCCTGCATTGAAAGACAGACTCTTTACCACTGAGCCACCAGGGAAGCCCTGGAATGATTTAGTATGACTGTCAGGAGCTGGAATAGAGCACTGTGATGGGCAGCCCTACAAGAGCCACAGGACGGTCTACCTACTAGGAGGGAGGGAGGAAGTTCTCCAGAGAAAAATTGAGATGCTGTCATCAGGAAAAGGTGAAGGTATTCAGCATGCAGACCCAAGAGATGGCTCTTGGAGTAGGTGCTCAATGCGAATTACTATTAATGAGGTCATGTTTTTAGAGACACCATAGCAGATACCTTATACATTAGGGATAGTAACAGTGTCTAATAATGGTTGGATATTGGCTCTGTACTGGGCTCTCTACTACTTCCTTTCATGCTTAAAGTGACCTCACATCTACCTTATGGATCTCTGCAGTTTCTAGGATGCACTCTCTGTGTGGGGGCGGGGGGGGTGTTATCTGGCATGAATAACTGGTGACAGGTTTCCAGCTCTGGGTACACCTTGGTGACAACACTGGCCTGGTAGTGTCCCCTGTATTCCTTTGCATGTTGGTGGGAACGTGTGAAGTCAGACCTGGCTATAGACTAAACTCTTGCCCTCCTTTAGTATACGGGACTCAAACTCTATTCAGGCAGCAACAATGATAATAGCAACCATTAAAGATACTCATAAGCTGGTTTTACCATGTACTGAGGACTGTGCTAAGAGCTTTGCACGTATCATTTTCTTTAACTGGATGAACAGTCCTGTGATGTATGTGCTGCCTTATTTCTCAGATGTACCCACTGAGACCTGGAGATCTTCCTTGCTAAGGTCATACAGTTAATGAATGATACAGCCAGGACTTGATCCTGAGTCTGTCTAGAACTCGTGCTAAAGCACAAGGCTACGTTGCTTGACTGACCTGTAATCATCTATAAATACAGCCTCAGTTTTTCTTTTGTTCATGTTTACTTATGTAAATGTATGTTTAAATCAAGTGAAGTACTTAGCGTAGGGCCTGGCTCATGAGTTCCTTATTATTACAATTATAAATGGATGTGTTCTTGACAAGTGTGTAAATGAAATCCTATTCTCTCTCTGTACCTTTGGATTGTGATTCTCATATTATCTTCATTACTCAGTGAGGTTCAGTTTGCCATGGATCTTAAATGCTCTCCATCTCTCCCCTGAATGCCATCTGCCAAAGTTCTTACACTTTTAATATGGCAAACAAATACTTACAAGTAAGTACCTGAAAAGTGAAAACATCTCTTAGCAAATTCTTTTGTGTAATGAAGAGTTCTGGGTAATGGGATAATAAGTCATTGTTCCCTAATTTTTCTGTTCATCATCTCAGGAATCATTCCCAGTATTTGGGGAGGGAAAGGGGAATGGAGACTATGATGGCTGTCCCACAGACTAGGGTTAGCCCAGGGGAATCTCTGCCACTAAGAGTATCCAGAAGGGTTCAAGATATGGGCTCTGGTCATCGACACAGCTGTCATCGTGGGCAGTGGAGCTAAAATACAGATCCCCAGGCCACACCTGAACCCACTAAGGATGCATCTCTGAATACAGTGTCTGGGAGCCTGCATTTAGTGTGTTTCCTGGTGTAGAGTTATAGTCTTATTCAAATTCTAGGGGAAGGAACCTGGGCAGGGCTGGGGTTACTATCAGAAAAGCAAGTATGCTTAAAAAGTGTCTTGTGGATGACTGTCATTTTAGGGGATCTCCTGATTTTATTCTTACTTGTCTTCCCTATACAACTTTTCATCATGGCTGCACTTGCCTTATTAACATTACCTTCCTACGCTGTGTTCTAAGATTCCGCCTCTGGAGAACGTGATGGGGGAGCAATCACTCTTTCTGTTTCTAACCTAGACATGTTTCTGCACCCTGAAAGTTGCTTGCAGAGGACCTAACATCTTTCCAGGCCCCTCACTCTTTTTTCTGGTGCTTGCTGCTGCTGTTCCATTGTGGGGAGAGCAGGGAGGGTGCTCCTAATTTGCAAAGACTTATTCCTCTTGTCAAGTTCAAAGGTGAAATTTGTATAAATCACTTCACTTTTGAATCTGAGGCACTGACATTTTGTGGCTAATTTAGTAAGGACTGGCTGGAGAAAATTAGAGCTAGTTTGCTTATCTTCTTAGCTGGCCTTCCCTTCCCTCCTTTCTGCAATGGTTTATTTCATGTTTCTAGCTACTGTTGCAGATTTCATTTATTAGTCTGAGGTGCCTTGGGGCATTAAGAGGAGGTTCTGGGAGCATTGTGGGAAGAAAGGAATAAACTCATGTAAGACACCTTGCTATACTCAACAGCAATACAAACAACTCAAGTTAAAAAGTGAGCAAAGGACTTAGATGCACATTTCTCCAAGAAGGATATACAAATAACCTATAAGCACATGAAAAGATGCTCAATATCACTAACCATTAGGGAAATGCAAATCAAACTCACAGTGAAATACCAGCTCACACCCATTAGGATGGTTACTTTTAAAAAAAAGAAAGTAGTAAGTTTCGGTGAGAATGGGAAGAAATTAGAGCTCTTGTGGTTGGAATGTAAGATGGTGCATTGCTATGGGAATGCAGTATGGCAGTTCCTCAAAAAAATTAAAAATGGTATTATTGTATGAACTAGCAATTCTGCTCTTTGGTGTATATCCCAAAGAGTTAATGCAAGGATTTGAAATGATGGTTGTACACCCATGTTTATAGCAGCATTAATCACCATGGTCAAGAGGTAGAAACTACTCAAGTGTCCATGGATAAACAAAATGTGGTATATACATATAATGGAATATTATTCAGTCTTGAAAAGGAAAGAAATTCTGACACATGCTACAACATGGATGAACCTTGAAGATATTATGCTAAGTGAAATAAGCCAGTCACAAAAAGATAAATATATAATTCCATTTATATTAGGTACTTAGACTTGTAAATCCATAGATAGAAAGTAGTATGGTGGTTGCCAGGGACCAGAGGAAGGGAGAAATAGAAAGTTATTTTTTAGTGGGTATGAAATTTCAGTTTGGAAAGGTGGAAAAAGTTCTGGATTAGGATGGTGATGATGCTTCCCCACCAGTGTGACTGTACTTATTGCCACTGAACTAATTATTCTGAAATGGTTAAAATGATAAGTTTTGTGTATCTTTTACCACCACAGCAAAGAAAGAAAAGAACAGGGACAATAAGTAAGGATACCTACTTAAAGCATTATAAAATAACAGCCAGTATGTATTGAGCCTTTCCTGGGTCCTGTGTACTGCTCTAAGAACTTTACACATTTTGTTTCATTTTATCCTCATGCAAACCTTTAAGGTAAATTCTTTGTAAATTTCTTAGCTGAAGACACTAAGGCCCACAGGGGCTACTGGTTGGTCATCTAATGAAAAGTAGGTTTAAAACCCAAATCTGGCCCAAGGGGAGCCTCTGGCATAAGTAACTTCTTAGAGTAGGGTCGTGGACTTGGCACTGCTATTTCTCCAGTAACAGTAAAAGGTGGTAACTCACTGTAGTTTTGATTTGCACTTCTCTAATAATTAGCTATGCTGAGCATCTTATATATCTACTGGCCATCTGTATGTCTTCTTTGAAGAAAGGTCTGTTTCGGTCTTTTGCTCATTTTTTTGTTTGGGTTGTTTGTTCTTTTGATATTTGATGTGAACTGTTCTTATATTTTGGAAGTGAAGCCCCTCGTCAGTCCCATCATTTGCAAATATTTTCCTCCATTCTGTGGGTTGTCTTTTCATTTTGTTTATGGTTTCCTTTGCTGTGCAAAAGTTTATAAGTTTGATTAGGTCCCACATTATTTTTGCTTTTATTTCTATTGCCTTGGGAGACTGACCTAAGAAAACATTGGTATGATTTACGTCAGAGAATGTATTGCTTATGTTCTTTTCTAGAAGTTTTATGATGTTATGTCTTTTATTTAAGTCCTTAAGCCATTTTGAGTTTATTTTTGTGTATGCTGTAAAGAGTATGTTCTAAGTTAGTTGACTTGCATGTGGCTGCCCAGCTTTCCTAACACTACTTGCTGAAGAGACTATCTTTTCCCCATTGTATAGTCTTGCCTCCTTGGTTTAAGATAAATTGACCATAGGTGTGGGAATCCCCTTAACTTTTGAGCATTTAGGCTCTTGGCAATTTTTCACTATTGTAAACTATGTTATAAAGGGCATCCTTGATCTAGAGAATACTTGCTTGGTGAAATAAGTCAGACAAAGACAAATACTATATGATATTGCTTATATGTGGAACCTAAAAAACACTACAGATGAGTCTATATACAAAACAGTGCCGGGGTCCAGCCTCGGCGGGTCCGGGGGTCTTGAGGGATGAGTGGCGTCGGCGGAAGAACTGAGCTGAGTCGATGTGTGGTGATGGAGCAGTCTCTCAGTTTATTGTTGTTGGTTTACAGTTTTTATAGCCAAAAGACATCCCCATTACATCACCTATCGTTCTATACAATTTTTTGTTTTCTACCTCCCATAGCAATCTTATCATTGAGTTTATTCCCCAAACTATCATTGAGTTTATTCCCCAAACTATCCCCAAACTTCTCCCTTTGCAGAAGTCAGATTTTTATGTAATTAGATTTAACAATAGTATGTTTACCATTTGAATGTCTTCAGTATACTTCATTCAATCATGAAAAGTACGTCAACCTAAGTAGAAAGGTTACATTTCTCTTATCAGGTACAACTATGTAGAAGCTAGAGGGAAGGGCTAAAGCTTGAGACTGTTTATTCTAGTAACCTACTCCAGTTCTTACGGAGAAAAGAGGAAAGAGGACAAAGAGACAGTTTAGAGAGAGGAAAGAGGACTAAGACAGTTTAGGAAGTGGAAAGAGGACTAAGAGACAGTCAAGCAGCACTGCTTTAGCAATAAAACCCTATTAACCTTATAACTACTATAATGAATTCCTATGTCTACATATCCTAAAGCAATCAATATCTCCAACTATGCTGGCCACAATTATGAGCATTCCTAAGTCTCAATCGAGCCTGATTTCTTCAAGGAAGCGAGCCTCCTCCGTGGAGTGGTCAGGGGAGTGGGAGGTGGAAAGGTGACCCAAGTACGAGCCTTTCTGGTGGTGGCCTTGCCATGACCCCCAGAGAACTCTTGGTAAACTCCCCAGTAATTAGTAGGAGGAGGAGTAACCTATTTAAATGTCCCTTTCATTCCTCCTTAGCCCCTGGGGAAGGTGATCCATCTTCCTGGATCCTCTGGTCGATAAGGTCTGGGGGTATTATCTCAGGACGAATTCTTTCCAACTGGGACTGACCTACTGAGATGAGCCAATGTTCCGAGCATGGACAGAACTTCCAAGAAAAATACCAGGGTAGGGCTTGCCCAGGATGCCCTGATAAAGAAAGTCAGCTTTGCAAATACTTTCTTAGTCTCGTGACCTTGTCATCCGAGCAAGGGGGCATCCTGATGGCTCCCGGCAAAACAGAAACAGACTCACAGACATAGAAAGCAAATTTATGGTTACCAAAGGGGAAAGATAGGTGGGGAAGGGACAAATTAGGAGTATGGGATTAACAGATGCAAACGACTGTACATAAAATAGATAAGCAATAAGGATTTACTGTATAGCACAGGGCTTTTCATTTTGGTTTGTTTTAGTTGTCAAATCATGCCTGATTCTTTTGTGATCCCATGAACTATAGCCTGCCAAGTTCCTCTGTCCATGGGATTTCCCAGGCAAGAATGCCGGAGTGGGTTGCCATTTCCTTCACCAGAGAATCTTCCCAACCCAGGAATCAAACCTCTGTCTCCTGCTCAGGCAGATTCTTTACCACTAAGCCACCACGGAAGCCCCATAGCACAGGGAATTACACCCAGTATCTTCTAATAACCTATAAGTTCAGTTCAGTTCAGTAGCTCAGCTGTTAGACTCTTTGCAACCCCATGAATGGCAGCACGCCAAACCTCCCTGTCCATCATCAACTCCCAGAGTTTACCCAAATTCACATCCATTGAGTCAGTGATGCCATCCAACCATCTCATCCTCTGTCGTCCCCTTCTTCTCCTGCCTTCAGTCTTACCCACCATCAAGGTCTTTTCTGATGAGCCAGCTCTTTGCATCAGGTGGCCAAAGTATTGCAGCTTCAGCTTCAGCATCAGTCCTTCCAGTGAGTATTCAGGACTGATTTCCTATAGGATGGACTGGTTGGATCTCCTTGCTGTCCAAGGGACTCTTAAGAGTCTTCTCCAACACCACAGTTCAAAAGCATCAGTTCTTTGGTGCTCAGCTTTCTTTATGGTCCAACTCTCAGATCTATATATGACTACTGGAAAAACCATAGTTTTAGACCCTAGTAGTACTGTCTCTACTTTTTTAATATACTGTCTAGGTTGGTCATAGCTTTTCTTGCAAGGAACAAGTGTCTTTTAATTTCATGGCTGTGGTCACCATCTGCAGTGATTTTGGAACCCCCCAAAATAAAGTCTCTCACTGTTTCCCCATCTATTTGCCATGAAGTAATGGGACCGGATGCCATGATCTTTGTTTTTGAATGTTGAGTTTTAAGCCAACTTTTTCACTCTCCTCTTTCACTTTCATCATGAGGCTCTTTAGTTTTTCTTTGCTTTCTATCGTAAGGGTGGTTGTCATCTGTGTATCTGAGGTTGTTGATATTTCTCCCGACAATCTTGATTCCAGCTTGTGCTTTATCCAGCCCAGCATTTCTCATGATGTACTCTGCATATAAGTTAAATAAGCAGGGTGACAATATACAGCCTTGACATATTCCTTTCCCAATTTGGAACCAGTCTGTTGTTCCATGTCTATTTCTAACTGTTGCTTCTTGACATGCATACAGATTTCTCAGGAAGCAGGTCAGGTGGTCTGGTATTCCCATCTCTTCAAGAATTTTCCACAGTTTGTTGTGATCCACACAGCCAGAGGCTTTGGCGTACTCAATAAAGCAGAAGTAGATGTTTTTCTGGAACTCTCTTGCTTTTTCTATGATCCAGTGAATGTTGGCAATTTGATCTCTGGATCCAGCTTGAACATCTGGAAGTTCACTGTTCATGTACTGTTGAAGCCTGGCTTGGAGAATTTTGAGCATTACTTTGCTAGTGTGTGAGATGAATGCAATTGTGCGGTAGTTTGAACATTCTTTGTTCAATTCAAGAAACACTGCTCTGGGGCTGAGAACTGTTGGCCTCCAGTGATGGTTTACACAGAGATGATGCTTCTCCAAGGGCTTCAGGGGTCAGAGTCTTGAATAAGTGGGACTGAAAACTTTAATTCTTTTGTTGCATCTCTTTAACTATGGAGTTGCTTGTTAAAAGACTGATATGCATGATTTAAAGGCTGTCAGATTGTCACCCTAAGCAGATCCCTCCCCACCCTTGACAACAAAAACCTGCTATCAGTGAATGCCAGTTTGAAGGTTAGAGAAAAGAGAATCCTCTCTAGAACTTACTCCTTCCTAGATCTAAAGTGCAGAAGGCACTGCTTCCCTAAGAATTCTGGATCATCTGTAATGCAAAAGCACAGCCAGGTCACGTTCTTTTGGGGCAGAGGGAGAGCTGTTGGGTTTCCAAGGAGGAGATACTTGGAACAAGGACAGGAAAGCTCTATGAGAAGACAAATGCTAACTCAAAGAGTCAGAGAGACCAGAGGGCTCTCAGGTTAGGAATGGGGCTGGTAGAGCACTGTGCTTAGCTGCCCCTCATGCTGATAATCCACACCCCCAGTAGTCCCTATACGTCTCCGTCCATTTATGTGGGACATTTGCTCTGTGAAGGGAGAACAAGTGTCTGTAAGTAGATAGAAGGGCTTGTGCCTCCTATCCACTCCTTTGGCCTGGTCTTGAGCACCCTAAGAGAGGGGGCTTATAGCTAGACACTGATGAAACAATTCAAGAGGCACTTTGCAAGACTCAGGGGAAAGCAGATCTATATGAAGATCCAGGTGGTAGTAGTCAGGGGCAGCTAATTCTACCCCTAAACCCCAAGAAACACTCTGCTTTGGGGCTGAGAAGAACTCTTGGCCTCCTGTGATGGTTTACATAGAGACAGTGCTTCTCCAAGGGCTTCAGGGGTCAGATTCTTGAATAAGTGGGACTGAAGATTTAAAAAAACACTTTATTCAATTGAAAGTTACAAATGCAGTTGCCGTTCAAGAGGAGGGGAATTAAATTCCATCTTTTGAAGGGAAGAGGGTCATAAATTTGCGCATGTATTTTTCAATAGCCACAGCAAGGAAGTATATATCTTCCCAGCCTGTAACTCTGTAAAACATTACGGGGTGTGAAGGGAATTAGTCAACAAGTGTTATTGTGATAACTGATTAATTATTTTGAGGGGGGGAAAAAACAGTAAAAGCTTAGATCCCTACCTCACATTTTACACCCAAAGAAATACCACATAGTTTAAATATTTAAGTCTACAAAAGTATTAGGAAAAAATTCTGATGAAAACTGAAGTAGAGAAGGATATTGAGTCATCACACAAAAACTTAGACGATATGAAAGAAATGATTGATGGATATGATAGCATAAAAAGGAAATACTTCAAAAGAGAAAAACAAATTAAAAGACAAATGAAAGCAGGAGAGAAATATTTGCAACTTGTGAGATAGACAGGAACTAAGAGCTCTTAGCATAAAGGCTCTTATAGAATCACATGTGTGCCCACGTGTACACACATACACCCACACACACAGACTGCAAAACGTGTCCCAGAAGCATGTATCCTTTCCTGGGGGACTGGATTCTAAATGTTCAAGGAGAGAATTGTGCCTGAAATGTCTGTTCTGCCCATAGGACATTACACGTGGTTAGTACTCAAGTGGATTCTGTTCATTTCAGCTGTTTATTGCACTTTCAAAAATGTCTGCACCTCTTTCCTCTCCTCGCCCTTAAGAACTCTCCTCTCAGAAAAACCTCATTAAGATGCTTCCTGTGCTGTTTGTGACTCACAGCTGGAATATGGCACCCGCAGTGCTTATTTCAGCAAGAAGCCTCCCCCAGGCATAGATTGGATTCCTGCAATGCCCAAAGAAAGAATTAAAACTGAAAAGTCTTTGCAACCATTCAGCACCTCCTTCTTATGCCCTTACTGTGTAGCTGGAGCCATGTTTTTGTGGTTGTGTTGGGTCTTTCATTGCAGCGAGGGCTTTCCTTAGATGTGGTGCATGGGTTTCTCCTTGCCGTGGCTTCTCTTGTTGGAGGGCACAGGCCCTAGTGTGCAGGGGCTCAATAGTTGTGGCAGGGGCTTAGTTGCTCCAAGGCATGTTGAATCTTCCTGGATCTGCATTGGCAGGCAGATTCTTATTCACAATACCACCGGGGAAATGCTAATTTTTTTTTTTTTTTTTAATTTTGTGCTCGTAAGGGAGAATTGCAGACAAGAAGAGGCCTGGTCAAGAAGGGGCATGGGCAAAGAGAGCTGGTTTTAGTAGCTCTGCTGCTTCTTATCTGTATGACCAGACAGGCCTCTTATAGGTCTGGGCCTCAATTGCTCCCTGAGTGAAATGAGTAGGGGGACTAGGTGGTCCCCACAGGGTCTTCCAATTTTCACATCTAAGGATTCAGCTCATTTTCTCTTGAAAGTGTGGGCCCTAATAACCATTTAACTTTATTTGAGAGGTTTTGGAAGTCCCTTGAGAATTCTTTTCAGATTTTGGAACCCACGGGGAATAAAATAGAAAATGTTTTCAATTACTGAAGTTGTTCCTCCATTTTCTAAAAAAGATTCCATTCCACTCATTTGGAAAAAGTAAAGTTGCAACAGAATGAAATAACCAAGGAGGTAGTAATCAGGTTAAGTGGTAGGTCTGCCCCAGTCTCCATGTGGGCTTGCAGTGATATGTATTGCCCTGTAATTTGAAAAGTGCCTGTTGGCTTTCCAGGGATGCAGTGTCCTCTTGTTACCCCAGGAGACTGTCCAGACCAGGGCTGGCTCTTGACATAGAATAAGCTTCGGGGTTGTTGTCGGGTCCTTCCTCCCCGACAATGGCCCATTTGCCTATGATCTTGGAATTTCCATGATGCCAGAAATGTCTAATACTGGCACCTCCCCTTTGAATGAAGGTCTTTGGCAGTGGTTATTTTTGGTTGTCCAGCACGTCCCTCCCACCTCCTACCCTATTCATCTATTTCCTTATTCCCCTTCTGAACTGGCCACAGATGTACGTGTGGAAGCCAGTGTAGGCCAAACATTAGATTTCATTTTTCTGGACACATGATTGATCCAGATGGAAATAATACATATGATGCTAGGAGAGAGTCCTTGTCCCTAGATCCAAACTGTCCCTGGGGCTGCTAAGCTGGGAGGATGGAAGTCTGAGTTGTTGGCAGCCATCATTCTTGTACATGGAAAGAATCTGATGTAGAATGAGACCAGGCTGAGGCTACAGAGTTGAGATATGGAGAGAGTATCATGGAACGAGGGAACCAAAGAAGTAAGAGGGAGACTTAGAAAGGCGGGGGTGATGAGAGAGAGAGATTGACTGATTCACCTTGAAGCTGAAGCTTTGGTTCCTGTAACTCTCCCTTAGAGTCTGTAAGCTGCCTCACTATCTTCCCAGCTATACAAGTAAATAAATCATCTTTCTCCTTCAGATGTTTTGAATTTGGATGTGTCCTGAATAATGTATTATTGTATCTCTGGGGAACTTTTCTTAAATTGTGAATATGTTATCCAGAGAGATGATAGGTGAAACCAGTAATGTAGGTTAGGTTTTTAGATGAGCTGTGACTAGCACTTGGAACAGATAACTTTTGACCAAGAAGATAAAGTAAGGGTATGGCTAGAGAAAGAAAGGTAGTGCTAGAAAAGAGCAGAACCCTTGTGCATTGCTGGAGGGGCGGAGAGGGCGGATCATGTAAAATGGTGCAGCCACAGTGGAAAAATTTGACACGTCCTCAAAAAATTGAACATATGTTACCTTATGAGCCAACAGTTCTATATATCTACTGAAGAGAACTGAAAACATAAGTTCACACAAAAACGCATACGTGAATGCTCATAGGAGCATGATTCATAATAGCCAAGAAGGAGAAACAAACCAATTTCTATTAAGTGATGAATGGATGAAAAACAATAGTATATCCATTCAGTGAAATACTATTCAACAATGAAAAGGAATGAAGTACTGATACATGCTACAACATGGATGAACTTTGAAAATATGCCAAGTTAAAGGAGCTTGTCACTAAAGGCCACATGTTACATGATTCCATTGGTATCAAATGTCTGAAACGGGCAAATCTATAGAGACAGAAAGTGGATTAATGGTTGCCAGAGGCCGGAGTACAATGTCATGTATCCTCTGAAAGGATGAATTACATCTCAATTAAAAAAAAAGATTATTTCCACGGTTATGCCCATCCTTGAATCATACTATCCAGAGTTCATTTTGTGGTTTAGCTCTGATTCTCCCCAGACATCCCTCCTCCAGCTACCCATCCCACCCTGAATCCTCTGCAATATTTAGAACCCTTGGGACACTGCCTGGTGTGAACAGGAGCTGGAGCTGACTCTCCTCTCAGGGAAGCTGGACTCTCTTCTCCTTGCTCAGTTATTTTGCAAGGATACAAGACCAGTCTTATCAACTCAGAGGAGGTAGGCAGCAGTGGACTGAAACTAATTCACAATTTTGCTTAAATTTACTTGTCAAAGGAAGAAATATTCAATTTCATGCATACTCCCAATTCCCTTCACTGGGAGCAGATTTCCAGAAGGCAATTATGTAGAACAAAATGTAATGGGTAACAGGGGGTGCCTTGTGAATTATTCATAATCTGATAATGATTTTAACCCATTTTTAACGTGACTGGCGATTGGTGTTAGCTTCTGGAAAGTTCCCAAAGTAAGCAACAGAGGCTTCCTTTAGCTCTGCTTATATAGCCATAAACCTCCTGCCTTTCCCCAAACCACCTAAATAATTAAAATCAAAAGAGGCCTGGGATCGCTTTTCCTCCTTAAGTCTTCAGAGCAAAGGGAAACGCTGCTTTATAGACTTTGTCTCACTCACCCATCACTCCTTCTTAGAGACTTCTCAGGGAAGTTGGGTACCACATCATGCCCAACAGATGGGCTGGCTCTGGGAAGGCACACCATACTTATTTGATTTTGATTGAATGAATTAATGAATGGGGGAAAGAATGAGGTATTTGTAGTAAAGAAGACTTGGGCTAAGTGATTTTACTACTTACCAGCTGTATGATTTGAACAGATTTCTTGCTCTCAGTTTTTTTTTTTTAAATCTGTAAAATGATGCCTGCTTTACTGGATTGTTGGAAGAGTTTGAGAGCATAATATGTGCTCGATAAGCAATAGCTGTTACTGTACTTAGTCTTTCTAGTAGCAGCAATAGAACTTCCTTAAATCTGGTAAACAATGAGAGAGTCAACCAGAGCTTCTGGAGCCAAAGGTTCCCGTCTGGCTGTGTAGCAGAAGCGCCTAAGGACGTTTTTAAAAATATAAATTTCCCAATTCTGCCTCTGAAGATTCTGATTCAGTGAGAATGGGATGGGGTTGGGGGATATATTTTTTAGTTTTGTTTTGAAATTAAGCTAAAATTTATCTACAGTGAAATACACAGATCTTCAGAGTATAATTGGATGGGTTTTGGTAAATGTATAGATATAGAACATTTCCATGGTCCTGTGTGTGTGTTAGTCACTCAGTCA
This sequence comes from Antilocapra americana, assembly GCA_007570785.1. Lineage (NCBI taxonomy): Eukaryota > Metazoa > Chordata > Mammalia > Artiodactyla > Antilocapridae > Antilocapra > Antilocapra americana. Next base: position 10,717,521 of record ML661893.1, on the reverse strand, counting down.
TTTCCGACTCTTTGCGACTCCATGAACTGTAACCCGCCAGGCTTCTCTGTCCATGGAATTCTCCAGGCAAGAATACTGGAGTGGATTGCCATTCCCTTCCCCAGAGGATCTTCCTAACCCAGGGATTGAACTTTGGTCTTCTGCATCTCAGGCAGATTCTTTTATCACTTGAGCTATAGGGAAGTCCTTCCATGGTCCTAGAAAGTTAAATCAATCCCCACCCTGCATAGATACTGGTGTTGATTTCTATCACCAGAGGTGAGTTTTGCCTGTTGCTGGATATCAACAGAATCATACAGTATTCACTTTCTTGTACCTGGTTTCTTTTACTTCTCAATGTTTTCCATATCCATCCATGCTGTTGCATGGATCATTACTTTTTGTTGCTGAGTAGTATCCACCATGGGGCTTCCCCGATGGTTCAGCAGTATAGAATCCACCTCAGTGCAGGAGACACAGGAGATGTGGGTTTGATCTCTGGGTCAGGAGGATCCCCTGGAGGAGGAAATGGCAACCCACTCCACTATTCTTGCCTGAGAAATCCCATGGACAGGAGAGCCTGGCAGGCTACAGTCCACAGGGTGGCAAAGAGTTGGGCACAACGGAGCAGGCGTGCATGCATCAGTATCCACCATTTGGTAGTGCCTTGATTTGTTTCTCTCGTCACCTACTGAGGCGACTTTTAGGGTTGTTTTTGTCTATTATGTATAAAGCTGCTATACATATGTTTTTATTTGTCATGAGTAAACACCTAGGAGGAGAATTGTTATGTAACAGCATTGAACTTCATTTTTACTTTATTTTTTAAAAATCCTCCAAGTGATTCCGATGATCAGCCACATTTGAGAACCCCTAAGGTGACAAAAGATCAACCTGGGTGATTTGGTTGATGATCTGCTCGGCTTTTTTTTCTCTGTGCAGGTGTCAGAGACTACTTATCTCACCAGGAAAGCATCTTGTATTCCCCATCTTGGCTGCCTAGCTCTCCTCTCCCACACTTGCCAATTTCTTACCAGAGAAGAGAGTTCCCAGCCAAGGATCTCCTTGACTATGTCATCCAGCATTCCAGGAAGCACTGAGGGTGTGAAGAAAGTCAGATGAGGCTGCCAACCCAACAAAGACTTGCTCTAACCTTGGGATCGCTTGATCAGGATGAAAGGCCAACCCTTAAGCCCCTTGGGAGTGGGAGAGTTAGCCCTGTCCCTGCGGGCCACAGCAATCCCACCCCCTGACACAGGGGCAGGCCTGGAGCCATTTGGCACTGAGGCCTTCAGTAAACCACGTGGAACTCGAAGAGAAGTGCAGCGGCCAGGGCCCAATACACTCTTCAAACTCAGGAAGTTACAGTTAAGAGTTGGGTGCTGTAAACCGTGATAGGAGAAGAGAAGCTGTCAAAAAAACCAGCAATTTTGTTTCAAGGATCATGCTGGCAGTTGGCTCAGCAATAATGTATCTTCTCTTTCTGAAATTGCTTTTCCTTTGTGGGATTATTAGAATTTCATGATAGGGGTGAAGATATCAGGAACCAAAGTGACACTCTAATCCATTGTTTCTGAAGGGTGTTGCATGTGTTCGGTACTCGGGATGGTTTCAGAGATTTTACAGGTGAGTGTTATTAAAAATAAATATTTGTTTTAGCACATAGTCAAGAAAATAGAACTGGCACCATAAATATGTGGTTTCATGGATGTATTGCTTGGCGTGGAGCCAAGTTATTCAGAAGAGATTAAGTATATATTAGGTCAGGAGATACACAGGTGTGACAAAAAGTATGAAGGTGGAGATGAGTGGCTATGATTTAGAAAACTATCAAGCCATGCATATGACAGATGAGCAAAGCAAGGTCCTAAGATGCCAATGACCTACTCACCATCAGACTTCCTCAGAGCTAGGACAGATCACCCAAGTTGCCTGCTTTCTGGCTATTCCACTAACCTGCTCTTCCATTTTGTAAGGAGGAAAAGTGATCTGAAGGCCATGTCTCTAGCCCCTGGATTCAAAGTCAGATGCATTTCCAGAAACCTCCTTCATTCGTCTCAGGCCATAAAGTCAGGAGGGGTCCATAATAAAACCAGGCTCTAGGAACCCTGAACTAATGAGAAGGAACCAGCCTTCTATAGAATGAGCACCAGGATCTTGGTAACTCCTCATATGAACTCTCCAGGGGGGAGTACAGGAGAAAAGTAGCATGGGCAGCTGGTTTCCCCATCCCTGCCTCTCATCCTTCCAGAAGATTAAAAATAGCCTCTAAGTCAAGGCACTTGAGCATGAGAGCCCTTTGTGGGCAGTCTACCCCTGCACAGGTTTTTGAGGTCACAGGGAAGGCTCTGATTATTCACAGAAACAGCTTCAGGCAGCTGGAAACATGTAAGGCACATCTTCCCAGATGACTGTCATCTTTGAATCTTCACAAATCCAATAGAGAGCTGTAGAGGAGGCAAGTCGTTCAGCATTTACTGAGCCTCATGGCACTGAGGGTAAAAAGTGCATGCATTGGAAACACAGGCATGGGTTTGAACTTTTTCAGCTGGCAGTATTACTGACAGTGGGAGAGAGGATCTGTTACTACGTTGGTCGACTGGACTCATGCTAGGGTCCTAGCCCAAACCAAGACCCTTTGTCCCGGCCAGGAGGTTCTTTTTCTGATCAGATACGTGTAGCTGATAATGAAACTGATGCTGAGACTGGAGCAGCTCTAGCTTTATTCAGCAGCCAAAGAATGGAAAAGCAGGAACTTAGCTCACAAATCAACTTCTCACCCCGTTTCTGGTGGAGACACCAAATATGGGAGGGTTGAGGTAAAAGGGAGGGAATTGAAAAGAGTGGGGGGACTATTCATTAGTTGTCTGAGAACAGGAGTGTGGTTTGGATCCAGAGGCAGCTCTCCTTTTCAGCCTTTGTACGAGCTTTTCAGTTGTTGTCATGGCAATTGTCGACTGTTGTGGCACTGACAGATATGTCATTTAGCATGCTAATATATTAAAATGAGAATATAGAGGCTCAAGGTCTACTGAAAGTCAGGTCTTCTGCCATCTTGGGCTTAGTTGGTTCTAACCAGTTGTATTTTTCTTCTCTGTAGCTTCCTCTTTAGATTAGAGTAACTGGTTTCTATTTGAGGAAGGGAGAGTATGATTCTGGGGCAATAACCCTGGTAACAGAGCCATGTTACGTTTCTCTTCCCTGAATGGGTTCTTGTGTCCCTTGCTGAGGTGACCCCCACCTCTGCAGTCTGGGAGCCACTGGTCCTTCCTCTGTGTCACCCTCTGGGTGTTGAGTAGTGTGTGACCTGCTAGCCCATCCCCAAAGGAAGTCTCAGGCATCCAAGCACATGACCCCATCTAACCTCTGTCACCTTAAAAAGATGCACACCATGAGAGTTGCGAGTTAAGTTTTATTTGGGACAAAATGAGGACTGTAGCCTGGATGATGGCACTTCAGATAGCTCTGAGAAACTGCTCCACAGCTGCAGTCCTCATTTTGCCCCCAGATAAAACTTAACTCGCAACTCTCATGGTGTGCATCTTTTTTAAGTCGTCACCTCAAAGAAGGCCTAGTGGAATATACTGTATGTAAATTTTCCCAGTCAGCCTTACAAGAGCTCAGAACTGAGGAGGACAGGCCTTATCCTGGGGTCAAATCGGAGTCTGCCCCCACCTCCTGTCCTTGCTCTGGTCCTTGGGGATGGGAGCCCTAAGCATTTGAGAGTGGATAAGTTAAACCAGTAACTGCAGTTCCAAAGCTTCTCCTGTCCTATGTAGACTCAGCATGGAGATTTTTTAGCTGAGCAAATTACTTTAGTGTGTTCTTACGATATCCAGGGTTGGCTTGGGAACCTGATTTGAGTAGAAGCAGACAGCTGAACACCTCTGCGGTAGAAAGTATATAAGGAAATTGCAGGAGCCTGCTGTGAGCTCGGTGTGCGGTGTGAGGTCAGGAGGGAGGGGAACCAGATAAGACCCTCAGACAAAGCTCTAAGGATAGAAGATGATGAGAATCGGACCACAGGTTGCTCTTATTCTGAGCAATGGGATGTTTGGTCTCTGTCACCCTCAGACCTTCAGTAAAACTTGCTGTCCCTACCATTGTTGCTGGTGACTTGGTCTCATGCATGAAGTGGGTGGGACTCCACATGAGGGCGACACAGGTGAGGTGGGCAGAGAAGCCCCCAGATCAGAGGGTTACCTTAAGAGCTGGGACTGAACTGGGGCACAACCCAGAAAGCTTCCTCTCTGACATAGAATTGAGGCCATTAAAATATGAAATGGGGTGGGGTGAGGTGAAGGTGAGGAAGTGGAGGGGGGGCACACACTGTGGTGGGTCTGTCTCACTTTGTAAGAGTGGTTTAGACCCTGGGATGGTCTGCCTTCCCCCAACCACAGAGCACTAACCAGGAACTGAGGAGTCTCCTTGTCATACTCTGATCCCGTCCTTGGCTTCACTGGTTAGACCAGGCCTGGGAACCTCTCACCAATGAGTCTCTGCTCTTAGTGTTTTGGTCTTGAAATGGAAGAGTGCTTGAGGTCAGGCTGTCTTCCATGACTGAGGCTGTGAAAAGTAAAACTCATAGGTTCTGTCAGCAGCCACACTTCCTGTCTTGTGGCAAAAGCCACTGCAATGAGAAGGAAAGATGCTGACGTCCTGAGAGGGTACAAGGTGAGGATGGAGTCCTGGTAACTATCAGGCCTCAGACCCACAGCTGTGTCACTGCCTAAAGAGCCCCTCTCCCCGAGGTTGGTCTTCGCCACTTCCATCCAGAAGTGCCCACTGGACACCAAATACCATCTGCCCACCCCCTCCTCTGGAGGGCCCCTCCCTCCACAAGTTGGGAGCTTAGATGAGGACAAAGGGAAACGTCCAGCCTAGCACTGGAGCCCCTCAGCTCCTGCATCACAGCTCCTGCTTCCACAAATTTCATTTATTTGTTTACCTGTTTGCTTTATCGTCCCTCTCCCCTGGGGAAATGTAAAGTTCCATTCTGTCTTGTTTAACATGGTAACCCTATTGCTTAGAACATAGTAGGTGCTCATGGCTCCTAGAAGGAATGAATGAAGAAATCAGACTTGAAATCAAGCCACTGTAAACCCATAAAGATCACGATTGCAGCAGAAAGATGTTGTTGCCAGACAGTTCCATTGAAATTTGTGTCCAAGTTCTCTGAGCATCAACCGAGTGTATATGCTGGGGGCCAGGCTGGGTAATGCAATTAGTACTTCATAGACCACAGATAAAGAGCCAGAGGCCAAGTATGAAAAATGGGCTCTTGGGAGGAGGAGTCCTTTAATGCTGATTATAAAGGTTTCCAACAGGACTAGGGAACTGAAAGGCAGCTGTAATTAGAAAGCGTAGGCATTCAAAGCTGCCTGGAGGTCAGAGGGGCTGGGCTAGCAGGCTGGGGAGCTGGACAGGAAATGGACATGGAGGCACTGCAGTTCTGGGCTGACATAATTGGACAGAGATCAGCAGCCAGTTGCCATGGTAGCAGCCAATCTGAGGGGCTGCTTCTGTGGCGTGGAGTCAAGGTTTCTAAAGAAGGGGCTAAAAAAGCTGCCTTTGTTCCCACTCTGAGCAAGTTGCCGTCAAGATCCCTGTGGGGGTGATGCGACTTGAGGCCTGAGCCAACAAGTGCTGACCGCTGGGGCCAGGATGGGGCCACGTGAGGGCCCAAGGGGGTTGGCTGGGGCTGGTGGAACTCACTGTGGTCATTTCCTGGAGCTGTTGGTACCTCCCAGTATAGAATAGTGGCCACAACTTGGGTTTCAGCATCTGAGAGGGCAGTGGTCAGAAGACAGTTTGGCCTGTTAGCAGCAGTGTGACTCCAGGAACAAGGGAGCCTCAGTTTCCTTACATGTAAAGAGAGACTATAGCACCTTTTCTCCAGGGCAGTTGTGAGGAGTGAGAGAAGAGATATATTCACACATTCAACGAGTGGTAAATACTATTGTCATCCTTTTGACACATGACACAAACTGCTTCTCAGCAGCTTCTCCAAAGGCCATTTAACTTCTGGGGAGTAAAAGTGAGGTTTTTGCTTCTTTAGGGATACCAAAAAGCCTCAAAAACTCTAGGAGGTGACCAGTTAGACCAATAAAGTGGTGTTTTAAAAGAAAACATTTTTAAAGCAGTCCTGAGAGCCGTGAGCCCTCAGAGAGCCCCTGTCCTTTGTTCTTCTGGCCAATTTGTGGGCCTGGATGGGATACAAAGATGAGGCCATCCCTCCCTTCTCCTTCCCCTGCAGAAGAGAGAACACAGAGGAGGAGGCTCTGAAGGGAGGTGGGGGTAAGGGGTAGAGGAGGTGATTTGCTTAGAGACCAGGACAGATCAGAGGCAGAAAGAACCAGGGCATGTCTGTGGTCCGACTCTTCCCCCCACCCCCGCAACCCCGCCGCCTTCTCACCCTCCCCAGAAGACATGCTGGGAGATGCAGACATCCCTGTTTGGACTCTGGCACAGTCCTCTGTTGCTATGGCAACTCAGTGGGCTCTCTGGTGGGTGGAGGAAGGCAGCTGCTGTGTGGTAATCGGCACTGGAGACAGCAGCTCTGCCCTTTCCCCGAGGCAGTCCAGGCGTTTCTGAGTAATGGGGAGCCGTTCCCTCTGCCCTTTCTGGAAGCCACCAGAGGCCCCCTGACACTTCAGGTCTGTCATTCCTGGCTCCCCTCTATACCTGTGTCACAGGGAGGAACCAGGCTCCGGTGTGGAGACAGAGCTCCCTGGGGACCCCACCCTTGAAATGTCTCCACAGACCACATATTCTCCTGGAAGTTTCCTCCTCATTTTCCTGGTTGATCTGTCCATCCGTGTTTGTTCATTCATTCAATAGGTATATATTTTGTGCCTGCCATGCCAGGGGAAGGGGGCAAAACAGTGAACAAGGCAGAGCACCTGCCCTCAGGGAGCTCACGGTTTTGTGGGGGAAGACAGTAACAAATAAATACAGAGAGACTTGGAAGGTGGTAAACAGGGCAAGATGATACCGAGAAATTGGAGGGGGTCGGCTTAGCTAGAGTGGGTGGTTGGGGAAGGTCTTTCTGAGCAGAAATTGTCAAGCTCAGAAGGAGCCATGGAGTTGTCACAGGGTATGAGAAATGTTCCAGGGTTTTAGAGAAGGAGAAAGGAAGCGAGTTGTAAGAGCAGCGGGGGATGGAGCTTGAGAGGCAGCTGCGGGATCACAGCCTCTCCTCAGAGCCCGGATTGTACTCTGAAGCTCTGATGGGTTTTAAGTAAGAGAGGGAAGTGATCTGACTTAGATTTTCAAATAGCTTTGCTAGCCTGCTAGACGATGGAATGCAGGAAGGCAAGAGCAGAAGCCAGGGGTCTAGCAAGGAGATAGCTGCAGTGGCCCCAGTGCGTGGGGCTGGCCTGGGGAGGGGTATGTATACAGAAGCCCCAACAGGGCTTGCGGGGGTCTGACAGGGGTGGGGAGAGGAGATAAGGGAAAGGTGAACTCACGGATGACTCCCAGGTATCTGCCTTGAATCCCTGGCTGGGTGCAGGTGCCATCTGTGAAGGGATGGGTAGCAGAGGGCAAAGGGGGGGAAGGTTGTACTGAATCTCTGCCTTGTGGCCTAGAGGAAGAGCATTTAAGCTGCCCAAGTACCTCTTTTACCATTCTTCATGAAACCCCTGAGAACTAGTGCATTTCACAAGCAACATCTCTAAGGAGTTAAACTGAAGGAAGCTCTTCTATGACATACTAATAGGAAAGAAAGTAATATTTGAAAAGCCAGCTGCTAGTCAATCCCTGAGTTGGGAAGGTCCCCTAGAGGAGGGCATGGCAACCCACTCCAGTATTCTTGCCTGGAGAGTCCCCATGGACAGAGGAGCGTGGCGGGCTACCGTCATGAGGTTGCAAAGAGTAAGACACAACTGAGTGACTAAGCACAGCACAGCACATGTCCCAGGGTGGTGGCAGAACTCGGCAGTAACAGCTCTTCTGAGTGGTAAAGACCTCAATGCATCCCTTCCCAGCATGAGAGATGGTGTCACGATGGATGCCCAGATCTAATGTACCAGGGACTGTGCTAAGCACTTTAAATACATTTTGGTGCAATCCCTGTCACATATTAAGAAACTGGAGCTGAGCAAGCCTGAGTACCATGCCAGAGGCCACATAGGCAGCGGTAGCAGAGCCTGGATGTGAATAGATAGGGCCTGTCAACCACTCCACAAGACCAGGAGAGGTCGACTGTGGGGCTGGATAAGAAGAAAGTAGTAGGAGTTGAGAAGCTGTTCCCTGGATGGTGAAACTGAAAGAAATCCGGGGAGATGGCAGAGGGCCTTCGGAGAGAGGAGGTGACCTGGCAAGTTGCCATGAGGCCAGGGCCTGAGAAGTTCAGTCAGCAACTCCCCCAGGGAACAGTGGTCAAGGAGTTCAGAAGAGTGGTGCCTGGTATTTGTTGTAATGTTTTCTGTTTGACATTGTGTTGTGACCCTTCTCCTTTACCCATAAACTGCAGAAGAACATCGGTATTTGGGAAAACTAAAGAAGTAATAGCAGCAGTGATGAGCATGGAGAGAGGTATGAGAGCTGAGAGGCCAGGAGCAGATTCAGGAACAGGACAGGGACAGGAAGTAACCAGGGACATGTAAGCAACCCTGGAGCCCAGAGATCCTGATAAGGGAGGTGTCTTTGCCACAGGATGTGAAATAGGGAAAGCAGCCATTTTTTATTGGTTATTGAAGGAAAAGGTAATGTCTGAAGGCTAGAAGACTTGGGGAAATCAGAATACTCATGATTTTATTACATCACAAGCCGAGGAGCAGAGCATCTCCAGAGAGAAGCCCAGGCATGCAAACTTCTATCTGGGTCAGTACAATCAGCCACCAGGAGTTTGCTCACAGAGTCTGGTGATGGCAGCCTCTTGAAATCAGTGTTAATTGTTTAGTTGTTCAGTCATGTCCAACTCTTTGTGACCCTATGGACTGCAACGTAGCAGACTCCTCTCTGTCCATAGAATTCTCCAAGCAAGAATACGGGAGTAGATTGCCATTTCCTTCTCCAGGAAATCTTCCTGACCCAGGGGTCAAACCTGCATCTCCTGCATTGGTAAGCAGAGCCAATGAGCTCACTTTACCACTGAGCCACCAGGGAAGCCCCAAAGTCAGTGTTACAGCACATATCAATTTTTGCTCTCGATTGCCCTGTCTGAAGCCCCCCTCTCCCTCTCCCTTCATATTGCTTTATTCAACCAGGTAATGGGAAAGAAGAGGCGCAGAGCCTGGTGGAGGAGAAGGTGAGGAAGGGGTTGCTCTTCTGACAGATCCTTTATGCTCCCCATTCTCTGCCTCCAGCCCCTGATGACAGCAAAAATAGTGCTTTACTTTTTAGAGTTTGTATTAGTCTATGGATTTGCATGCCTCTTTTTGCTTGTGAATATTATATCAGTTTTAGGCCACACAATCTCCAAGAGTATATACACAGCAGTCCTGTATAACCACATCAATGCCTAGTGGAGATCCCTGAACTTTCTTTTTGGAGGGTAATTTGGGAGTATCTCTTAAACTTTTAAATGTGTATATATATGCTTTACCTCAAAAATTCCTCTTCTCTGTTTTAGAGAATTTGTCTTTACCTGTGCATAGTTTTCACATACAGCATTGAGTGTAATAACAAAAAATCAGAAACAGCCTACATGTTCATTCAGAGGAAAACCTATCCATAAAGTATGGTACACCCATTCAGTGGAATCAGAATGTGATGATTACAGAGAACAATATAGATCTGCATACCCGGAAAGAGAAATAGGCCAAGACAAAATGTCAAATGAGAAAAGCAGGTTGTAGAGTAGAGAGAATACATCCCCTGTAGGAAAACAGCAAAAACAACTTCCCCACAAAACAAAAGACACAAAATACCAGATTGGCTACAATGGGTACTTCTGAGTAGAGAGTGGATATTGTTTAACATTTTTTTCTAGCAAAAAATATATTCATGTTGTTACAGTCCAGAGAAGCCCCCCCACCCCAAATGTGCCTCTGTGGCATATTGATTCTTTTGAATTAAAATTACTTTAGAAACAGCCAATGCAAGAGGGGCCTCCATGATAGCTCAGTTGGTAAAGAATCCGCCTGCAATGCAGGAGACCCTGGTTCAATTCCTGGGTCAGGAAGATCTGCTGGAGAACGGATAGGCTACCCACTGCAGTATTCTTAGGCTTCCCTTGTGGCTCAGCTGGTAAAGAATTTGCCTGCAATGCAGGAGACCTGGGTTTGATCCCTGGGTTGGGAAGATCTCCTGGAGAAGGGAAAGGCTACCTGGAGAATTCTTCTGGCCTGGAGAATTCCATGGACTATACAGTCAGGGTCTCGAAGAGTCAGACACAACTGAGCGACTTTCACTTTCAATGCAAGAGGGATACCCTGACTTTCCTTTTTGCCTCCCTGGAAGGAGGAAATCCATCTCACATGAAAGGTGCCCTCCCTGCATCTGGAGGTAGAAGGACGTCCTTATCACCAAAAAGATAGGTCAAGCCAAGAAGCCTGTATATACAAGCCTTGTCACTCCTTTACTGCCCCAAGTCCAAACTGGCTCTTTAGATTCTTCATTAATTGATCACCCCAAACCTGCTTTCTTTGTCCTGTCAGTTCCTTGCCCATTATTGTTTCTTTGTCTAAAATCTATAAAAGCTGCCTGCTTTGACCATTTCTCAGGTCCCATTTCTATGGGACCTCCATGTGCATGACTTGAAATTTGTTTCTTCTTCTCCTGTCATCTCTATTGTGAATTTTATTTTTAGTCCAGCCATAAGAACTCAAGAGGGGTAGAAGGAGAAATTTCCCGCTCCTCAGTGGTATAGTTCCTGTGTAATTGAAAATGATGAAGATCTCTGAAAATAAACAAGTGTCCCTGAGTAACATGAGGAGGAGGGCTGGCACTGACTGCTTTAGGTAATGACTCAGTTTCTCCCAGTGCTCCTCAGAATACTCTTTCATTGATCCAGGAATCTTGTGGAGGTTGTGATAGAGCACCTCTTCAGGCAGGTCATTTCTTAGTTTACTGTCCAAGGTTTTGGGATAATAAAATACTCATTTATATTATTTTGCATTGTAGTTGGTTTATCTAACAGGATTGAAGTTTTCAAAGCATAGCTGAGAATGCTTCCCATTGTTACCTGCCCAGGAAGCACACTGAATACCCAGCTACTCCAGTCCCTCGGTGGAGTGAATCAGGACCTACATAAATAAACATGAACAAGACATATAGCCTACTGTGTATCAGATGGAGCCTATACTATTGTAATGTCCCAGTTTAAGTATCATAAGCCATCTTCCCTGCAGGAGTGTGTGTGTATACACGCACACACACACTTCCACACACTGTCACAAGTAAGTACTCTTTTCATCAGGTACCAAGGACAACAGGAAGCTGTTGAAGGGTTTTGAGCAAAGGAGTGACCCAGTCAGATGTATGTTACTAAAAGATGTCAGCTTGCAGCGCAGAAAATGGAAGTGGTTACAGAGAGGCCAGCGTGGGTGAGGAGAGAAGAGGTGGGAGGGGATATACTGCTGCAGTCCAGGCTGGAAGTGTTGGTGGGCATGATGTGTGAGCATGGTGAGATAACAAACAAGCTGTCATTTGTAAACGCTTACATGAGACTCACCTTGACCACCATGTCAGCCCTCTGCAGCTCCACCCCACACTCTTGTCCGGGTAGAGATGACAGGTTCTCTTCAGAACAGCCAAGGAGAGGGGAGGAAGGGCGTGCTCCTGTTGCCTCAGCTCTTGCAGTGAGGAGGAAATGTGAGTCATGCTAGAGCCCAAGTGGCTCAGGATTGCAGACCTCTAATGTGTCACTGAAGAAGGGGCTTGTGGAATTGATACACAGGTGAAGGCAGAGTGAGACAGAATTTGACACAGAGGGGCAGAATCAGTCCCCTTTTCCTTGCATTTATTTCAGTTCAACTCAGCTCTCTTCTTCAGAAGACAAGCTCTAATGGAGCTGCAGAGTGAGAGACATATGAAACCCCAGCCTAAATAAGAGGGAGGAGCCTGGGCTTAGCCCTTAACCTCTTTGGGCCTCAGCATCTATAAAATGGTGATGATCATCCCTCTTGTGGAATTTAATATGAACAAATTGCTAAATGCTCCCTGGTAACACAGAAAGCCACAATCTCATAAAGTGGTGATGGTTCAGGCTGTGCTCCTGGTACCTCTCTAATGAGTGACGAGGAGGGTGAGTGCGTGGGGCTTTAGACCACTCCCTTCCCTGTTTCAGGGAGGGCAGCCCCATTCCAAAATATTGGAATGATGAGATTTCCCTGGTGGGTGGCAGTTAAGGCTGGTTAAGTGATTAAGACTTCTTGTTTCCAGAGGGCACAGGTTTGACCCCTGGCTGGGGAACTAAGATCCCACATGAGGTGCAGTAAAAAAAAAAAAAAAAGATTAAAAAAAATTGGAACATTGAGTAAGATTTCATCTTCACAAAGAGTTCTGCTGCTAAAACAGCTTCAAAACCTCTATTACAGAGCTTTCCTCACTGGGTAATTCAGTTATCTGACCTGAACCCAGAGATGGTAAGCAAGTCAACAACCATGTCTGAATCCTGTGCCTGAGGCAGACATCACTAATCAATCACAGGCCCTTTCCTGCTGAACCTTAATAAAGCCTCAGGATTATTTATAACATAACATTTCTAGCAGCCAGTTCCACAGTGGGCATATGAGATGAAATCAATTTTCCACTCTTTGACTTCATTGTAGGTAGACCTTGAGTGTTGAGTTGAATTGAGGACACCAGATGCTCTAAAACTTCATTTGGATAAAGAAGTTTAAAACTTCTTTGAAATCTTTAGTTTTGTCTTAGTCAGTTTAGACTGCTATGTAGCTGCTTAGTCAAACTGAACAAGAGGCCATAGACTGGGTGGCTTTAAACAACAAATATTTCTCAGTTCTGGAGACTGTAAGTCTGAGACCAGGGTTCCAGCATGGTTTGATTCTGGTGAGGGCTCTCGTCTTGGTTTGCAGATGGCGCCTTCTTGCTGTCTTCTCATACTGCAGAGAATAATACCTCTCATGATTCTTCTTATAAGGGCACTGATCCCATCATGAGGGCTCTACCCATGGGACCTAATTACTTCCCAAAGCTCCCACCTCCAAGTACCATCTCAGTGGGAATTAGAGTTTCAACATATGAATTTGGGGGGACCTGAAACATTCAGTCTGTAGCAGCTTTTGGACTTTGTTTTACCACAATGTATATTAGAAATAAGATCAGTTATTTTTGGTCAGTTACAGACTGCCCTTCATCCTAGTATGCTGAATCCTCCTCTCATTTTACATGTGCAAATCATACTCACCCTTTAAATCCTAATTCAAATGCCACCTAGTTACCTCCTTCATGAACCTGAATATTTTTCTCTGATTTTACCACAGCATTCTTTCTGCTTTGTTCATTGTGTTTCATTCCTTAATTTTTTTCTATAAATGCTGTACATTCCCATCTAGACAGAGTGCTATCTTCATTCACATTTGTATTGCTCCACAGTAGCCCAGTAACCTAGTAAATTTTGCTGAAAGAATGTTATCAATGTAAAAAAATCTGAATACTACCTAAAAGGCTATTTCATTTTGTTAGACTACAAACTGAAGTGTCCTTGGGTTCTGTTGGTGAATTGAAAGAAGTTGCTAAAATGTAAATTCCAGGAAGACGAGTGATCTTTGTTTTGTTCATTCTTCACTGATGTCTAGAACGGTACTGGCAGACAGTCAACCCTCAATATATTTTAGTTAAATGAATAAAACATGGTTTGAGACAATACTGTAGCTTGGCAATGACTTCTCTTGTGTTTATCTCACATGAGGTGAGGTGTTAGATGATTAATAAGGTCTAGTCGCTTTTGAGGCCTGCTGGACAATTGCCTAGTTATTTGTACGGAAACTTGAACATTTCACATTTTTTCAGTTAAGAGTTGGAGGGCCACTCCTGTCTTCTGAGATGGACTGCATTCTGCCTATGAAATGTGTCTCTCTCTAGATAATCTTGCCTTCACTTAAAAAAAAAACTCCTTGCGGGAGGGAGAGTTTATTGACATGTGACTTCCACCTCTAACTGAAAGTTACTTATTCTTGCCTTGTGGAAATCTGAGTAGATGTGGTCCTTTTAAAGGATGGTAATATTCAAATATTCTGAAAAATGTTTTTAAATTTATATTTGTTATCAAAATAGCTCCTAAAAATTCCGTTACTTACCCTAAGTTTGGCAAATGAAGATTTCCATCTTCCAGAGTCATCCTTTCAAGAGAACAACTGTTGGATTTTCAGTTTCTCTTTTGCTCTATGAAATGGATAGTTTGCTATCAAGCAAGATTGATAGTTTGCTGGTTTGCTTTGCTGCTTGTTTTGCACTTACTGTTGGAGAAATCGTGTTCAGACTGATGTGGCAGCATTCCCAATGTCCAGGCAAAATATTGACCAGAGAAATGTAATCCATTGTCTGGCACATCATAGGTGCTTGAGTAAACATCAAATCTTTGTATTTAGTCATTCGACAGATGTTGATCTTCTGCCTACCCTCCACTGGAAATTACCAACATTAAATTCAGGATCTGGGCTTCCCTGGTGGCTCAGCGGTGAAGAATATGCCTGACATTGCAGGAGATCCCTGAACCTGGAAGATCCCACATGCCAAAGAGCAACTAAGCCTGCTCACCACAGTTCTTGAGCCTGTGCTCTAGAGCATGGGAACTGCAACTACTGAAGCCCACACCCCTTAAAGCCCATGATCCGCAACAAGGGAAACCACCTCAACGAGAAGCCTGCGTACCACAATGAAGTGTAGCCTCCAACTCACTGTAACTAGAGAAAGTCTGAGCAGCAACAAGACCCAGCACAGCCATAAATAAATAAATTTTTAAAAATTCAAGATCTGAGGACATTACTGGTGCTGTCTCTCAGAGTTGAGTTGGCTGTTGAATGTGGGCATGCTGTTTTTTTGCTTGTCTGGCTTAGTACTGCCAAATGGTTCAATTTAAGCCATAAAACTAAAGAGAGGCCACCTCATAAAACCTGACTTTAATATTTGTCATCAACAGGGGCTCAGTACTGTGCTAAAACGGCCCGAGTAGAGATTTTATTGGGCCCTTCGCGTATTCAAACTAGTGTATAACCATTAACTAGTTAATCCAAATCGGTCCTCTGGGAGGCCTGGCAGAGCCATTATCTTTACATACATCTCTGGGAGCCACGTTGGTTTGCTTGAGGCTGCAGGGAGTAAGGTCAGAGCTGGTTTACCATGGAGGAGGCCTGGAATTCAGCTCTTCTTTGCCAGAATTTGTCAACTGCACTCTCCCCAGGCACTGGCACATCTGTCTTTATTTTTCCCACAGAAGAGGAGCTTTCTTTTGCTACCGTCAAGCTCTATCCACTGGTGACCTCATTCCAATTGTCCTCTCTTCTTGAATACCCTGCCTCAAAGATGCCTTTTGGTAAAAAGTGCTTGCACTTGAAAGCAAGACTTGATGGCCTTCTATCTCAGAAACCATGCCAAATTCATGTGCAGACATCAACAGCTAAAGCCTTGGAGTCAGGTAACTTGGGTTCAAATCTTGGCTGTGTTGCTTTGTAGCCATATGACTTCAAATAATATGCTTAACTTTTCACAAACCTCACTTTCCTTCACAGGAAAGTGGGAGTGTGTTAATAATATTACGTAGGTATGGTGACATTGCAAAAATTAAATGACATTGTGTGTGTAAGCATTTAGCACGTTGCTTGGTGTATGATAAGTGCTTGATGTGTTGTTGTTTCTTAGTCACTCAGTCAGGTCCAACTCTTTGCGACACCATGGACTACAGCATACCAGGCCTTCCTGTCCCTCACCATCTCCCGAAGTCTACCCAAGTTCATGTCAGCTTGGTGTGTAGTAGCTACCAAATTATTAGGCCACCATTACAAATTGCCTCCAGACAGAGAAATAAAAGACTTCTAAATCAGTCACATCCAGTCTTTTCAACAAAATGCACCTGAAAAATCTACAGATAGAAGAGAAACCGACCTATCAAAGTGACATGGAGCAGCTCCAAGCTATTTACATATGTGTTGCCTAACACTTGGGGGAGATGCATATGTAATGAAAGAGGGGTATTGTAGTACCTAGATACAGCAAAGTGAAGAGAAAGCAGACCCCCTTTGGAGAGATACATCTATTACCTTTGGGTAGGCTGAGTTGAAGCATAGCTGAGCAGCCAGTATTTTGACATTTATCTGTTTTCCTGATGCTTTATGGGTTCTATCTAAAACCAGTCTAATGACCTTCCTACCAAGGCTGAACAATTTGCTGATGGAGCTGCAGGTTGCTGTGGGCCTTTTGTGTGTGTGTGTTTGAGTGGCTTTAATTTCATTTCTGGAATAAAGGAAGTGCAAAGACATTAACTCTGAATCCATCAGAGAAAGAACTCTGTAATTGCCACTTGGCAGCAAACTGTGCTTGTGCTGTGTGCACTCTAAAAGCCAGTGATGATTAATCCTGCACATTTATCTGAGCCCAAGAGCAGATACGCAATCATGACAACCGCAGACGGCAAGAGAAGGTTGTGCTTGATCATTACAGCCTTGGGCCTGCTGGATGGACATGGGTAGCAGCATCCACTAGATCTCAGCCAAGAAATCTGGACTTGCACGTCCACTGTGCTAGCCACCAGCCAGGTGTGGCTGTTTAGCGCTTGAATTGTGGCTGATGTGAATTGAGGCGTGCCTCAATCGTGAAATAGGCCCAGGGTTCAAAGACTTAGTATGTTAAAAAGAATGTAAATATCTTTGTATTGTGTATGTTAAAGTAATCATATTTGGGGTGTGTTGGATTAAGTCATTATATTAATAAAATTAATCTCATCCGTTTCTTTGTACTTCTTTAATGTGTCTGCTAGAAAATTTTACATAGCTTTACCTTTGTGGTTTACCTTTGTGTCTGATATTGTATTTCTCTTGGATACTGCTGCTCTATAGGTGAGGCAGACACCTCTTGGGTTTGTCCCTGGCTCACAATGATTCCCCTTTTCCAAGTGACTAGCTTTGTCTCAACCTCAGGGTTCAGTGGCCTCCCAGAAGCCCTGGTGCTGTTTCTGGACAGCAAGTTTGTCAATCAGAGAGCTTCCCTGGGAAGCTGGACTAGGAGCTTATGATTGGAGCTATACCATGTAACATGAGTGGTCATGGTTTTCTGCCCTATGGTTCAGAAGAGCAGATGGAGCTGATGTTCCAGGAGGAAGGTAAGAGGGAAATGCCCATGTTAGAGACGTAGATGAAGCGTGAGGAGTCCTACTGGTGTTTGTCTCTGGATGCAGTACAGATTTGGTCCAGCTAGATGTTCATCCCTGGGTCCTGTCATCCTGGATTCTTACCATAAATATAAACTTTTTTCACTCCTAACTCAGTAGGCTTCTGACTACCAAAAGAATCTGAATAAGTTATGCTTCAATCTACGTTTTCTTAAAATTTAACTTTATTGTTTTTTATTGCAATGTAGTTGATTTATAGTGTTATGTTAATCACTGCTCTACAGCAGAGTGGTTCAGTTATACATATGTACATTCTTTTCTTAATGTTATTTTTCTGTTATTGTTTATCACAGGATATTGAATATAATTCCCTGTACCATATAGTAGGATCTTGTTGTCTATCCATTCTATGTATAATAGTTTGTATCTGCTAATAATCAGTCTTCAACTCCCTCTGTCCCTCTCTCCTTGGCAACCACTTGTCTGTTCTCTATGTGATCCTGAATCTGTTTCATAGATAAGTTCATTTGACTTTTTATCCTTATGCAAGACTCATAACTCTCTACCTTAGAGCTTTTGATAAACCTCCCTCTGTCAGCAGTGTTTCCTCCCCAAATCTCTACAGAGTTGGCTCCTTACAGATCATATTTTACTTTCAAGGTCACCACCTGCAAGAGGCCTTCCCTGTATACACCACCTGAGGAGATCTTGTAACTCTATCACATCATCCTGTTTATCTTCATGACCATTTCTTCTATATTGTTCCTCTCCTGTTGCTCCTTCTAAAATGAAGGTAGCTTAAGAGCAGGGACGTTGTCTTCATGTCTGTATTTCCAAGTGTCTAGAACAGTGCCTGGCACATTGTAGGCATTCAGTAATCATTTTTTAGGACTGTATTTTTTAATCAAATATTTAAAAAGTGCTTCTTATGTGCCAGGCATCATTCTAAGAGCTTTGTTGTTGTTGTTTTAGTCACTAACATGTCTGTCTCTTTTGCGATTCCATGGACTGTAGCCCGCCACGTTCCCCTCTCCATGGGATTTCTCAGGCAAGAAAACGGGAGTGGGTTGCCATTTCCTTCTCCAGGGGATCTTCCCAACCCAGAGACTGAACTTTCATCTCCTGCTTGGCAGGTGCATTCTTTACCACTAAGCCAGCAGGGAAGCCCACTAAGAACTTTACAAATGAACAAGTAAAGCTCTTAGCTTTCTGTTATGAATTCATGCTCTCTGAAAGATTTCCAGTTCCCTTTTACTAGGAAGAAGATTGAAACTTGTCAATAAATATTAAGTCATGCCCATGTTTTAGGCACTGGACTGAGTACTTGCAAACAGTAGCTTGTTTGACTTCTCATAGTAACCCTATAAGATAGTATATTTGCTTGAGACTACATTTGGTTACATATACCTAAATCCCGACAATGGTGGCTTAACTCACTAAAGATTTGTTTTTCTAATGCAACATGAAATTTAGAGTATGAGGTCCAGGATTAGGATAGCATCTCTATGAAGTCATCAAGGATCTGGTTTCTTCTGCTTTCTGGCTCTGTCATCCTTAACGTGTGGCTCCTGTAGCTGGAAAGATGGCTACTGCTCCTCTAAATGTCATTTCCATGCTTCAGGTGGGAAAAGAGGGAAGATTTAAGGGCAGAGAATATATATCACATGAGTATCTCCCTTTTGATCAGGTATATGCCAATTTTCTTAGAAGTTCCTTGTAATATATAAGAAACATATGAGTACTGCTTTTATCTCTTTGGTCAAACTGGGTCACATGGCTACCCCTAACTGCAAAGAAGTCTGAGAAGTGAGTTTTTGTTTTCACTATGCTGTGCACAGTTTCACAGAGTGGGGGCTACTCTCTAGTTGCGGTGCATGGGCTTCTCATTGAGGTTGCTTCTCTTGTTGCAGAGCATGGGCTCTAGGGCACGCGGGCTTCAGAAGTAGTGGTGCTTTGCCTTAGTTGCCCCGCAGCATCTGGAATATTCCTGGACCAGGAATCGAACTCACGTTCCTCGCATTGGCAGATGGATTCTCAACCACTAGACTACCAGTGAAGTCCGAGGTGAGCATTTTTAATTGGGCACATTGCTGCCCTGAATAAAATCCAAGTTCTTTTGGTAAAGAGAAAGGGAAGTACATATTATGTAGTGAATTAGTTGTGTTGGCATGGCAAGGTTCTATTATTATATGCCCTAAAGAGTGACAAAGTCACAAGTGCTCTAGGGATTCTGTGTGTTCAAGGTAAATGGAAGCACAAAATGTTCTGAAGTTTGTGTAGAATTTTGGATGATTGGATTAGGGGAAAAGCATTTTATTTTACAGATGGAGAAACCAAGGTTATAAGTGACAAAGTGTTTTGCTTAAGATATAGCATCTGAAAAGATTGAAAGGAGAAAAAAGAGACATAGAACTGAGATTTAAACCCAGCATGGACTAATTCCCGCTTTCTTAAAAATTAGGCTTTCTGAGAATTAAATATAGTTAAATTGTGATTTTTCTGAAATTGAAAAAGATAGCTTTTCATAGTAAAACATTTATCATTGATTAAGCACTTACTGTATATGATTTTAAAATGCATTATCTCATTTTGAAAATGGCTTTATGTCTTTTAATAAATATTCTTAATTGTTGTAAAAAACAAGCAAAGTAACACACACACACACACAAAGCCCCCTAAGTCCCCAAAACAAAGCAGCCCAAGCAGTATGGAGAAAAATAAGGGGAAAAAAATCTTAAGAAATCCCACCCCAGAACTGCCCTGTCGGTCAAGTGGCTAAGACTCCACACTCCCAATGTAGGGTGCTGGGGTTTGATCCCTGGTCAGGGAACTAGATCTCACATGCTGCTACTAAAGATCCCATATGGCACAGCTAAAATCTGATGCAACCAAATAAATAAATGTTAAAAAGAAAGAAAAAGAAATCTCAACCCCAGAGGAAACCAAGATTAGCATTTTGGTAAACATATTCCCAGACATCTCTCTTTGCAGATTCACATGTTAGATGCGTATTTAAATACATGAGTGGGAGCAGACCATGTGTTTACCTATAGACATAAATTGTCCCAGTTGATCATTCCAACAACCTCTAGTCAAAAGCTATGGTTTTTCCAGTAGTCATGTATAGATGTGAGATTTGGACTGTAAAGAAAGCTGAGCACCAAAGAATTGATGCTTTTGAACTGTGGTGTTAGAGAAGACTCTTTAGAGTCCCTTGGACTGCAAGGAGATCCAACCAGTCCATCCTAAAGGAAATCAGTCCTGAATATTCACTGAAAGGACGGAAGCTGAAGCTCTAATATTTTGGCCACCTGATGTGAAGAACTAACTCAATGGAAAAGACCCTGATGCTGGGAAAGACTAAAGGCAGGAGGAGAAGGGGACGACAGAGGATGGGATGGTTGGATGGCATCACTGACCTGATGGACATAAGTTTGAGCAAGCTCCGGGAGTTGGTAATGGACAGGGAAGCCTGGCATGCTGCAGTCCATGGGGTCACAGAGAGTCGGACATGACTGAGGGACTGAACTGAACTGAACTGATGGGTTGGGTATTATTATCTCCATTTCATAGGCTTAGGATAGTTAGGTGGCATGCTCCAGGACACACAGTTAGCAAGTGGTAAAATAAGGCTAGTTTCAGTTTTACCTGAACCAATCACCCCAAATCCCTGGCAGAATTAGAATTGGAGAAAGCAAAAGTCTCTTTGCT
This sequence comes from Antilocapra americana, assembly GCA_007570785.1. Lineage (NCBI taxonomy): Eukaryota > Metazoa > Chordata > Mammalia > Artiodactyla > Antilocapridae > Antilocapra > Antilocapra americana. The sequence goes on along the minus strand of ML661893.1, from coordinate 10,696,598 downwards.
TGAAGAATTTTAAAAATATAGATAGATAATAAATAGATTGGCATACTATCAAGGCACCTTGGTGATAAGAAAGCACAGCTGGCTCGGTAGACTCAGCAGTTGTCATGAATAACTCAGTATGAATAAAATAAAGCATTTTCAGTGCCAGAGACTTCTGAGACATGTTAATCAGAAGTCTGTGTGAAGCAGTGCTGCATTGATGTCACCCAGAGTGACCCCACCTGGCCCCATCATGTGACTGAGTCTTCTAGGATTGTCAATGTTTCCTGCTTATGATCTTTGCAAGTCATCTTCACTCTGGTGCATTACAGATGGCTTTTTCATACCATTCCCCCACCCCTAGTTATGCTGATGCTTTGTTTTGTAGTTGTATCTGCCAGATGTTCTGGACCAGGCTGAATAATCTTTGGATCTGTAGGAGTCTGAGTGAATGAAAGAAATAACAGTCCCTCCTCTCTTTTTGCTGAATAGCTTTATCAACTGCCAAGATGACCACTGAAGTCATTAAAAGATGTTTTGCCATTAATAGGGTACTGATTAAATTATGACATGTCCATATGTTGGAAAACTATATGCTGATAAAATGAATGGGATGAATCAGTAAAGAATGTCAAGATGTATTATTTAGTAAGAAAGGACAAAAAAAAACAAGGTGCAGAACATAACATAGAGCATTATTTCTCTTCGTTTTTTTGGTAATTTTTTTTTAAATGTGTGTATGCATACAGATACTTTTTCTTAAAGGACTCATAAAAATTATTAATAGCTAATAGTTATTGCCATTAGAAAAGCTGAATAGAAGTTATCACTTGTTATTCTATATTTTATATTTTCATACTTTTATATTATTTTATACCTTTATATTTACAGTCTTGAACCTTATACATGTATTACTAGTCTAATATTATAATAATTATCTAATATCAACAGTAGTGATCTAGACAGTGAGAATAGGGGTCATTAAATGTTTTCTCCTCTGCACTTCTCCATGCTTAAAAAATATTCAAACTAATTTTAAAAAAATCTCTCTAGACAGACTTCCTTTCTCCTTCTCTGGTTGCTCAGACGGTAAAGAATCTGTCTGCAATTCAGGAGACCTGTGTTCAATCCCTGGGTTGGGAAAATCCCCTGGAGAAGGGAATGGCAACCCACTCCAGTATTCTTGCCTGGAAAATTCCATGGACAGAGGAGCCTGATGGGCTACAATCCATGGGGTCACAAAGAGTCGGACATGACTGAGCGACTAACACTTCCGTTATAAGAATGGAAAAATTCATAAAACAATCCAAAGGAGAAGCAAAGTGAGGAGCAGTATAACTGAATGCAGTTTGGGGAACAGATTTCTTTTTTCTTTTCCAATTATTGTAGTAAATCAAGCAGGACAGCCAAATAGTGCCAGTTAAGTTCAGTGGTGGTGACTGCCTGAACCTTTGGGGAAGAACTTAGAGGCTATGTCCGGGCTTGGCTGTGATTGGTGAGCCATGGCTGCCCTGGGGGTGAGGGTGGGAGTCAGGAGGGCAGATTTCCCGTGGGTGGATGTCGCTGAGGGACAAGTTCTCCTCAGGTTAGTTCCAGCCTCTCCCCGACTCCAGCATGCCAGCCCATCACAATGTGTTCCCCACAATGTGCCAACATCCCAGGGGGAGAATCTAGGTTTAATGGAAGCATGAGAGAACACAAAACCCGATGGTGCATGAAATTAGCAGTGAACACTGGTACGTAAGTCACAGCTCTGTTTGTTTTAGGACAGGGTGAAAATCACCATTGTTTCATGCCAATAGGGGCGAAAGCCAGAGAAATCTGAGTACCAACTAATCAAAAGGGCCAACACCCTTCTTTCAGATAGTGGCCCTGCCATATCCCTCATCCTTAGTGAGCTGCTTTGGCCGAGAAGGAGATAGAAGTAGGGTGCTGTGTGGGCTGAGACCAGCAATTTCATCTCTAGGCTCTCCAGGTATGTGTGAGGCACCAGGATAGCCCCCTCTGAGGAGGTGACATCTGAACTGATTGCCAATAATACAAAGGAGCTAGCCACTGATGCAGCGTGACTGCTGCTTCAAGTTGAGACACTGTGGGATTTTTCAGGCATTTCCAGATAAACATGTCACCTCTGGTCTGGCAGGACTGCCAAGGTTTCACTAAGGGCAAAGAGGCATTTCCTTAAAGGGACTTTTTGGACTTTGCTGCAGCTTGTCTTCAGTGTGTCTGGTGGAGTACATGGCTGTCTGGACCATGAAGGTGCTTCTTGCGGTGCCTGCTGACAGCACTGACTAACTGGACTTAGTGCTGCTTAATATAGCAGCACTGAGTAGTCTGTTTATCCTGTTTCTCCCAGAGCTACAATTAGCCAGCATTGAGGGGTCAGGCAGCCCTGGGAGGAGGTTTGGCAGCTTACAAGGCTAAGTCTGTTCACCTCTAGAGGCATCTTTGGGATTTCATCAAGTTGATTTGATTTAGTATTTAAACTCTTTTTGTTTGCTTTTAGTTTTGTTTCTCAGTACAAACAGCAAAGGATGACCAAAAAAAAAAAAAAGAGAGAGAGAATCCCTCTCCTTTCAAAATTGGCAGATGAAAGATATGAGTGAGCAGGATTGCTTGATTTTCTACTATGGGTGTTCCATCCCTTGCCAAAAATGCTAGAGATAATCCTCCATCTCCCCTCCCCTGCCTCAGATAGACTATGATTGTCCCTTAGAGTTGGGTGAAGCCAGGGTCTCCAGGGGAGCATAAAGAGCATGACAGGAGTAAGTGAATGGGACAAAGGCTAGAAATCTTATTTCTAGATGCACTTTCTCTCATTCTTTCTCTTAACAAATGTAGTACATTTATGGTGCTCCCACCACAAAGATGCAGCCCTTGTTTTCAAGCACTTAGGAGTCTAGCAGGGGAGTTGGTTCTGTTAATAAACGGTGTCTACCTTTGTTTTGCTTGTTTGATTTCTTTCCCCGAAACTTTCTGTGGCAATCCTGCTCGTGGCAGGTTTAATGGGCAGAACCTATTGAATGTTTAAGCTAGTTTAAAATTTTAATCTCTAATTCATAAATAAGTGAAAGGTACCTGGATCCTGTTCCTGCAAAGAAAAGAACTTAAAAGGGGTAGTGTTAGTGAGTCTGTACATTGTACTTCAGCATCATCCCCATCTTTATCACCATATCCTTCTGAATCCACCTAGCCATGTCCTTCACCAGACTGCAGTTTTCTTAATTAATTTCTTAAATCTCCTTTGCTTAGTGTTGGTTCAGATTAGCATAGACTGACAAGATCAAGGCCTCTGCTGATGAAATTCTATTTGGCTTTAAAGAAATGAGGCTAGGGAATTCCCTGGTGGTTTAGTCGTTAGGACTCTGCACCTCCATGCAGGGTGCCTAGGTTTGATCCTTGGTCAAGGAACCTGAAAGCCAAAGGAAAGAAACAAGTCTTAGAGGAAATAAACTTTTTTTGATATCCTGAAAAGATGGCACGTGGGATTGGTATGACAAGGAAGTATAGGGCTTTATATGGCTTCCCTGATAGCTCAGTTGGTAAAGAATTCACCTGAAATGCAGGAGACCCCAGTTCGATTCCTGGGTTGGGAAGATCTGCTGGAGAAGGGATAGGCTCCCCACTCCAGTATTCTTGGGCTTCCCTGGTGGCTCAGCTGGTAAAGAATTTGCCTGCAATGCAAAACCCAGGAGACCTGGGTTCAATCCCTGGGTTGGAAAGATCTCCTTGAGAAGGGAAAGGTTACCCACTCCAGTATTCTGGCCTGGAGAATTCCATGGATTGTATAGTCCATGGGTTCACAAAGAGTCAAACATGACTGATTGACTTTCCCTTTGACTGTAATAGGACTTTATACAAAAGATAATGCCCCTTTTAAAAGAAGTGCAGAGTTCACACAAAAAAAGTGAAAATGAAGTCACTTGGTTGTGTCCGACTCTTTGTGACCCCATGGACTGTATGTAACCTGCCAGGCTCCTCCATCCATGGGATTTTCCAGACAAGAATACTGGAGTGGGTTGCCATTTCCTTCTCCAGGGGATCTTCCTAATCCGGGTCTCGCACATTGCAGGCAGACTCTTTACCCTTTGAGCTACCAGGGAATCCCTTAGCAACATTATTCCTAATAGCCAAAAAGTGAAGATGATCAAAATGTCTATCAACTGATGAATGGATAAACCAACTGTGGTATGTCCATGCCATGGAATATTCACTAACAGTAAGAGATGAAGGAAGGATACACAGGCTGTAATATGGATGAACTTTGAAAACATTATGCTAAGTGAAAGAAGCCAGTCACAAAAGGTCACATTTATGATCTATTTATATGAAATGTCCAGACTAGGCAGATCCATAGAGATGGAATGTTGATCAGTGTTTGTTGGAGGCTGTAGGGGTGCGGGAGAAATGAGGAGTGACTGCTTACTAAGTGCAGGTTTCCTTTTGGGGTGGTGAAAATGTTTTGGAACTAGATAGATGTGATGATTGCAGAACATAGTGTAGGTACTAAATGTACATTTTAAAAAGAGTTAATCTCATGTTATATAAATATCTCAATTTAAAAAAACTAAGTAGAAATATATGCTAAAATATGGATGAACTTTGAAAACATGCTAAATGAAAGATGCCAGACACAAAGGGCCATCTACTGTATGATTCCATTTGTATGGTTACATTTGTAAAGAAATATCCAGAATAGGCAAATCCATAGAGACAGCAAATAGATAATGGTTGCACAAGACTGGAGATCTGAGAATGTTGTAAAATTGTTCCACACTGCAAATATCCTTAGAACCATGGAATCGTACATGTTAAATGGATGAAGTGTATGGTATGAGCACTGGATGTCAATAAAGCTGTTACATTAAAAAGGGATGAAGCTTTTGAAAAATTGAATCATACTCTTGCCTGGAAAATCCCATGGATGGAGGAGTCTGGTAGGCTGCAGTCCATGGGGTCACACACAATCGCACACAACTGAGTGACTTCACTTTCACTTTTCACTTTCATGCATTGGAGAAATGGCAAACCACTCCAGTGTTCTTGCCTGGAGAATCCCAGGGACGGGGGAGCCTGGTGGGCTGGTCTATGGGGTCGCACAGAGTCGGACACAACTGAAGCAATTTAGCAGCAGCAGCAGCAGCAGGGATAATTAGGGTAGCTTGCTATCTATAGCTTGAAGAATCCTGTCTCCTTAGTTTATCTAATTTGTGTGCTGAGTTTGTGAACTGAGTTTTCTAAAACGCAGGACTAACAATAAGCATTTGAACAGATGACTGAAAAAAGAACCAGAGGTTCTGAAATGAGCATGTGTATATAAGAAGATTTTGTTTATGATAAAGGAGATGTTTAAAAAATTTTTTTCCAAATTTTATTTATTTTTTGACCACACCATAGAACATGTGGGATCTTAGTTCCCTGACCAGGGATGGTACCTGAGCCCCTTGAGTTGAAAGTTTTAACTATTGAACTGCCAGGGAAGTCCCAAGGAGAATTTTTAAATGATTATTCAAAAAAATGGTATGATATCTAGCTTGCCATTTAAAAACCAACAACAACAACGACAAATGAATTTCTACCATATTCCTTGTTCCCAAGTAAATTAAATTGGATCAAATAGGTGTATGTTAAAAAGAAAACCATGAAAGTACTGGCAGAAAATATAAGTGAATATATTCATTATCTTGGGGGTGAGAAAGATCTTCCTAAGTTAAAGTAAGAAGGTTTTTTTTTTTTAAAGGAGGCATAGATTTGACTACATTTTTAAAAAATGCAAAGAACTTCAATGCAGCAAATAGCCTTCCTCTCTCCTCTTTTCTTTTATTTAGTCTATTCAAATTTGATTAGTCCTTCAGGGTAGAGCTAAAATTTCCCTCCCCTGTGGTATCTTTCCCAACCATTCTAGCACATAACATCATTTCTTCCTTTCCTGAACTCTTGTTGAACTTGATCTGAAACACAGGGGTGGAAAAAGGAGGTGGATGGGTTGTATTTTCAGAGCACTGTGTTGAGGATTCTGAGTTGTGTTGACCTTGGTGGGAGTGATGGAGTTGATTGTCACTGTCTGGGCCTGGGGTAGGTGGCACAAGTCACTGCATTTCCTCTACCTTTGGGTATCCCATTCTAAGGACCTAAAGCTCAGGGAGTCATATCTTAGCCTTCTTGTTTGTTTTTTTTTAAGTCTTAAATTTTGCTACCATACTGCTTCTGTTTTATGTTTTCGTTTTTGGTTGCAAGGCGTGTGGGATCTTAGCTCCCTGACTAGGGATCAAACCTATGCCCCTTGCATTGGAAGGTGAAGTCTTAACCACTGGACTGCCAGAGAAATCCCTACACTTCTTGTTCTTAGTGATATATCTTTGTGTTGCCGTTGTTGGTACCGCTTTTATATTCCCGCAGAATCTCTCATGGAGCTATGTACAAGAGTGCCCAACAAATACTGTCATGATGCTGTAAAAAAAAAAAAATACTATAAATAGAGTATGATGGCATTCTAAAACCAGTGCTTTCCAGGAGCTGAGTGGTTCCCAAACTCATAAAATACCCCCAAGTGACCTCTAGTGTATGGTGTGGGGGCCAGGAGGGGGCATGGACTGGGTGTGCTGGCCAGAGCACATCTTTACATTTTTATTTAAACAAAACCTGTTTACCTTCAACTATACCCACTGCATGCGGGCTTTGTATGTGGGCAGGAAATGAAAGGGTTTGTTGAAACAGAGAAAGCTGCCCATGAAGTAATAATTAACAACCTATTTACTGAATGAATGAATACGTGAATAAAATAAAAGAACCAAAAACAGCTCTAACATGACAAGGTGTTCCATGGAGCTCAAGTGTCACATGCTTCTGGCAAGAAGCTAGCAAACAGGTCTTTGTATTAAGACCAATTCCCGGTTAACACCGTGGCAGAGACTCAGCTGGGAGGTCTGCCCACAGCTGAACAAGGCTCTCTCCCTGTCTCCTCAGTTCTGCTGGTTGGTTGAAATTCATTCCTACTCCTTCCGGCACCCTGCACCCTGTTTTAGCTGGCATCAGCCCAGCGTCAGGGCTGCTTTTTTGCAATGGTTGGTCTTAATCTCATCTCAGCATACAAGGAGTTAGCCACGGAAACCACAGGCTAGGAAAACTCCCTGGGTCTCTGTGCCTGGAAAATCTGTGTCACCAGAGGTATCGCTAGAGAAGTCATTTCTTCCGCTCACTGCAGTTCTGAAGATGCAGGGAACACAGGCAGAGGCCCGTGATAGTTCCTGGTATTTGCAGGTTACAAAGTACTTTTACATACATTGTCCCTTTTAGTTGATCTTCAGGAGGTAAAAGACTAAGCCAGAGACCCAAACCTTTTTCCTTGAAATCTGTCTGTTTTGGAAGAGCAGTTTTTGCCAAAATTCATATGAAAGGTTGTTTCCTCCTGCTTTCAAGACATTTTTGTCCCTTCCCCAATAAGGGAAATCTAGATTCTAGGTGGGAGGCAGGCTTCTGTTTAGGCAGCTGCTGGGTTAGTAAGGAAGGGCTACACCTGGGGTAGTGATGTCTGTGTTTGGAAGGGAAAAGGGAGTGACATTTTTAAGCTGCAAGCCTCTTCTGGGAGAGTTGAGGACAGATCTATTTTTAGAGGCGTTCTCTGCCACCCACAAAGAACTCAAAAGGTAACCAAGCACCTGGCAGGTTTCCTGTGGGGAAAGTTGTTAAGGGCTGGAGAGCTTCTGCGTATTCTGACTCACGAAGTTTGACTTCATCATCAATCTGATGCACAGAGAGCACAAAACACCCCCACCCCCACCTGCCCCCAGCCTTGTTTTTAATCATATTTGGTTGCATGATGACAGCACACTTGGAGATGGCCCAAATTCTCAAATCACAGAAGATTGGGCCTCAGACTCACAGAGAGGAGGCCAGGGTGATGTGTGTTAATCCCAAATGGTAGATGGTATAGTTCCAAGATAGAAAGAACCTTGTATTGGGTATCAGCTCTGCCACTTCCAGGCTATGTGATTATGGGCATGTGACTTAAACTCTCTGAACTCACTTTCCTCATCTGTAAAGTGAAGCATCGAGTCAAATGATTTCTAAAGTCCTTTTAGCCCCAGTCTTCTATGACACACACAGGCAAGATAATTTTCAGGTAACTTGCTCCCTCATCCATAGAAAAGATGGATATAGACTCTACCTCATGTATTTACTGTGAGTGAAAAAAGTAAGATAATAAATGTAAACTGCTTGACACACTCCCTAGCATAAAGTCAGTGCTCAATTAGTTCAGTTCAGTCGCTCAGTCATGTCTGACTCTTTGCGACCCCATGAACCACAGCACACCAGGCCTCTCTGTCCATCACCAACTCCTGCAGTTTACCCAAACTCAGGTCCATTGAGTCGGTGATGCCATCCAACCATCTCATCCTCTGTCGTCTCCTTCTCCTCCTGCTCTCAATCTTTCCCGGCATCAGGGTCTTTTCAAATGAGTCAGCTCTTTGCATGAGGTGGCCAAAGTATTAGAGTTTCAGCTTCAACATCAGTCCTTCCAATGAACACCCAGGACTTATCTCCTTAGGATGGACTGGCAAGATTTCCTTGCAGTCCACGGGGCTCTCAAGAGTCTTCTCCAACACCACAGTTCAAAAGCATCAATTCTTCAGCACTCAGCTTTCTTTATAGTCCAACTCTCACATCCATACATGACGACTGGAAAAACCATAGCCTTGACTAGATGGACCTTTGTTGGCAAAATAATGTCTCTGCTTTTTAACGTGCTGTCTAGGTTGGTCATAACTTTCCTTCCAAGGTGTCTTTTAAATGTCATGGCTGCAATCACCATCTGCAGTGATTTTGGAGCCCAGAGAAATAAAATCAACCACTGTTTCCACTGTTTCCCTATCTATTTGCCATGAAGTGATGGGACCAGATGCCATGATCTTAAATGTTATTAAAGCAATGTTCATGTGAACAGTGATATCACAGGGAGCTTTTTTAGCCCAGTGGACAATAAAAAGTGTGCCTGAAGACTTTTCATGGTGACAAAACAGCAGCGGGAAATTAAGCTTGTATTCTGGATGGCCTACTGACCATAGGACTATCAGAGTATACTGACTATATTTGCCAGTGGAATGACAATGGCTTAGCAGGTAAAGGAAAGACTAGGTAAGAGAATGTTTGGTGTTTCAAGAGCCAACAGTGCAGCTTCCATCCCACCACCAAGTAGCTAGCCAGTTAGACCATTTAAAATCAAAATCTGAAGTTTTGGGACCTGTTTTGTCATCATCAGTTCCGGAAAGGCTGTATTCCCAGGGTGCCATCCCACCTAGTACCACCATCCTATTAGAGCACTGCTGATGCAAGGCAAGGAATTTGGCATACAAGGTGGCTAGTCTTTGTTCTATCTGCAGGCTTTTGTTACTGAAGACGTGGTGTAGTGTGCGAGACCCACATAGGAATAATGTTAGAGAGGAGTTCCTGAATCATTTGGCCAGGATGTCAACACTGTTTAAAAACCTAATGTATGTAACCTAATTTAGAACTAGAGGTTCTCTCTTGTACTTTGCCTGAGGCCTGCTCTAAGTCACCTGGAGTTTCCTGAAGACCTATAGGAAACAGCATGAAGGCCCACAAGCTGCTGCTGAGTTTAAAGCATCATCAGTGTCTTCCAGAGGGCTGCTCCCCGCAAGTCGCTTCTCTTTTTTGTCATAATTAGCACGCACTGTTTCTCCCCTGACACACCACAGGCATAAATATGAGCTTTAGTATTTCCCGTGTGTAACGGTGTTCCTTATGATACTCCCTAAACATAGTAAGGAAACTCCAGCCTGGGAAATGTGAGAAGCCCTTTTCTTACCCTTCCAGTCAGCCTGAGGGTTGGAGATTTAAGCATTTCCCTAATCACCTTGTTCTTTTTTTCAAGGAACTAGTTCATGCAATTGGTTGGTACATTGTGTCCAAAGATGAGGATCATTCACTTGATTTCCTTGTGGACACTTTGCTGTTCCTCCTTCCTTTGCCACCCACAATGCCCCTAAATAAATTGTGAGCCATTAGTCAGGGGAGGGATCACTCAAAGCTTTTGTGGGGTCACCTTCTATGGTTGGACAGATTGTATATTGCCCACATGCAGGGTGGGGGTGTCATTTGCATAGACTACAATGGGGTGGCCATTCCTGAAGTGGGGCAGTGCACAATTTGCACAATCAAGTATATAACACAATCAAGTAAATACATGGACCAGCTGTAGCATCATTCATAGCAGGGAGAATTCCCAAAACATAAAGCATATATTCTGTTCAGGACAGAGGGGTAAATCAGTTTAGCATCTTTGTAATTAAATATTAGTGAAGGCTCTTGTGAGAAATTTTTCCATTGGTTTCACTATCTTTTTTTTTGTTTTATTTAGCTCAGGTTTACTATTAATTGTATAACCAATGAAATCTTCACTATAATTGGATGCCAAATTAATGGTTTACCTGTAAAATGTGTATTACTTCATTTTTGGGTCATCCTCATTCTTGATGTTATTTCAATCCTACAAGGGCCTACTATGCATCAGGCTATGTTCACACAGAGACAACAGTGAACAAGAAGGCAAAGTCTATTTCATGTTGCTACTCTTGTCTTGCTTTTTCTTTCTCATCTACTCTAATCTATGATTTCTGCTATGCCACAACCACTTAAGTCCTTTTTAGATCAAGACTGTAAAAAATAAGTGAAAACTGTAAATATCTATACCTAACAATAAGGCAATAAAATATATGAAGCAAAACTGACACAACTGAAAAGAGAGATAGACATTTCAGCAATAATATTTGAAAACTTCAATAATCCACTTCAAATAATAGCTAGAACAGCTAGGCAGAAGATTAACATGAAAATAGAGTGTCTGAATTAACTGTAAGCCAACTAAACCTAATAGACACCTGTAGAACACTCCACTCACCACCAGCAGAATATACATTCAAATAAACATGGAACATCCTCCAGGATAGACCATATGCTACAGCATTAAGCAAATCCCAATACATTTAAAAGGATTGAAATAAGGTAAAGTATGTTCTTCAACTACAGTGGAGTGAAATTAGCAATCAATAACAGAAATAAATTTGGGAAATGCACAATTATAAGGAATTAAATCACACATTTCTAAGTAACCAATAAGTCCAAGAAATCACAAGAGAAATTAGAAAATTTCTGTTAGAGATGAATGAAAATAAAGCCATAACATGCCAAAACTTATTAGCTGTTAACTAAAATAAGTAAATAACCACTCTTAGCCCATCTTAATATCATTTTAGAGAATAAATGAGAAATTATTCTTTTATAGTTTCAAGTTCTAGGCAGAAGGCCTCAGTACTTGCCCATGTTAGTGCTAAATTAATATTTGTTGAATGAATCAATCAGTTGCATTCCAATGGCCGGAAGGTAAACTAAGGAATCAGGAGTATATCTCATGTTAGATTCCTACTTGACTAACCCTTTTCCTCTGACTTTTGCATAAGCCATTTACTTTTTAAAAGCTTTTATAAATTCCCATCCTCTTCACTCTTTCCCTTTCTTCTCCATTAGGGCTTCTGCATTACTCTGTGACTTAAACTTCCTATGTGGAAGATTCTGAAAGAGATGGGAATACCAGACTACCTGACCTGCCTCTTAAGAAACCTATATGAAGGTCAGGAAGCAACAGTTAGAACTGGACATGAAACAACAGACTGATTCTAAATAGGAAAAGGGATACGTCAAGGATGTATATTGTCACCCTGCTTGTTTAACTTATATTCAGAGTACATCATGAGAAACACTGGGCTGGAAGAAGCACAAGCTGGAATCAAGATTGCCGGGAGAAATATCAATAACTTCAGATATCCAGATGACACCACCCTTATGGCAGAAAGTGAAGAAGAACTAAAGAGCCTCCTGATGAAAGTGAAAGAGGAGAGTGAAAAAGTTGGCTTAAAGCTCAACATTCAGAAAACTAAGATCATGGCATCTGGTCCCATCACTTCATGGCGGATAGATGGGGAAACAATGGAAACAGTGGCTGACTTTATTTTTGGGGGGTTCCAAAATCATTGCAGATGGTGATTACAGCAATGAAATTAAAAGACGCTTACTCCTGGGGAAAGTTATGACCAACCTAGGTGCTTTAGTGGCTAAGTCGTGTCTGACTCTTGCAACCTCAGGGACTGTAGCCTGCCAGGCTCCTCTGTCCATGGGATTCTCCAGGCAAGAATACTGGAGTGGGTTGCCATTTCCTTCTCCAGGGGATCTTCCTGACCCAGGAATTGAATCCGGGTCCCCTGCCTTGCAGGTAGATTCTTTACCTACTGAGCTATGAGAGAAGCCCATAGCTATGAGGGAAGACCAACCTAGACAGCATATTAAAAAGCAGAGACATTACTTTGTCAACAAAGGTCCATCTAGTCAAGCCTATGGTTTTTCCAGTAGTCATGTATGGATGTGAGAGTTGGACTATAAAGAAAGCTGAGTGCCGAAGAATTGATGCTTTTGAACTGTGGTGTTGGAGAAGACTCTTGAGAGTCCCTTGGACTGCAAGGAGATCCAGCCAGTCCATCCTAAAGGAGATGAGTCCTGGGTGTTCATTGGAAGGACTGATGTTGAAGTTGAAACGCCAATACTTTGGCCACCTGATGCAAAGAGTTGACTCATTTGAAAAGACTCTGATGCCGGGAAAGATTGAGGGCAGGAGGAGAAGGGGACGACAGAGGATGAGATGGTTGGATGGCATCGCCAACTCAATGGACCTGAGTCTGGGTAAACTCCGGGAGTTGGTGATGGTCAGGGAGGCCTGGCGTGCTGCGGTTCATGGGGTCGCAAAGAGTCGGACATGACTAAGCGACTGAACTGAACTGAACTGAACTCATGTTCTTAGCACAGAAACTTTTTTTTGTTCCACTGTGAAGCTAGGGATTGGACTACTGCCTGATTGTCAAATCCAGACCACCACCTGCTTTTGTATGACCTGCATTAAGAATAGGTTTTACATTTTTAAATAGTTGAAAAAAATCAAAAGAAGAATATCTTGTATTTCACATGAAAATAATAGGGAATTCAATACATAGAGTGTCCATCAATAAAGCTTTATTGGATCATAGCCATACCAATTTGTCCAGTAAGGTCTATGACTGTGTTCATGATACAATGGCAAAGTGGAGTAGCTGTGACAGAAAGCTTGTCACCAGGCCCCAAATATTTATTAGCCCACATTACTATTATTTTGTATACTCCTGTTACAAGCTTTTGTACAAGCATATTCGTGACTTGCTATGCCTTTCCCTCTTCCCATCATGACTAATCCTTATTCTCATTCAAATACCTTTCTCCTCAATCCTTACCTTATTATCACACCTGGTTACACACTTCTCTTCTCCACCTCTTGGCATTGTTTAATATAGGCCAACACAACTATAATTAACTTGAGATTTTTATATTTAAAAATATGTCTTGAATGTGTGTTTCCTATCTTCTCTATCTCATTGTGAAGACTCCAAGGTTCTTCTGTGTCCTGTATTTTCCTCCACACACAGAGCAGTGCTCAAGTTTAGTTGTCAGACAGATCTGAGTTTGCATTTTGTTTCCACAACACCTTATCTGAGCAAGTGATGGATATTTCCTGAATCTCTTCATTTGCAGAGGGTTTAGCTATGAAGGTTACAGAGATGATGTATGAAGAGGTCCAAGACCCAGGAGGTGTTCCACAAGCAGTAGTAATTATCAGCGGATAATTTTTTTATTTGCAATAGCAACACATTACCTTTGCCTTTAAAGAAACTCATAGTAATGTAGTGAGAATTAAAAGAAATAGTAAGTCAGTAGAAATGGGAGTGCATTGTTCAGCTGGAGCCCTGAAAAGGTTAACTGGAGATATTCAAGGCCTGAAATGAGATATTAGACCAGTGAGACTTTGTTTAAAATTTAACAAACCCTTCTTGGTTACTCACTGAGTTCAGTACTGCTTTGGACAGGCCTCAGGTGAAAGACAGAAGACTATATTGTGGAGATTTTTGTTCAAATTGGGGCAGGGGTAGGGAAACAGACATGAGCTGTGTTCTTACTTATCCATAATCTTTCTCTTCTCTCTCAGGATGGATGATTCAGAACCAGCAGTTCACATAAAAAGTATTGCACATGGAAAGTATTACTGCTATTCTGTGAGGAAATAAGCTTCTAAGTGCAGCAATATGAAATTAATAACTTCTGTGTGGAAATTCTCTTGACAACACCTCGAGATAAAGCCAAAGAGTGCAATTTTTACAGCCTTGGATTATCTTTTCTGTCTGCTTGGCTGGCAACAGGCATGGACCGGTGAGTCAGAAATTCAGAGTTTTCCCCTTCACTGTACAGTTTGCTTGCCAACTGCAGACCTTATACAGCGGTGACTCAATTTCTCAATTCCCCAGCTCACCCAGCTGTTGAATCAATACACGTCACCTCAGTTTACTTACAAAAGGCTTTTTTTTTTTTTTTGCCACACTGTGTTCCTCTTATGGGAGTTTAGTTCCAGGGATCAAACCTGGGTCCTCAGCAGTGAGAGCATGGAGTCCTAACCCCTGGATCCCCAGGGAGTTCCCAGTTTACTTACAGAGGGCTTTGGGGGGAACTCAGAGGAAAACAAAATAAAAACATCTTCATGGTTAACACAAAACATCTTGGTTCAGGACATCAGAAAAGAGTAGGAAAGGGAGATTGGAAGCTGAATATCAACTTTTTTTTTTCTTTTGAGAGAAAATATTCCTGTGAGAAAACCCAGTATTTATATTATGATAAATATGTATGTCCACATGCAGGGAGTATATATTAATAGCTGTTGAGGAAGAAAGTAATTTAGGAAAGAAATAGATGGGAAGGACAGCAACTTCTTTTCCACAAAAGCCACAAAAGTGCTGCAGACATGCATGAACATGGCAGCTTTTGCTCCAATAGCCATATGTTTCAGCACAGACATCTTTTTTTATTCCTTCTTACATGTAAATTTAGAAAATCTGGGCAAAGAAGTCTGGATTTCTACTTTCCATTGATGAGATTTTTTAAAATTTCAAATTAGACTCCCCCCCCCCATATAAGACCACAAGGTAGGATATTATGTTTGGATTGATTCACTGTACATTATTACATTTGAAAGCTGTTTTTCCAGATAAAAAAGAACATTTGTGGGACAGACTAAGGAGCAGACCACTTGGAAACACTCAGATTGGCGTTTTCCTGGATTTGTTCACTCTCCCACAGTGAAAATTTGTGAGACCAGTGCTTGGAAATAGGGACTGACTTGTTGGAGTTTGGATACTGGCAAGAGGCACAAGAGATGCAGGTTCAATCTCTGGATTGGGAAGATCCCCTGGAGAAGGGAATGGCAACCCACTCCAGTACTGTTGGCCTGGGAAATCCCATGGACAGAGGAGCCTGGTGGGCTACAGTCCATAGGAGTAGCAAGAGTCAGACACGACTGAGCACACTAACAACACACACGCTCGCGCGCACACACACACACACACACAGAATTGGAAGTGAGGAAGAGAAATATACAGAATTTTTGTTGATTATGACTGGCTCCTACATATAGAGACCTCAGGGTAGGCTCAAAACACACAGTTGTGGTTTAAAACATGTAGTTACCTAAATTTGAATATTAGAAGATAAAACAATAATGATAGTAGTGCCAACTCTAGACTGCCAACTTGGAAAGGCAATCAAGAAGAAACAGGAATAACAAGCTTCAGAGATCAAGTATTTTTCTGTGTTGGCCATGTGGGTAGAAGCAATTCCAGATGGCTGGATATGATAGAAACAGCAGACCTCAAATGCCTGCTCCAGGATCAATAACTATACTGTGCTAGATGCTACGGGAGATACCAAAATATTTCAAAGATAAATAGTATCGTCTTTACAATGTAGTTTATAATTTGATTGTATGATAATGGTTAAGAAAGCTAGCTTGATGAGTTTATAACCCAACTTTACCCCTTACCAGCTCTGTGTTCTTGAGTAAAATATCTAATGTCTTCAAGCGTAACTCCCCCCATCTGGGAAACATCAATAATTGTATCTCCTATATGGTCCTTCCACTGCCTCCTTTCCATTCTTCCACAAGGCAACCTCTCATTTTCCTCACCATCTTTGCATATATGTTCCTCTTCCCTGGAAAGCTCTTCACAAGTCTACATCTTTGAAGTTTTGCCTTTCATGACACCTCCTCAGAGAGCTTTGGTTCAAAAAAAAAAAAAAAATAGTGTCTATATCCACAGAGGCTGTTAAAACACTAAAGGACTACATAAAAATAGGGGATGCTATTATGATTACCCAAGGGTCAAGAAGTTTTCCAGGATTTAGGATCAGCAAACTTTTTCTCTAAAGGGCCAGATAGCAAGTAATTTAGGATTTGCAGGCCATAGTAGACAAACAGGAGGGGCTGTGTTCCAAATAAAACAATTTATAGACACAGAAAGGTGAATTTTACATGCTTTCCACAGTCACTGAACCAGATTTAGCCTCTGCCCTGTAGTGAACTCACCTCTAGTCTATGGAGGATGGCCGACAAGAAGGAAGTGGATCAGCACTGAGATACTGCAGCCAGACAGATACTAGGGATCAGATGGCTGCTGTGAGAGACTGGCAATCTCCCTGGGTACCAACGACCTCTAAAATGGGGCTGTGTGGTCTCTGTCTTGGGTGTGTGGGGCTGCTGTTGCTAAGTCGCTTCAGTCGTGTCAGACTCTGTGCAACCCACCAGGCTCCCCCGTCCCTGGGATTCTCCAGGCAACACTGGAGTGGGTTGCCATTTCCTTTTCCAATGCATGAAAGTGAAAGCGACGTCGCTCAGTAGTGTCCGACCCTTAGCGACCCCATGAACTGCAGCCCACCAGGCTCCTCCGTCCATGGGATTTTCCAGGCAAGAGCACTGGAGTGGGGTGCCACTGCTTTCTCCGCGGGTGTGTGAGGAGGGCTCAAAGTAGCACGCAGAGAATGCTTGGTGCTTAGAACCAGGCACCCGTCACCAGCGTCGCCCTCTCTGCGGTGACCTGCAACCTGCCTTGGAAGGAACCCACTCCGACGCCTTAGCCTCGGGGCGCGGAACGACGGGCGGAGCCCGCGGCGGGCAGCTGCACCGCCGGGCGAGGCCGGGCCTGGCGGGCCGGGCTGCGCGGGTCGGGGGCGGGGCGGCGGCGCCGCGTCGTCGTCGTTGTCCCCGCCTCCTCCCCAGGGGCCGCGTCTGAGCCTCGGCGGCGGCGGCGGCGCTCACAGCCCGAGGAGAGCGGCTGGCCTGGCAGCGGCGGCGGCCAGCGAGACCCACCCGAGGCGCGTCCCAGTCGGCCCCCCGACGCCCCCCGGCCGCAGCGCCCGCGCCCCTTCAGCTCGCTCGCTCGCCCTCCTTCCCTGCAGCCTGCTGCGCCATGGCGTTGGCGTTGGCGGCTCTGGCGGCGGTAGAGCCAGCCTGCGGCAACCGGTACCAGCAGGTGAGCAGCGCCCAAGTGCCCCCTCCCCCCGACCCCGGCCCGGCCCGGCCCGCTGGCCGCTTCAGGCGTCCTCTCCGGCCCCGCCTGTAGCCAACTCGACGCCGCGGCTTGCCAGGCCGCGCTGGGCCTGGGCCGGCCGGGCGGGCCCCGGGCTCGGATTCGAGGCGGCCGCGGGCCGGGGCCGTCCCTCCGCGACGCGGGGCGGGAGTCGGACGGTGGAAAAACCGCCGCCTCGCAGTGTTTCCCGCATTTCCCACGGCGGGCGGGTCGCCGGGTCAGAACCCGAGACCCTCCGGAGGCGTTGACCTGAGGGCATTCAGTTTGCCTTTTTCCACATTGAATTTGATGTCACTGGAAAAGGGGGGAAAAAAAACAAACAAACCAAAGACGTGAAAGGTAAAGGAAATTAGGTGGAGAGAAAAGATTAAAATCGCTGCTGCTGCTGCTGCCGACAGCTCTCCGCAGTGAGATACGATTACTCAGGGTTTCAGAGTCTAGTCTGCTCGTCAAAATCCATCCCCCTCGCTTGCCTTTAAAGACAGAAGTCAAAATGATGCGAGGGCCAAGTTCCAGTTCGCAGTAGATCTGGAAAACGCGATGTTGAACTAGTAATGCCCCTAAAATGTCGACTACGTAACGTTGCAGGCTGCAGGGCGTGTGCCCGCTGTGTGTTTTCCAAGCTTGGAAATGACGTTTAAAGAAATTGAATAGCATAGCTGGGGAGAAAATGTATAGGGGATGGGTGGATTATTATCTCGGGTATGATTTCTTAATTGAAGCCCTAGGGAAAAGAGCTGCTTGTTTTACTCGGCTGTCTGTAGCCTGATTTCCCTTGGAAATTCGAGGGAGACATTTTGCAGGGTTTTTAGAGGTATTTAACACATCGTAATTGTGGGAATTGATCCAGGTGGCTAACTGATGTTGACTGAAACTGCAGGTATCTGCGTGCATTTTTTTCAGATGCTTTCAGTTTAATTTGCATATAAGTGGAATTGTGCTTTATGAAATTAAATGTTCTATCATAGATCTACAGTTTTATATTTTGTAAGTGAGAAAAACCAATATGATTAAAACATGTAGATTAATCCTGGTGGGGCCAGTTGCTGGGTTTTTTGCTATCATCAGCTCTGTGCTGTAATTTCCTCCCTCCTACAGCCTGACTCCTCATATGACTAATTTTAAGAATTTAGCTTTTTGGTTTCATAAGCACGCTCAAATTGTGGCAATGCAGTCTAGTCCTTAGTTCTCTCTCACAGCCTGGGGTACGTGCTTTTTTGTATGACCTTGGGCAAGGCCCTGGGTTCCTCTCTGCTTTAGTAAAATACGAATGACAGGTATCACTTAACTGTCACCGAGGTGTTCGCAGATCACATGTATCCCATATTGTGATCTCATTCACCCTTTCATCCTGCCTAGGATAAAGCAAACAAGCAAAAAGCTGAGGCTTTTCTTTGTACTGCCATCTTCTTGAGCTATTAGGTAATGTTGACATACTGCTAGAAACAAAAAAAAAGGTGAAGTATTAAAATTACGTATTTCTTGGTGTAGTGGTTAATAGCTTTAAATATGCAAAATTGAGGTATGTTAAGGACAGGGTATCTTTTTTACTTTTAAAATCATTGTTTTGAAGAAATCTTCAAAAAAAAAGAATGAAAAAAAGAACTGACATTCCTAGAAAATTTGCGAAATACGAAAGCCAAAAAAAAAAAAAGCCAAAACAAAACCCAAACCCCACACCAAAAACCTATCACCTATAGATAACCAAAGTTAATATTTTGTGTATCTTTGTGTACTTACAGCTGTGTAAATACACACAAGGGTAGATCAGTGTATGTGTCCAGATAAGGAAAGTTAATATTGATTGAGCATTTACTCTGTGCCAGTCATGGTACTAAGTACTTTACATCCATTATTTCACTTAATCCTCACAGAACCCTTTGAGACAGCGTTTGATGTTGTGTAGATGACGTTAAATGACGAAGTCAAGACTCTCTAGAGGCTCAGTAACTTGCTCAAGGTCACAGCTTCTAAGTAGTGATTACAAGGGTAAATACACACTCAACTACTTAAACACAGGCTTATGGCCTAAATATAAGCATATACATTAGGAGATACATACATATGCATTTGTATTGCCTTATGCACCCATACATACATACACAGGCACATCTTTGTACATACATGCAGTTTTACGGGCCCCTGATGATACTTTCACACACTTTGTGCATGTGTACATGTATGTTTACATACCCACATGTTCTGAAACACATTTGTCTTCTCAAGTTTGCATGTGTGTGTATTGAGCACATATATGTAGAAAGGCAGACACTATAAATGTATAATGAGATGGGTTCATATTTTGACATCTTCATAGCATGCAATTGTATGGCTAGACCATAATTTAATCAGTTGCCTATTGTTGGTCTCTAAGGGTGTTTATAATTTTTTCCAGTCACTAAAGTTTCTTTTACATACATCTTCAACTATTTCCTTAGTATAAATTTCTAGTGGGTGGAAATGTTTGGTCAGAGGATATACATATTTAAAAGGCTTTCGAATTATGGAATGTTGAATTGTCTAGGCAGTCTGATAGAAGCATGGTACTTTTTGGTTGTCACAAAGGGCCCTCTGACTTCTATTTGATATGGTTGGTCAAATTGAGCTGGTCTTCTAATGAGGTAAATGTAGGAGACAACTATGATTCATTCATAACTGCAAACAATGGTTTTGCCTTTATGGTCTTTTGACTGGTAGAGCAGTATGTCCCTAGTTTGAATTTAGCATCACTCCAGACTACACAGGTAATCTTGGCTCATAAATTTCCTGTGGCTTAATTTTTTTCTCTTTTTACATTTTGAAACATGAGCTTGTGTGTCCAAACATTCTGAAGCACTGTTTCAGAAAGCTCTAGGTAGGCCCAGTATTAAGAAACTTGTGGGCTGCGCTCTCTGAGACCATTTACTCTATTCATCCATTCCAAGCTACCTTTGCCTCACTGTAATAGATCATGGGCTATATCATGCATTTTCCCAAATACTTACTTCCTGAAATGTTTTGAGATGTTTGGATTTAAATCCAGTGAAAGTAGGCAGTGATGACACTGCTGTATCTGCTTAAAAACAGGCTGCAGAATGTTTGTTTTAGATGACTCCCTGCCTGCTAAAGAAGTCAGTTGCTTGTGGCATCACTAATTAAAGTTTGTGTGTAGTCTGCTGGTTTTGTAGGTCAGCTTTGGGTAAGTTCTTTCAGGATTGTGAAGGAAGGTTTTGATAAATGAGGGAAAGAATTTCATCTCTGGCAGGCCAAACATTTTGCATGGTCAAGTATTAGATGACGTCATGATTCTAGAGGAAGGAGTGAATGGTGCCCCTGTGGGTCTTTTTTTTAATTTTTATTTTGTTTAGTATATTCACGTTGTTGGGCAACCTTCATTTCACCACCATCCATTTCCAGAAAATCCTTACCCCTTAAACAGTAACTGCCTTATTTCCCCCTCCCCAAGCCTCTGACAGCCAACTATTATGCTTTCCATCAGTGAATTTGATTACTCTGAGTACCTCATATAGGTGGAGCAATACAGTATTTATCCTTTTGTGACTGGCTTATTTCACTTAGCATAATGTCCTCAAGCTCCATCCACTGCTGTGTCATGTGTCAGAATTTCATTCCATTTTAAAGCTAAATAATATCCATTATATGTGTATACTATATTTTATCTGTCAATACATTCTGGCCATTGTGAATAATGCTGCTGTGAATAATGGGTAAATAAGTTTCAAAAGAGTCCAAGCTTTGAATTCTTTTAGGTATATATGCAGAAGTGGAATTGTTGGTTTACATGGTATTGCTTCCCTGGTAGCTCAGCTGGTGAAGAATCCACCTGCAATGCAGGAGACCCCAGTTCGTTCCCTGGTTCAGGAAGATCCCCTGGAGAAGGGATATGCTACCCACTCCATTTTACTTGGACTTCCTTGGTGGCTCAGATGGTAAAGAATCTGCCTGCAACGCGGGAGACCTGGGTTTGATCCCTGGGTTAGGAAGATCCGCTGGAGAAGGGAAAGGCTACCCTCTCCAGTATTCTGGCCCCCAGAGAGATCCATGGACTGTATAGTCCATGGGGTCACAGAACCGGACTCGACTGTTCACTTTTGCTATGGTATTGCTATTTTTAATTATTTGAGAAGCTGCCATACTGTTTTCCATAGCAATGCCCTGGTTTATATTCCCACCAGCAATGCATAAGAATTCCAGTTTTGTCACATCCTCGTCAATACTTATGCTTTCTGTTTGTGTTTTGTTTGTGTTTTTGATAAAGCCTGGGTGTGAAGTGGCATCTCATAATGGTTTTGGTTTGCATTTCCCTAATGATTAGTGAAACTGCACATCTTTTATGTTGTTGGCCATTTGTACATATTGGAGAGATGTGTATTCAAATCCTTTGCCAATTTTTGAATTGGGCAAATTTAAACATTCAGATTTTTAATTGTTTGCTTTTTGTTGTTGAGTTGTAAGCGTAATTTCTTTCTTTTATAAAATTGTAATTGGTTTACAATACTGTGTTAGTTTAAGGTGTATAGCATAGTGGTTTGGTATTTTCTCAGATTATAGTCCATTATAGGACAAGATAATGAGTATAATTCCCTGTGTATGTATATTCTTGTTGCTTATTTATTTTACATACAGTAGTTTGTATCTATTAATCTCACACCCCTAGTTTGTGTTTCCTTCCTTCCGTTTCCTCTTTGGTAACTACAAGTTTGTTTTCTGTATCTGTGAGTCTGTTTTACATATGCATTTATTTGTGTTATTTTTCAGATTCCACATGTAAGTGGTATACATCATTTGTCTTTATCTGACTTACTTCATTAAGCATACTAGTCTCTAGGTTCACCTACTTGCTGCAGATGGCAGTATTTCATTCTTTTTTGTGGCAGAGTGATACTCCATTGTGTGTATATGTTAAGAAGGTGTGGGTGTGTATGTGTGTTTGTATCTCACATCTTCTTAATCCAATTGTTGATGGGCACTTGGGTTGCTTCTAGGAATAATTTGTTAGTAATTTATATTTTCAACTTTTTACTTTGAAAAATTTCAAGCATATACAAAAATTTAGTGTAATAAAACTTATGCACCCATCACCCAGCTTTAACAATCAACAAATAGTTAACTTTTTCATTTATACTGTCAATTATTTTGTAGCAAATCCTAGAAATCACGTCATTTCATCCATAAATATTTCTATGTGTAACTCTAAAAGGCAATGGTATGATATTTTAAGCAGATATCATCACATGAGGAAATACGTCATGAGAGCACTTTTGTATAATTTATTATGAGTGCAGAATTTGTGAGTGACAGGATTTGTGAGTGATAGGAGCCGCAGATCTTCAACTCTCTGACTCTCAGTGAAGTGCTCTAGGAAATTCTGGCCTTGTCTAAAGTGATGCCACCTATTGGCTTCCCTACATATAACTTCAAATTACTTTATCCTGAACACCACCAATATTATATTACTCTACATTCAATTAGATTATAAAATAATCCTATCATGGGAGTAACATTGTATTTTGTTAACTAAAAGAAGAAAGACTTAGAGAAATTCAAGTGACAGTCTCTGATTTACTTGTTCTTAGGGCTTTAAAATGATTACTTTGATTTCTTAATAATTTATTCTTTTTTTTGTTTTTTGTTTTTAATTTATTCTTATGTTATCTTTGAACAGTATAACTGTTTAGTGGAACCATATTCTTGTAGTAATGGATAATGCTTATTTAGATTAAGTAACTTTTAACACTTTAATTTGAGATTAATGCAAACAATCAACTTGGTGATCTCATCCTTATTCTCAAGTTACTTTTGCCAATATACCAGGCAGTTGAAGAATATCATGGATTGAATCTGTTAAATTTTACACATTCCATTTGTAATTAATTGCTTCTCACGGCTATGTAGATAGATGATGTATAGTGTATGTTGTTGCTTTCACCAACTGAGTGTTAACAGACATCACTTTGCACATCCTGCTGTTACAATTAGATTGGCTCATTTTTTCCCTGAATACCACAATTTAAAGTTTTAGATACCAGCTCTCAGTGTTGATCAAATTTAAAAACATTTCTAGTGAAATATTTTCTTACTGTATTATATATTTCTCCCTTGGAGTTTAGTATAGTCTTTGACAGTTTTTCTTTTAAGTTTGTGTATTGCAGTATTATCAGTTGGTAGTTAATCATGGCTTGAATGTGATTTAGAGGTCTTTCTGGAGATTAGATAGTTTATGAATAGAAACTAAAGGTTGATGGGACTTCCCTGGTGGTCCAGTGGTTGAGAATCTGCCTTTCAGTGCAGGGGATATGGGTTGGATCCCTGGTTGGGGAACTAAGATCCTACATGTGGTAGAGTAACTTAGCCTGCACACCAAAGCTACTGAGCCTGCAACGCTACAACTAGAGCCCTTACGCTACAACGGAAGATCTCCCATGATGCAGCGAGGATCCCTCTTCCCGCAACTAAGACCTGATGCAGCCAAATAAATAAATAAAATACCAAGGTTTAAGGAGTGTTTTCTGTTTAATAACAATTTTATTTGTCATTCAGTACTTAAATGAGGCAATAACGTTGAACATTTCTTGTTACAGAATAGCACACAGATACATTGTTATATTCTAGAGTCAAACGGTAACTTGTGAAGGAAGGCTTGACTTCCGTCCCATTCTTTTCCCCAGAGGTGTGACTGCTTTGCAGGTTTGGTGTGTGTTCTTCAGGCTTTTTTCCTTTGCTTAAAAAAGATGTAAAAAATATTTTTAAAAAGTAAACTTTACTTTTTGTAACATTTTTAGATTTTCAGAAACATTGAAGGTAGTATAGTTTCTGTATACCCCAGACCTAGTTTCCCCACTAACATCTTATATTAGTATGGTACATTTGTTGACAATGAACCAATATTGATATGTTATTATTAACTAAATTCCATACTTTATTAAGATTTTCAGTTTTTATCTTATGTCTTTTTTCCCGTTTCAGGAGTCTACAGATTCCGCATTACATTAGATGGTCATCTCCGTAGACTTCTCTTGGTTATGACAATTTCTCATGTTTTCCTTGATTTTGATGACCTTGACATTTTTAAGGAGTAATTAGTCTGTTATTTGTAGGATGTCCCTCCTTTGGGATTTGTTAGATGCTTTTCTCATGATTAGATTTGAGGAGGAAGCCACACAGAGGTGAAGTGCCGTTTTCATCACATCATATCAATAATGCATACTGTCAACGACTTATCACGGTTGATATTGACTTTGATCACCTGGCCAAAGTAGTGCTTGTCAAATTTCTCTACTTAAAATGACTGCACCTTCCCCCTCCCCTTTTGTACTGTGCTTTTTGGAAGGAAGTCACTGTGTTCACTATGTACAGCTATACTTAAGGACTGGGGAGTTAAGTTCCACCACGTCATTGAGGGTAATGTATCTACATTAAGTTATTTGGAATTTTTCTTCATGGGACATTTTTCTCTTCATTGCTTTATTTATTCATTGATGATACTGGTATGGATGCATTAATTTTATTCTTTTGAGTTATAAGCCAGCACTATTTTGTAAGATTGTTCTAGCTTTTGCCATTGGAATCTCCTTGGTACTTGTATCTCTTTGATAGAGCTCCATCTTTGTGGTTTTTAAAGCACTTCTTAACTTTTTGGCACCAGACTCACCATAGATAGTTCCTGAGCCATCCTGGAATCAGCCGTTTCTCCAAAGAACCCTGGTTCCTTTTATTGGAGAATGATGTTAGAAACCACAGCCTGTGTTCATTGCACCTGAAGACTGCCGCTTTTTTTGTTCTCTTTCCTTCCTTTTCATCCTTCCCTTACTCTTAGTAACCAGCACAGTTTTTTTGCATATAGTAAGTATAATTAAATACCTATTGAATGATTTCAATTCCTGAGAATGTATTATAGTATGTAATATTAATTACATTCTTTAAGAGAATAAGATAGTGGATAAATGGAATCATTTTGAGATGGAAGAGATCATCTCTTCCGGAGACTTGCAGGAAGCTTCTGAGAAGATGGAGCTTGAGCTTGGCCTTGAAGGACCTAAGAGGTAGGTGGGGAGACCAGGATTTGGGAGAAGGGGGTAGAGGTGGACTCTCATGATTTGTTGTTTCCCTAGGGACCTGTTTCACTTGCTAGAAAAATCACATATCACCTTTTCTGGCCAGGAACCCTCCTCTTCCTTTTCCTGGAATGCAACCTTCTTCCCAGTGCCCCTCTCAATTTAGGTAGTCTGTCCTAAGAGGAGTTTGAGTTCCTCCCCTTTCCCTCAATTAGGTTAGTTTCCCATGAATACTAGATTCCCCTTTCATGACACATTCTGTAACCACATTTTAAACTTTTTTTCTGTTTATTAGGTTGATACAAAAGTAATTTTGCATTGCTGGACTTTGCTGTTTGGTATTGGAATACATTCTTAAATGTGATTGTTATAAATCATTTTAATGTACATTTTGCACTTTTTTTTTTTGCTAATGACATTACTTGCTTTTTATTTTGTATTTATTTTAGACTAGGGAAATGATGTTAGACAAAAAGCAAATTCGAGCAGTTTTCTTACTTGAGTTCAAAATGAGTCATAAAGTACTGGAGACAACTCACTACATTGGCAATATATTTGACCCAGAAACTGATAATGAATGTGCAGTGCAGTGATGGTCCAAGAAGTTTCTCGAAGGAGATGAGAGCCTTGAAGATGAGGAGCATAGTTTCCAGCCATCAGAAATTGATAATGACCAACTGAGAGCAATCATCGAAGCTGATCTCTTTCAACTACCTGAGAAGTTGCCGAAGAACTCAGTGTTTACCATTCTATGGTTGTTCGACTTTTGAAGCCAATTGGGAAGGTGAAAAAGCTTGGTAAGTGAGTGCCTCATGAGCTGATTGAAAATCAAAAAATCATACTTTTGACATATTGTCTTTTCTTATTGTATACAACAACAAACCATTTCTCTATTGGATTTTGACATGTCACAAAAAGGAATTTTATGCAACCAGTGATAAGCAGCTCAGTGGTTGGACCGAGAAGAAGCTTCAAAGCCATTCCCAAAGCCACACTTGCACCCCAAGAAGGTCATGGTCACTATTTGGTGGTCTCCTGCCAGTGTGATCCACTACAGCTTTCTGAATCCCAGCAAAACCATTACATCTGAGAAGTATGCTTAGCAAATCGATGAAATGCACCAAAAAGTGCCTGCAGCCAGCATTGGTCAACAGATGCTGGGCCCAGGAAGGGCCCAGTTCTACTGCATGGCAACGCCTGACTGCACATCATACAACCAATGCTCTAAAAATTGAATGAATTGGGCTACAAAATTTAGCCTCATCTGCCATATTCACCAGACCTCTTGCCAGCTGACTACCACTTCTTCAAGCATCTTGACAACTTTTTGCAGAGAAAATGCTTCCACAAACAGCAGGAGGTAGAAAATGCTTTCCAAGAGTTTGTCAAATCCCAAAGCACGGATTTTTATGCTACCTGAATAAACAAACATTTCTCATTGACAAAAATGTATTGATTATAATGGTTCCTATTTTGATTAATAAAGATGTTTTTGAACTTAGTTATCAGTTCAGTTCAGTTGCTCAGTCATGTCCAACTCTTTGTGACCCCATGGACTGCAGCATGCCAGGCTTCCCTGTTCATCACCAACTCCAGGAGCTTGCTCAAACTCATGTCCATTGAGTCAGTAATGCCATCCAACCATCTCATCCTGTCATCCCGTTCTCCTCCTGCCTTCAATCTTTCCCAGCATCAGGATTTTTTCAGATGAGTCAGTTCTTCACATCAGGTGGCCAAAGTATTGGAGTTTTGGCTTCAGCATTAGTCCTTCCAATGAATATTCAGGACTGATTTCCTCCAGGATTGACTGGTTTGATCTTTTTGAAGTCCAAGGGACTCTCAAGAGTCTTTTCCATCACCACAGTTCAAAAGCATCAATTCTTCAGTGCTCAGCTTTCTTTATAGTCCAACTCTCACATCCATATGTGACTACTAGGAAAATCATAGCTTTGACTAGATGGACCTTCGTTGGCAAAGTAATGTCTCTGCTTTTTAATATGCTGTCTAGGTTTGTCATAGTTATAATGACATATAACTATATAGAACTTAGTTATAATAATTTAAAATTCACAGTCCCAAGCTGCAGTTAGGTCTCTGTGTGTGTGCTCAGTTGTGTCTGATTCTTTGCAACCCTGTGGACTGTAGCCCACCAGGCTCCCCGGTACATAGGTTTTTCCAGGCAAGAATATAGCCCTGCAGTTACATTTGCACCAACCTAAATATTTAGTTTTCATATCTTACATACAGTTATTCTTATGTATAGGTTAGAATCAGATATTATAGGCTTGTTACCAAAAACAGCAGTCTCCTGCTTGCTTTTGCCTGTTTCTTAGCTCTTTCTTTTGCTGTTTTGTTATTATTTGTGAAGGTAAAAACCATAAGATATTACTTCTTGATTTCAGTTTTCAGTGTTTTTAAAATTGACCACTAGGAGATTTAAGGGTTTAGCTCTCTTTTACCACAACTGCACATGCTCCCATTTCCTGTCTCTATATCTTTCTAGTATAGTTATATCCATATTGTAGTTGGATCAATATTCGGTATTTACAGTAATTTAAAATAATAAACAGTGTTCACAGCTGAGATATATTGTATGCTGTGATTAGTTTTATTTGCTTAACAGTACCTTATTTTCCATAAAGTTAACCACAATTTTTTTATTTGTTTGCCTAATTTTCTGGGTATATGTCATAAATTGCTTATAGCATGAATCATCCTCAGACTCTCACTTAATCTTAATTTTTTGATATGTTCAAACACATCAGGTATTTTATTGATTTCATTGTTGAGTGGGGGGTGTGTGGCTCTTTTTTGGGTTGTTTTTGACTGCATGTAGGTATTTGTTCCCCAACTAGGGATCAGATCCAGGCCTGTGCCGTGGAAACATGGAGTCTCAACTACTGGACTGGAAGGGAAGTCCCTCTTTCCTGTTTTTTTGACCTGTACTATAAGGCTGCTTTCAAGGTCTGCTGTTTAGTTGTCATCCTAAGATTTCCTTTTCCAGTTTTTAAAATCGAAGCCCTGTGCCTTGATTCTTCTTGATTTATTGTCTCATTTCTATAGAACACACCCTCTAGTACTTTTCTGAGAAAGAATGAGTGAGTTAAACTTTGTTGTTGTTGTTGTTGTTGTTGAGACTTTGAACATCTGAGACTGTTTTTTTTTAGTCCTCACCCTTCCCTCAATTTCTAGGCTTCTAGATTGAAAACAGTTTCTTTTAGAATTTTGAAGCCATTTGTTCCATTGCCTTCTGGGTTCCACTATTAGGAAGACTGAAGCCAGTTGTGACATCTGATTCTTTAAATGTGGCCTACTTTCTCTTTTTCTGGAAGCCGTTAGTAAGTTCTTTTGTCCCCAGTGTTATTAAATTTCACTGTGTTGTACCTTGGTATAGATCTGTTTATGTCCATTGTGCCATGCATTCAGTGAGCTCTTTTGATCTAAAAGCTGATGTCCATTAGTTCTGGGAAATTTAAAAGAGTATTTGGTTGATTTTTTTTTTTCTCTGCTTTTTGTCCCACCCCCCCTTTTTTCTCTTTGGAGCTTGAATCTTTTATACTGATTCTTAAAAATTTTTTAATCTCATATTTTTCACATTTTTCTCAGCTTTCTATGAGATAGTCTCATATTTCTATCTCTTTGATAAAAATTTTAATTTTTTTTTAAATTTTAAAAACTCTTTAATTGTCCCCTCCCCTTTTATTTTTTAGTGGCAGGAAATGGCAGCTCACTCCAGTATTCTTGCCTGGAGAATCCCATGGACAGAGAAGCCTGCCAGGCCACAGCCCATGGGATCACAAAGAGTTGGACATGACTGAGTGTCTGAGGACAGAGAATGGAATTCAACATATAGTAGATGCTCAGTAAATGTCTTTGCTTTAGTAGCACACTGCCCATGTTTTATGGTTTTAATTTTTTTCTCTTGTTTCTCTGAATTTTTTTTTTCTTTTTTAAAGTTTATGCTTTGCTGAATAGTTCTTTCCTCTGTGTTGCATTTATTCTCTTTGCTTTGGTTTTTTATGATCTTTGAGTTAGAAGTAGGTGACTTTGCCTGCTTGGTTAAAAGTTTCTCAGTTGATAGAGCAATTTGGAAGATCACTATGGTTGATGGAGCTTCTTGACAGGCCTTATTACCTTTTAATCTAACTAGATTATTTCTTTGAATGACAGTGTTTTTCTTTCTTCTTGGGCTGGTCAGTTTCCCCAGAGCTTAGGCCTGGCTGCTACTATTCTAAGAGCTGATTGGCAGAGGTAGACTGGGAGATCTCAAGGTTTAGTACCTAAGTCTCTCACTTATCACTCCTTTATGACAATCCATTCTTTCTCCAAATTTCTGGTGTCTCCGGTCCAAACTTCTACTGCCTCACACTCTCTGGAGAGTAAACCTCCAGTCTCTTAATGGGGATTCTCGGAGCTGTGTGTGTTTAACTGGGTCTCTAACTTCTCTTTCTGCTTTTAAATCTCATTTTCACTCTTACTTCCTGTGGTACTTCCTACCATCGCTTCTTAAGCCTTGAGAGGGTACAGTGCAAGAGAGGTTGCTTTCCTGCTTTCTGGTTTAGGATTCAGGTTTCTTGAATCTGTTGGGTAAGTTCTCACCTATTCTGCTTCTAACTTGCAGGATTTTATTGCTGCTTCCTCTCCTGTAGGTAAAATTTTGTTAAATTTGAGGCAAAAAAGAAATTAAAAAATGGCTAACATTTACATCTGAGAGGGTTTTGGAAGGGATAAAGGAGCTTCTCACCAGATGGTAAAGCTCAGATGGTAAAGAACCTGCCTGCAGTGCAGGAGATGCAGGTTTGATCCCTGGGTCTGGAAGATCTGGAGGAGGAAATGGCAACCCACTTCAGTATTCTTGCCTGGAGAATCCAATGGACAGAGGAGCCTGGAAAGCTACAGTCCATGGGGTTGCAGAGTTGGACACGACTGAGCAAATAACACTTGGACTTTTTTTGAAGGGATAAGAGGCAAATCTTTGTGTTCAATTTTTAACTGGAACCTTATAATTGTAATTACTTCTTTTGATTATCTTTTCTTTGATAAGCTTTTGATTTAATGAGGTCAAAAGCATCATTCATGGCCTGATAGAGACTTTGAGTGATGTTAATTATAAAATGCAAGCAGTTACACACTTGCATAGTAGAACATTCTGTGATGGGGTAAAAGGAAAGATGTGAAATGCTTAATGCATCTCCTTCTTGGTTCTCATTGTTCTTCCAAGAGAAGGGAAGCTCCAGACAAGGCCTAAGTTACAGCAAAACTCTTTTCCCATCCATAATCTCTGCCCCATTGTGCTCTACTCTAAGCATCATCCTCAGATAATAAGCAAGCATAACTAGAGAACTCTGGTAGTGGTAGCTCAAGAGGCCAGCAGAGCCAGGAAGACTGCAGTTGGCATGAGTCTCTGGATTCTGGACATGTCTGTCACTTTCAGGGTTTGTATATTTGACTATACTCTTTTTAATGTAGACTATTCCGATTTTTGATATACCAATTGGTTGTTTTTAGAACGGAAGACTTCCTAGGAATTACAATGTGATCAGTTAAAATACCAATTTTCCTTCATATGTACCACAAACATTTATTGAATACCTGGTTGTACCCAATACACTATGCTAAACATTTTATTTCCAAAGGTTGGAGAGTTATTTCTCCTTTGTTTCTTATTTTTGTGGCATGCATGCTAAGTCCCTTCAGTCATGTATGACTCTTTGTGACCCTATGGACCATAACCTGCCAGGCTCCTCTGTCCATGGGATTCTCCAGGCAAGAACACTGGAGTGGGTTGCCATGCCCTCCTCCAGGGGATCTTCCCTACCCAGGGATCAAACCTGTGTCTCCTGTATTGCAGGTGGATTTTTTACTGCTGAGCTACCTGGGAAGCCCCGTATGACTTAATACCTGGCCTTGTATTTATTTGGTGATTTGTAAAGTAATATGAATACTTTTAAATAAATGCAAACTAGAAAGTTAAGATGGCATTAAGATAGCTGCCATTTCTTCAGATAGGTTTCTTTTAAAGCTACACCTCCATGCCTGATTTAGTCAGCATGTGCTAATAAAGTATCCACGATATGCCACTCCTTGTTAAGTGCTAGGTTGAATACAATAGTGAACCAAGCAAAGGTCCCAGTCTGCAGAGGGCTCACAGTCTACTCTATTAACTGTTAAGCAAGGGTGCATGTTCCTGTGGTGCAGAAAGTGAGGCTCTGACAGCAGATGTTTACAGAAAAATAAAGGTTTATTTGCAGGTTTCAAGCGAGAAGAACTGGGCAGCTCATGCTCAGAAGACCCAAACTCCCTGATGGCTTTCAGGCTAGGCTTTTTAAAGATAAGTGTGTTGGGTAGGAGGGTAGTAGGATATGTGATTTTAGATCCTGGACTTCCTTCTGATTGGTTGGTGGTTAGGTAGCAGTGATATTTTGGGAATCTCAACCTTCTTCCAATTGATTTGGTGTCTACTACCACAAATTCTAATCTCATAGTCACTAAACTCTACTAGTTTCTGCAGAACAGCTCAAAAGTATGCATCAGATTGTTACCAATATTCCTTCAGGAGGAACTAGGAGTCCTGTGACTATTCTCCTAATCATTAAATGCTTGAGTCAGGTCTTTGAAACTTCGGGAAGATCTGGGAGACTAAAACCTTTGTACAAACAAGAAACAGGATGTGAAGAGGGGCTTTTGTATCTAGAAAGGCCCCATAGGGTCCTGCTTTGTTCCATCCCCCCCCCCTTTTCTGATAGCCCTCAATTCTGAGAGGAATAGGGGCAGGACAAGAAATAAAGTTTAGGAGAGAGATTAATCATAAACAGCAGAGGAACTCAGTTTTAGGGGGACTCAGTTTCACAGATCCTCTGCTAGTCTCCTTTTCTCAACCATTCTGGAATTGTTAGTGTGATTTATCTGCAGAAACATGAACAAATCATAAGTGTGTTTTGTAGCTCAGTGAATTTTCACAAGCTAAACATGTACATTAGCTAGTACCCAGTTCAAGCAGCAGCATTACCAGTGCTCCAGAAGCTCATTTCAAGTGCCCTTCCAGTTGTACCCCTACCCAGGGTAACAACTGGCAGATTAGGTTTGCCTGGTTTTGATCTTTATTATATAAAGTGTAGTCATACAATAAATGCTCTTGTGTCTGGTTTCTCTTGCTCAACATAATTATGTTTATGAGATTCACCTGTGATATTGTTATAGTTGTTGATTCATGTGACTGTAATATTCCATGGTGTGAGGTTAACATGATTTAGTAACCCATTCTGATGTTAATGGGCATTTGAGTAGTCTCCAGTATTATGAATAGTGTTTCTTTGAATACCCTGGTATATCTTTTGGTGAATGTATGTGTTTCTGTTGGGATATAGAACTAGAGTAAAATTGCTAGGTCATAGAATATATATGAATTCATCTTTAGTAGATATTGCTAAACAGTTTTCTAAAGTGGTTCTACAAATTTACATTCCAAGTTTGAGAGTTCTGGTTATATATATGTGTGTGTATAAAATCTTAGTGGAGACCAGAAATGTTCTGTATGCCAATTCCAGAATCCTTTCAGTTCTGTTGTGAGTTTATAAATAGGAACAAATAATTTTTAACAATTGTTCTTGAAATCTAAATAGATGCCAGTTGTAATCCACATTCTGTTGGGACAAAGTTTTTTTCATAAAGCATTGTTTAATATATTAAATGATGAATGATTAA
The DNA here is from genome assembly GCA_007570785.1 of Antilocapra americana. NCBI lineage: Eukaryota > Metazoa > Chordata > Mammalia > Artiodactyla > Antilocapridae > Antilocapra > Antilocapra americana. The sequence continues at coordinate 10,663,357 of ML661893.1, read as the reverse complement.
GAGTTCATTTTTTATTTCATGATAGTATTTTAGAGTTTTAACATATCTTAGAAGACAACATGAGGATTTTAAAAACACAAAAGAGTATTTACTATTCATGGACTAGATTTTCTATAAATTATTTTAAAATGTGTGCTTAGTCTCTCAGTTGTCTCCGACTGTTTGTGATCCCATGGGCTATAGCCTACCAGGCTCCTCTGTCCATGGGGATTCTCCAGGCAAGAATACTGGAGTGGGTTGCCATGCCCTCCTCTAGGGGATCTTCCCAACCCGGGGATCCAACTCAGCTCTCCCACATTGCAGGTGGATTCTTTACTGTCTGAGCCACCAGGGAAGACCATCTTAAAATGTCTCTTATCTAATTCCTGTTTTCGTATTGTTTATTCTGTAAGCAAAAGATAAACTGTCCTGAGCTTAGTCTCCAATTCAACTTATCTTTGCTAGGACTTTTAATTCCTTCTCCAGATAGGTTCTGGAGCTCTGAACTAAGAGCTGAGTTTTCATATGGAACTAAAAAGTGGAGAAGAGGTAAGACTCAAGACATAGATTAGATGCCACTTCTTAAAGGATATCATGTTCAGAGGTAGAGAGGCTTACCTAATTGAAAGCTGTGTGATTGTTCCTTATTTCCCCAATCTTTATAAAATCATGAAGAGTGGTAAGCAGTGGGGGGCACTTATCGTTAACCTGGAAGGCTGGAAGACTCTTGGCTGTAGACTTTGCCTAAGCTAGGTGACCAGAAACATTGGGCACCATTTACTTGACAGCATCTTGATGAAACCATCAGTGGTGAAAATATTTCAGTTGGATGTAAGATGTGAGTCCCAGGGGTTGGCAGATTGATGACAGTTTTCTGGTGCCAGCCAAAAATCTCACAGTACACTTCCCAGGTGGTGCTGGTGGTAAGGAACCTGCCTGCCAGTGCAGGAGACATAAGATGTGAGTTTCATCCCTGGGTGAGGAAGATGCCCTTGAGTAGGAAATGGCAACCCATATTAGTATATTTGCTTGGAGAATCTACTGGACAGAGGAACCTGGTGGGCTACAGTCCATGGGGTTACAAAGAGTTGGAACATGACAGTGCACAGAGAAGATAAGGATCCCAGAGGTGGTCAGGTTGATGGCAGTTTTCTGGTGCCTCCCCAAAATCTCACAGTGCCACTATCCTAGCCATAGTTGGCTAGTTTAGTGCCTTAATGAATGAGGAGTTATTTCTCCTAGTGCCTTAGCTTCTTAAAGTCAAAGGGACTCCCAGGTGGCCCTGTGTTTGGGAATCTACCTTGTAATGCAGGGGACTTGGTTTGATCCCTGCTCAGTGAACTAAGATCCCACATTATGCAGAGCAGCTAGACTTGTGCGCCACAACTGCTGAGCAGGCACACTCTGAAACTCTAGTTGTGCGCCACAACTAGAGAGAGTCTGTTCACTGCAATGAAGATCCTGTGTGCTGCAGCTAAATTAATTTAAGAAAAGAATTGTTAAAAAAAAAAAAAAGTTGAAGTTGGAGATGAGTGGCTGCTGTCTTGCCTTCCTCTTTTCTCTGTCCATGGTATGCCTTCATGTGTTACTTGGACCTTAGGTGAAAAATAGAAGAAAAGCCATCGAATTGATGATCATAGTTTGTAGCATTTGCTCTCATTTCCAAGGACTAACATAAATATTGACTTGGAATATTTTCTCTCCTTCCAAACCAAATTGTATTCATCAGTTGTATTTATACATGTTAATGGTGATAACCACAAAAATCTTGAAATAGAAAGCTTTACAAACTGGTGGCCATTCTAAGAAGTTTACTGTGGTATTCTTTCCATCTGTTATTGCCATTGTCTTATTTAAAGCATTATCCTAATTACTTTGCTTTTCCTTTGCTTTGGTGAATTTTGATTTTTTAATTGTGTTTTTACTTTCCTAGTAAGAGGATTTGCATTTTGTCTTTTCCCTCTGCCATGAAAGATGTTGCAGATAGTCTAGACCTGGTGGTGGTTTGTTTTTTAAATTATCTTTAGGTAAACAATTTAAAAAAATGATGTTTATTCTTCGCTCTTAAAAGAGATTGTTGGTCAAACTGTCTTTTAATTTCTTGATCTTAATATTTTTCCTTTCAAGGAAGGAAAATATTTAGGGATATTTTAAAAGCGTGATTAGTTTGCAATTCAGTGTGTTATTCTCCTTTATTATTTTTATCCATTCACTTATAGGTGTACTGTGTTAAACTCTGAAGATATTGATGGGATCAGCACCCACCCCCTCCCATTAAGGGACATAGACATTGATTTAGCAAGGAAGTACTCATTTGGAATAGTTGATTTACAGTGTCCTTGGGTTCAGACAGTAAAGCGTCTGCCCACAGTGTGGGAGACCCGGGTTTGATCCCCGGATCGTGAAGATCCCCTGGAGAAGGAAATGGCAACCCACTCCAGTACTCTTGCTTAGAAAATTCCATGGATGGAGGAGCCTGGTGGACTCCAGTCCATGGGCTTGCAAAGAGTCGGACACAACTGAGCGATTTCACTTTCACTTTAAATAAAATGAACATTATATAAGTTTGCAATTTTAATATGAGAAAATACTCTTCCTTTTTTTGAGTTGTAATCCACATGCCATATAGTTCTTTTTTTTACAGTGTACAGGTCAGTGGTTTTTACTATATTCATAAATTTTGCCACCATTACTACTGTCTAATTCCAGAACATTTGAATCACCTCCAAAAGAAACATAGTCCTATTAGCAGTCAGTAACTCCACACTTTTCCATTCCCTAGCACTTGGCATCCACCAGCCTTTCTGTCTCTATTATATTTGCCTTTTCTGGAGACATTATATAAATGGAATCATACACTATGTGGTGTTTTATGATTGGCTCCTTTTTCTTAGCATAATGTTTTCAGGGTTCACTCAGGTTTTAGAATGTATCAGTGCTTCATCATTTTTGTTTCTTGGGTTTTTTTTTTGGTTAGGGTTATTTATTTCTGCACATCATTTTGAAAGTGTGTGTGTGTTAGTCTCTCAGTGGTGTCCGACTCTTTGCTACCCCAGTCTGTAGCACCCACCCCCCCAATCTACTCTGTCCATGGAATTTTCCAGGCAACAATTTTGGAATGGTTTGCCATTTCCTTCTACAAGGATCTTTCCAACCCAGGGATTGAACCTGGGTGTCTTGCATCGCAGGCACATTCTTTACCATCTGAGCTACCAGGGAAGCCCATCGTTTTGAATGGATATACCAGATTTTGTTTATCCATTAATCATTTGATGAACAATTTGACTATTATAAATAATGCTGCAATGAACATTTATATACAAGTTTTTCTGTGAAGATATATTTTCAGTTCTCTTGAATATATGTCTAGGAGTGGTATTTGCTGGATCCTTTTTTAATTCTGTGTTTAACTTTATTTTGAGAAGCAACCAAACTATTTCTGTCTTGTGTATGAGCATTCTAATTTCTTTGCATATTCAACACCACTTGATTTTGATTTTTTTTTTCCTTTTTTCCTTTTGTTTATAGCTATATGCTTGGGTGCAATGTGCTATCTTGTGGCTTTGATTTACATTTCTTGATGACTAATAATGTTGAACATCTCATGTATACTGGCTGTATATCTTCTTCGGAGAAATGTCTGTTAAAATTAGATGGTCTTTTAATTGTTGAATTTTGTTGTCACCTTATATAAATTTCATCCCCTAGTTAATAGTAAGTAGAAAACTATTCTTGAATGTATAGAATTTGGTGGTAGAATAATTTACAGTCAGTATATTATATACAAATAAAAGATCTGCAAACTGGTGGTTGCCAGAGGGGAGGTGGATTGGGGGTCAGGTGAAATAGATGAATGCGATTAAGGGGTACAGACTTCAAGTCATGGGGGGGTAATGATACATAGCATAGGGAATACAGTCAGTAGTATGATAACTTCTAATGGTGACAGATGGTAACTAGATATCACGGTGATTGTTTTGAAATGTATATGAATATCGAATTACTGTAAAGTGCACCTGAAACTAATATATGATGTTGAATGCCAATTATACTTCAATTACAAAAAAACTGTAGTCTATATACAATGGAAAATTTTAAGTCCTCACAAACTTTGGCTGTTTCAGAACAATAGAGTAAAATAGCACACTCAGTTGTTTACGTAGAGAAATGTGCTTTTACTTTCTGGTAATTATACTGTCTCTAGAAGGAAATGGCAGCCCACTCCATTGTTCTTGCCTGGAGAATCCCAGGGATGGCAGAGCCTGGTAGGCTGCCGGCGATGGGGTTGCACAGAGTCGGACACGACTAAACTGACTTAGCAGCAGCATTTGTTGGGATTTAAAGGGTATGCAAAAATAGTGGGTTGATAATTAGAGGTTTAAAATACTGCATCTTAAGGTAAATGTTTTAGAAATTAATGCTAAAATTAGAAGTGTAAATAGCATTTAAAGCTAAAGTTTAGGGTTTTCTGAGACTGTTACTACTTAAAGGAGGTATTTAAACTTACCAGAATTTTCTTGCTGTTTAAATAGGATTCACCCAAGAAAAAAATGAGTCACGAAAATACTGCAATTTTATGGATTTGTTGGAAAGTTTAGCATTATTTTCCACATACTTGTTATGTTTGTATGAATTATGAGGTATACTTTGATACCTCTTCTCATGGATTTATGAGTTTTGGGGTTGATCTTCTCTTTGATGCTGAGTAGAATTTTTTTTTTTTAATTGTTCTTCCATTCTTAGTTGAGAGAATCCAAGAATGACTTTTATGTGCCTTTAGGTGCTGCCATCCTGTACAGTTGTAAATGTTGACCTTCGTTTGGTCTAATCTGACTCCTTGCTTTTCTGTTGCTTAAAAACAGCTCATTTCTAAATTGAAGCTCATCTTTAAAACTACTGGGATTTCCCTGATGACTCAGATGATAAAAAATCTGCCTGCAATGCAAGAGACCTGGGTTCGATCCCTGTGTTGAGAAGGTACCCTAAAGAAGGAAATGGCAACCAGCTCCAGTATTCTTGTCTGGAGAATTCCATGGACAGACCATGGGGTCGTAAAGAGGCGGACATGACTGAGCAACCAACACTTCCTTCAGAACTGCTTTGGGGAGGGTAGTGAGAAACCTTTTTACTGTGGTGGGAGCTCAAATAAGAATTTAAACTTGTAGGGTTTGTGTTTTTAAACTTGTTAATTGAAGTTTACTTCTGTTAGAACTTGAGTTGCGTATGATTTCTTTATGGGAGATTCTCTTGTTTAACTGAAACACCATGTATTTATTTCTAATAGGAACAGTGTGGATAGGATACAGAGGAAGGTACTAACAAGGAAAAACATCCTTTATTTTAGTTGTGCTGTATTTCACAGGCTTAATATACAGGACAAAACATTTCAGCACCTGTTGGTAGGTGTTTTTTTTTTTTTAACTGAGGGATTGAAGACAAAAGGAGGAGGAGGTTGCAGAAGATGGTTAGATAGCATCACCGACTCAATAGACATGAATTTGAGCAAACTCTGAAAGACAGTGGAGGACAGAGGAGCCTGGCCTGCTACAGCCCATGGGGTCTTGAAGAGTCGGACACAACTTAATGAGTGAACAACAATCAAGGCTAAGAAGTACCTGGAAGATTGTGCCATATATTATAAAGTGGGGACATGGAAGAGTTTTACGGTTCTTCTGGGGAGCCATAACAGAGTCTGCTCATGGTATCAGGAGGAATGCAAGTAATCAGAAAGTAGAGTGAGGGCACTGTCAGGAGTGTGGTGAAGAGAAAGACTATCTGAAGTTTCACATGATTCAATTATTCCTTAATCAACAGTGAAGACAGTTTTGTACTCAGTACTTTATATGGCATGTATAGGTAATTGTATAACCAAGGGAAAACCACAGTTTAAATCTTACTTGGAGATAAGTAAAATTGATAAGAATTGTTTAAAAAAAATTATGTGACAGAAAAGAATCCAGAGCCCCAAAGGTATTTATTAACTGTCACAATTATACAAGGAACCACCCTCCCCTGCAGGAGCATAGTGCAGGGAGAGGGCAGAAGTCCCACCGCTTTTCAAACTTGTCTCTCCATAACCCCTACAGAGGAGTCTGTAACAGGTAGGTTGCAATCAGGCTTCCACTGACCCAGTTGCTAGAAGAGACTGGGCATCTTTCCAGCGGCAGCCTCAAATCGACAGTGACACTTACTCTCTTAGAGAGCCTGAGGATCCCTGAGCCCCAGGGATATGTTAGGGAGGACTGCATAGGAAAGGTTTCCAAGGACAGAAAAGGAGAACCCTAAGAACACATTATGGAACCATGTAACCAGTCTCAGAGCCTTATAGATAAGGCCCGCTTGAGTTCTAGTGCAGTATTTCCCAGGGCCCCCCACAATCCCTGTTAGTGAGTGCGTGACTTGTTTGGCTGGCAGAACCAAATTAATGGTGGTAGATGTCCCCAAAGTGTAAAAAGATGTACACCTAGGGATTCTGTTGTATAGCATGTTATTATTCACACTATAGTGGTCACTGAATACTTCTTGAAGGTGATTGCCTCTTTCCCTCCAATATTGTGTTTTATTTTAAACACCTTTCTTGATGGAGCCTAAGTTTATCACCAGCATTATAGAAAACAAGTCAGAGTTGCAAACCCAGTGAGGTCCTGAGATCTTTCTAATACGTCAAGCCTCCTTAATCATAGTAAGTGTCTTTTTGTTGGTTGTTTTTTCAGCTAGAAATAATATGATGGATTACTAATAATTACTATTAATTAATGATCCTCTTACTCTTTCCTGGTGGCTCAGAGGGTAAAGCATCTGCCTGCAATGCAGGAGACCTAGGTTTGATCCCTGGGTGGGGAAGATCCCCTGGAGAAGGAAATGGCAACCCACTCCAGTATTCTTGCCTAGAGAATCCCATGGACAGAGAAGCCTGGTAGGCTATAGTCCATGGGGTTGCCAAGAGTTGGACACGACTTAGCGACTTCACTTTCACTTTGTAATTAATGATTCAAAAGTGGTGAATTTTAATGGAGTAAAAAACTTTACCTGGAAATGTTTCTTTTTTCCTCATTAAAGAGAAAATGGGGGTTTCTGAGTCAGTTGGAATTTCTTTGCTCTGTTATCTGTTACCCTGGTGTGGGATGATCAAATTTCACATTTCCAAGTTGCTAGGAGACAAGCAACCTATCTTGCAGATACAGGTATTAAAACTCCTTCATGCTTTGTTTCTTAGAATTCTGTATTTCTTAGAATTGTTATGCTTTCTTTCTAAATTCTTAATTATGCAGAGGTAACGGGATTATTTGACCAACCTCAAGAAATAGGAAAAAAAATTAAAAAATGAGAGACTAGGTTTAAATAAAGAACATGACGGGCTGTAGTAAATTAAGGCAACATTTGTAAAACTCTGCCTTTGCTTTTGCTGCTGACTTTTGCTGCCCTTTGCAGCTTTGTTTTTGCTGGTTTTTTGGTTTTTTTTTTTTTTGCGCTTTCTGCAGTGCACAGGAGTGGTAAGTTGGAAATAAACTGAGAATGCTTAGCCTGGAGGTATGCAGGTGTTAAAACTGTTTCAAGTGAACCTGGCCCCAGGAACTCTGTTTAAATAATTTACTGATTTGGTCTCCCAGAAACATTTGGATTTACTGTAGCTATTTTGCCCAGAAGCCTTCTTCTGAAGGGCTTCCCGGGTGGCTCAGTGGTAAAGAATCTCCCTGTCAATGCAGGAGATGCGAGTTTGATCCCTGGTTTGGAAGATCCCTTGGAGAAGGACATGGCAACACAATCCAGTATTCTTGCCTGTAGAATCCCATGGTCAGAGGAGCCTGGCAGTCTACAGTTCATAGGGTCACAGAAAGTCAGACACGATTGAGCATACATATATGCACTTCTGAAAAGAAAATTCATCTTACATTACAATGCAATTATTTTGGGAATGCCCTAAGTTCAGTGTTAGATAACTGGTGTTTAAAAAAATGTGCCCAGATGGTAGATGTTGATGAAAATTTGGCAGAATTCACTTGAAATGGAATGCTTTGCAATATTACCCTCCCAGGTAACGCTAGTGGTAAAGAACCTGCCTGAGACTCGGTTTGATCCCTGAGTCAAGAAAATCCCCTGGAGGAGGAAATGACAACCCACTCCAGTATTCTTGCTTGAGAAATCATGTGGACAGAGGAGCCTGGTGGGCTACAGCCCGTGGGGTCACAAAGAGTCAGACATGGGTGAAGCAACTTAAAACACACACACATGCTTTGCAGTATTAATCAGAAAGGTTTTGTTTGCTTCTAATTTTGAATAGCGTGGGAATTGGAGACTGAGATCTTTTCAGATTTAATATCTGCTTCTTGTGAGGACAGGTTTCTTAGGTTTCAGTTCAAGACAGAGTTCTTTGCAGCAGTTGGTTTAGAAGGATTTGTATTTTCCCATTGGCTCAGTTGGCTCTATATGTCTTTTTAAAAAAATATTTGAAAGATATGGGCCGTTTAAAAAATAGTTTTATTTATTATTTTATTTCTGGCTGCACTTGGTCTTCATGCATGCTGGCTTTATTTGTGGCTTGTGGGGGCTTCTTGAGGTGGTTTCTCCTGCTACAGAACACAGGCTGTAGGAGTGCAGGCTTCAGTAGTCGTGGCATACGGTCACAGTTGTCTGCTGCATGTGGAATCTTCCCAGACTAGGGATCAACCTTGTGTCCCCTGAATTGGCAGGTGGATTCCTATCCACTGTACCACCAGGGAAGTCCAGCTCTATATATCTTGATGGTATACATCTGGCACCCAGACCCCCAAGTCAGTTACACTGATAAATACTATGTTAGTACTTTACAGATTGACTCCCATTCTCAACCAGTTAATCTTTTTTTTTTATATTTTTAATTTTTTCTTTAAAATTCTTTTGTAAAATATAGACACAGAAAACTGAATAAATCACATATATTTTTGCACTAAACATACAAAACTTGACTAAACATGAATGGAGTTGACATCCACAAAGCCAACACCCAGATCAGGAAACAGTACTTCATCACCTCTGGAGCATATTCTCATCTGCCCACCAGTAGACTGACTCTCAGCCAGTTCATCTTTTAAATGAGCTGTATTCTGTTGTCACAGTGGAAAATTAAATCACATGTCTTTGTTTATGAAGATGAGTTGGGTAGACCTTCTAGATTGGTAGTGGCAGAAAGACACTTACAGTGTCAGTTATATAGAGTAACTGGAGCTATAGATTTGACCAGTCAGAAAGTTACTGATGCAGGAGAGGAAGATGTATTGACAGAGGTTATATGTAGAATTTTATGTTTTTGTAAATATCTCAACTATTTAAGATATAGTCTTTGTGCACACTGAGTAAACCTTGGTTTTACTGTGATTTGTCTGTCTTAACAGATTTTTATTATTCTAACTGGAAAAATTATACAAATGATAAATGTTCATCACAAAACATTAGAACATACGTATACACAAGGAAAAAATCTCCTCTGATTGAATCTCCTGAGATAAACAGTGTAAACTGTAGATGTCTGTCGTAGACCTGCTTTCCATCACATAACTGTCTTTCAGAACCAAATTATGTGGTTCATATGGTTTGATAGGAGAAGGCAATGGCAACCCACTCCAGTACTCCTGCCTGGAAAATCCCATGGACGGAGGAGCCTGGTGGGCTACAGTCCATGGGGTTGCTAAGAATTGGACATGACTGAGCGGCTTCACTTTCACTTTTCGCTTTCATCTACTGGAGAAGGAAATGGCAACCCACTCCAGTGTTATTGCCTGGAGAATCCCAGGGACGGGGGAGCCTGGTGGGCTGCTGTCTGTGGGGTCGCGGAGAGTCAGACATGACTGAAGCGCCATAGCAGCAGCAGCAGCAACAGCACGGTTTGATAAATTTAGCTTTTTTATGTAACAATACAACACAAATCTTTCTGTTCAAGTTATCGAATTTTATTCATTTTCATTTTTGTGGTTACTTAGTAATCCTTTGTGAGATGAACTGTAATTTATTTAATAAGTCCCCTATGATTGGTATTTAGGTTGTTCGTGAATAGCATTTATTTGCTACCTTATTTGCCTCTTTCTGATTATTTCCTTAGGATAAATCCTGGGAATAGACTACTTCGTAAAGGATCTGCAGGTTTTAACACTTTTGAAACCCATTGCCAAATAGCTTTCCAGAAAAGCTATTCCAATTTTCAGGTTTTCCTCTAATTGCCTGTATGCTTGCATTAAAGTATGAAATTTTTATTTAGTTACAGAATGAAGAAGAGCCTGGAGAGCCTGAACAGGCTGCAGGGGATGCTCCTCCACCTTACAGCAGCATCTCTGCGGAGAGTGCAGGTAGGTACCAGGGTGAGGTGACTGCTGAGCTCTTGAAATGTGTTAGCCAAAGACTTTTGTCTACTAAGTATTTGTTGGTGTTTGTATTTGCTTCAGCTTTCTGTTACAAGTCTTTAACATTATTTTTAGTTTGTAGCCTGAGGTGAAAAAAACTCTTGTTACTGTTCTGAAAAACAGATAAAAGCCTCATTCCCATGTGGCTTTTTTATGGAACTTAATTTCATTCCAACAGGCTCTTAATATAAGGGTAGAATTCAGAAACCAAGTGATTACCTGTTTTTTTCCTCTGTTTTTTTTTTAATAGTTTTCTTGTTAGTTATTCTGCTCTTTGATTCGAGTACGTATGACCTGGAATATAATATGTTCGATTTCTTTTATAATAAATAAAAGGCTAATAAATCCTTAATTAAAAAAAGCTAGAAGTCTCCCAACTTTTTCATTTTCTTCCTAATAGTTCAGACCCTCCTTAATTAATTTTTTTCTTTCCATCCTATGCCAGATTATATTTATAATTTTCACACACATGTTGAGAAGAGATGGGAGAGAAGAAAGAAAATTGTGATAGTTTAGGACTTTTGGTAATTAAATCTTTGTGATACCAGTTCTGCTTTAAGTGCTGAAAACTGACCAGCGTTGATGGAACCTCTTCCATGTTCTCTGAATCAGAGCTGTAGCAGAGTGGCAAGTACGTGGCCGATGGTTAGAGACAGAGTGGTGCACACGTGTTGGTCAAAGAGCACCGTTCTGCATACTGCTTACCTGTTTTAATTTGTGGTATATAAATTGTGATAAATACTGGATTTTTGTTTTGAATGTACTAAATTAGAAAAGACTGTCATTAAACTTTTCATGGGAACTTAAAATTTTACGTGAGGTGTCTATATCGATGGATCCCATTTTTTAAAAATCCTTTGAAATAGGGAAATAAAAATATTCTTAATTTCCCTCAACTTAAGGTAGTAAGGAGAGTTCCCCGGTGGCCTATTGGTTAGGATTCCAGGCTTTCACTGCTATGGCCTGGGTTCAATTCCTGATTGAAGAACTGAGGTCCTGCAAACTGTGTGGTGTGGCCAAAAAAGCTTTCCTTAAAGTGGTAGGTATCAGTTTTGTTCATATATTCAGAATTACTGTGGCTATGGGCAATTCAGATTGTACCAATCAATTTGTAATAAGATTTTTAGTATGATTTAATTAAAAGTAAAAAAAAATTTAAGGATATTATATATACATGTATATGTGTGCATATGTATGTAAAGTAGTTATTTTGACATAGAGAAAAACAAGTTTCTTGAATTGGATTAGGTGGCAGCTTTAGTTTCAATAATACATTTTCTTAATTTTATTCTAAAAGCTTTGATATTTTATTTTTCTCATTTAGATAGGCCTGCATCTGGAATTGTTTTTTTCTGTGTAGTATGAGGTAGTGGTCAAGATTGTTTTTCCTCATGGATATCCATTTGGTCCCACGTCATTTATTGAAAAGACCATTTTTCCTCCACTGTAGTGCAGTGTCACCTTTGTCATGAATCAGGTGACCATATATGTGTGTGAGTATATGTTTTCTGGACTCAGTACTTTCTTTGGTCTGTTTATTCACCTTTGTGCCTATACTCCAGTCTTAATTCCAGAGCTTTATAATCTTGATATCTGGTAATTAGGTCCTTTAATCGTTTTGTTCTTCAAGATTGCTTTGCTACTTCTTGGCTTTTTGTATTTTCATTTACAGTTTAGAATTAGCTTGCTAGTTTCTATAAAATGGGAAGAAATGAACTGGAATTTTAATTGGGATTGCATTGAATCTTGCATCTTTACAATATTATGTCTTCCAGTCTATGTTAAATCCCTCCCATTTATTAAGATTTTCTTAATTTCTCTGAATAATATTTTGTGAGTTTCAATATAGAGACCTTGCATCTTGTTTCTTACATATTTTCTTGCATCTTTTTAATTAGATTTATTCCTAGGTATTTGATTTGTTTTGGTGCTGTTGTAAATGGTCCATGTATAATTTTATTTTCTGTTTGTTGCTGACATATGAAAATATAATTGATGGTTTGTATTAACTCTGTGTTCAGAGACTTTCCTAAATTCATGTATTAATTCTAATCATTTGTTTGTAGATACTCTTGGATTTTCTACATATGTAATTATGTCTTCCATGATTAAGGATAGACTTAATAGACTTATTCTTTTCCAATCCTTTTGTCTTGTATTCTCTTTTCTTGCCATACTGCATTACTTGATTAGGTTTGTGCAAATGTAGTTGGAATTTCAGACCGTTAATTTTAAATCATTATAACTAGGCTCAAGGACACCTTTATTAATCAAAATAGGAACCATTACAATCAACACATTTTTGCCAGCGAGAAGTTTGTTTATTCCTATAGCATAAAAATCCTTGCCTTGGTATTTGATGAACTCTTGGCCTCCTGCTGCTTGTGGAAGCATTTTCCCTGCAAAAAATTGTTAGGATGCTTGAAGAAGCGATAGTCGCTTAGCAAGAGGTCACGTGAATATGGCGGATGAGGCAAAACTTCATAGTTCCCAGCTTGTTCAGCTTTTGAAGTGTTGGTTTTATGATGTGCAGTTGGGCATTGTTGTGGAGAAGAATTGAGCCCTTTCTGTTGACCAGTGCTGGCAGCAGGCATAGCAGCTTTCTGTGCATCTCATCCATTTGCTGAACATACTTCTCAGATGTATTGGTTTTGCCAGAATTTAGAAAGCTGTTTTGGATCAGACAGGCAGCAGACACCAAACAGTAACTGTGAGCTTTTTTGGGTGCAAATTTGGCTTTCGGAAGTGCTTTGGAGCTTATTCTTGGTCCAGCCACTGAGCTGGTCACTGCCGATTGTCATATAAAATCTACTTTTAATGGCACATCACAGTCTGATTGAGAAATGGTTTGTTATGTACAGTAAGAGAAGACGACACTTCAAAACGACAATTTTTTTGATTTGTGGTCCACTCATGAGGCACTCACTTACCGAGTTTTCTCACCTTTCTAATTTGCTTCAAATGCTCAACAACTGTAGAATGGTGGATGTTGAGTTTTTGTGCAACTTCTCGTGTAGTTTTAAGAGGATCAGCTTTGATGATCCTCTCAGTTGGTCGTTGTCGACTTCTGATGGCCATCCACTGCTCCCATCTTCTAGGCTCTCGTCTCCTTTGCAAAACTTCTTGAACCACCACCATATTGTACGTTCATTAGCAGTTCCTGGGCTGAATGCATTGTTGATATCATGAGTTGTCTCTGCTGCTTTACGACTTTAATAAGAAAGTCGCTCAAATTTGCTTTTCGTCTAAAATCATTTCCATAGTCTAAAATGAATATAAAATACACAGCAAGTAATACGTCATTAGCAAAAACAAAGGCGAGAAATGCACATTAAAATGAAGTATAACATAAACACATTTATTTAAGAATGTATTCCAGTATGAAGGGCTTCCCTTGCGACTCAGCTGGTAAAGAATCCACATGCATTGTGGGAGAGCTGGGTTCAGTCCCTGGGTTGGGAATATCTCCTGGAGAAGGGAAAGCCTACCCATTCTAGTATTCTGGCCTGGAGAATTCCATGGACTGTATAGTCCACGGGTTTGCAAAGAATAGGACATGACTGAACGACTTTCATTTTCCAGTATCAAACAGCAAAGTCCAACCATGGAAAACTGCAATTACTTTTGCACCAACCTAATAGTACTTCTAAGATAATGTTTGAATAGAAGTGGTGATAGTGGGCCATTTTTGTCTGACTTTCTAATCTTAGGGGAGAAAGCTTTTAATAACTTACCATTAATTATGATATTTCCTCTAGATTTTTCATAGAGATTTGTGAAAAGATTAAGGAAATCAGTTTTAGGTATTTTATCCTTTCTTCTGCCCTTGTGAAGACAATAAATTTTTCTCCTTTTTTTTTTTTAAATGAGGTGAATTCTATTGATTGATAATTTCAGTAATATACTACAGTAAAATTGGAAGTTAATTATAGTTAAGCAAGGTGGAGAAAAAAATGTTAATCTTGAAGCATAGGAGTGCCGGGGGCGCTAGCTGCCGGGGTCCAGCCTTGGCAGGGTCCGGGGGTCTTGAGGGATGAGTGGCATTGGCGGAAGAAGAACTGAGCTGAGTCGGTGTGTGGTGATGAAGCAGTCTCTCTTTATTGCTGTTAGTTTGTGGGATGATGGAGAAGTCTCTCCAAAAGGAGATGGAGAAGTCTCTCCTTTATTGTTGTTGGTTTACAGTTTTATAGCCAAAGACATCCCCGTTACATCATTACATCACCTATCATTCTATACAATTTTTTGTTTTCTACCTTCCATAGCAACCTTATAATTGAGCTCATTCCCCAATCTATCATGAAACATTCCCTTTGCAGAAGTCAGATTTTTATATAATTAGATTTAATAGTATGTTTACCATTTGAATGTCTTCAGTATACTTCATTCAATCATGATAAGTACATCAACCTAAGTAGAAAGGTTACATTTCTCTTATCAGGTATAACTATGTAGAAGCTAGAGGGAAGGGCTAAAGCTTGAGACTGTTTTATTCTAGTAACCTACTCTGGTTCTTAAGAGGAAAGAGGAAAGAGGACAAAGAAACAGTTTAGAAAGAGGAAAGAAGACTAAGACAGTTTAGGAAGAGGAAAGAAGACTAAGAGACAGTCAAGCAACACTGCTTCAGCAATAAAACCCTATTAACCTTATAACTACTATAATGAATTCCTATGTCTACATTATCCTAAAGCAATCAATATCTCCAACTATGCTGGCCACAGTTATGAGCACTCCTAAGTCCCAATCCAGCCTGATTTCTTCAAGGAAGAGAGCCTCCTCCGAGGAGTGGTCAGGGGAGTGGGAGGTGGAAAGGTGACCTAAGTACGAGCCTTTCTGGTGGTGGCCTTGCCATGACCCCCAGAGAACTCTTGGTAAACTCCCCAGTAATTAGTAGGAGGAGTAGTAATCTATTTAAATGTCCCTTTCATTCCTCCTTAGAGCCCGGGGAAGGTGATCCACCTTCCCAGATCCTCTGGTCGATAAGGTCTGGGGGGATTATCTCAGGATGAATTCTTTCCAACTGGGACAGACCTACTGAGATGAGCCAATGTTCCGAGCATGGACAGAACTCCCAAGAAAAATACCAGGGGGTGCCTAGCCTGGGATGCCCTGATAAAGAAAGTCAGCTTTGCAATTTCTTTCTTAGTCTCGTGACCTTGTCATCCGAGCAAGGGGGCATCCTGATGGCTCCCAGCATAGGAGTTTTTTCAAAATTCTCTAAGTTTTAAAAAAATTGTATAGAAAAGTAATCCATTTGTAAATAGATCTGTTCTAATAATACATATTGAATCTATTATAATAGAAGTCAGTGAGAATGAAGATGCAAATTTAAAAAGAGGGGATGCAAGATTTCACTCAATAACGATTCTCTAAGTGAACCTGTGATTACCTTAGGCATGTCATAGGAAACAATACATGGTAAAAATAATGTGAAAGAATCAAAGTGCAAAAATCTATGAAATATTTATTTTAACCTTGTTTTCAAGTTTATTTTGATGTTTATAAGTGGGAGGAAACCATGGTACAGATTTCCAAACACACAAGTGAATAATTTTTAGCTTCAACTTTACCTTATGCTCTTATTAATATTGCATGTTTTTGTGAGCACACCACATGCATGCTGAGTTGCTTCAGTCATATCCAACTCTGGGACCCTGTGGACTGTAGCCCAACAGGCTCCTCTGTCCTTGGGATTCTCCAGGCAAGAATACTGGAGTGTAGTGTGCTCTCCTACAGGGGATCTTCCCCACCCAGGGATCAGACCCGTGTCTTTTATGTCTTTTGCATTAGCAGGCAAGTTCTTTTACCACTAATGCCACCTGAGAAGCCACCACATAATGAGCCAGGAAAAGTGTTCAAAAGCACTTGGCAGGAAAAGTAAAGTGTGAAATTTAAATAATTGAAAAGCTGATAAATTTAAAAATCATTCCCAATCCATGTTCATCTTTAAGCATGTTTTGATTCAGTTATTCTATATGTAATGTTTGAGGAGGGCCTCCCTGGTGGCTCAATGGTAGAGAACCCACCTTCTAATTCTGAAGATGTGGTTTTGATCCCTAGGTCAGGAAGGTTCCCCTGGAGAAGGAAATGGCAACCCACTCCAGTATTCTTGCCTGGGAAATCCCATGGATGGAGGAGCCTAGTGGGCTACAGTCCATGGGGTTGCAAAGAGTTGGACTTAGCGACTAAAACAACAGCAAAATTTTAGAGAAATGGTTGGTTTTTGTTTGCAGAGTTAGCAAAAATCCTTTTTCCTCATTTCAGCTAATCACCGGGTAATTGTGACTTCCTTTTTATTTTGCAGCATATTTTGACTACAAAGATGAGTCTGGGTTTCCAAAGCCCCCATCTTACAATGTGGCTACCACACTGCCCAGTTATGATGAAGCTGAGAGAACCAAAGCTGAAGCTACTATCCCTTTGGTTCCTGGAAGAGTGAGTTTAACTTACACCTTTTTATTTGGTACTAGTTTATGGGAATTTGTGGAGAGAATAAATAAGTGCAGCTTCTTAACATTAAACTCAGAGGGGCTCTAACAATCATCTGGTTAAACCCTGTGCCACCAGCAGTCCAGATCATGCCATCTGTGGAGGCATAATGAATTCAGATCCCATCTGTCCTGATGTTACTTCTTGGGAGTGGAGATGGGATGTAAGGAAAGCCAGTGGAGAATTTTGGGCACTCGTGATTCATGATGTCAGACCTATAAGTGATGCAATTGTGGTTTCATATGTATTCATTCTGGTTGAAGCTGGTGCAAGTGGAACCTTGGGTCTGATACTGAGAGAAAGGAGAGCGGGATCCAGTCCCTGGAAATGGACAGTTAGGGCTTCAGACCCTAGGTGTGACAGGGAGCTAGAGTAAAAGATAAGAATAAGAACAGAAGTTCAGTCTGGGCAGTACAGTGACACAAGACCCGGAAGTTCAGGCCTTAGGATGGTAGGCTGTTTGCAGGTCCCATCTTCCATGAGGGGTAACACTCCTAAAACCACTGCTTGGCACCAGTTACAGTTCATAAGCATAGTCTAGGCTGATTCTGCATGGTGACATGCATTCACTTCTTACAGGGACAAGGAAGAACCCTCATGGAGCTCATTGTTGAAAGAGAAAACAGTGTTTATGTAGTTAATGTGTATTGGAAGCAAAAAACATGATTGACACTGTGTTCCATGCTTATATAGAGAGTATATATTATTTTCAGTCCTCACAATAACCTTGCAAGGTAGAGATTATATTATCTCCATTTTACAGATGCAAAAATTGAGACCCGAAGAGATTGAAAATTGCCCAAAGTCAGATAGCTAATAAGTAGCTTAGATGAGTGAAACCCAGACATTTTAGACTCCAAAGTCCTTGTATCTACTCTCTAGACCTCTTGAATTATGCTAACTGTCCAATAGAAATAGACCAGAAGATTAGCGCTGCCTAATCACAGAACTCTGTTTTATTTGACAAGTATACACATTTAAGAACCTCCTAAGGGGTTCTGTTATTCAACAAATATGTATGGAACACTTGTATATATAATTTGCAATGTATTTTGCAGTGGATAGATAGAAGGCTTTGTATAAGGCAATGCTCTTGCCATACACGAGCTTCAAGTCCAACTGGGGAAAAGGCCCACAAAGACCTGTATCTAAGGGGCAGCACAAGAGCAGTGAGCGTTAAGAATTGACTTTAACCTTGTGATCGTGGGGAAGATGGGATTTGAAGTGGATCCTGAGTTTTGATGGAGAAGAACATTCCAGAGGGGAAAGCTCAGAAAGCAGATGTGATTCAGCTAGGTACAGGGCAGTTTCTGTGGTTGTAGTGATTGGTGTTGCTTCAGCAAAGAGTTTGACCAGAACTGTAGGTTGTAGAATCTTCTGAATGCTAGGCTGAGACATTTAGACTTTACATGTAGTTCACATTGAATCCTCCAAAGTTTTTAAGCGTGGGTATGATAAGACAAGTATGGTGTTTTAGAAACATTAACCTGGTGGCAATTTTAGGAGGAATTCTGGGACTAGAGATACCAAGATAGAATGGTTAGAGGACATTTATAGTATTACTTGGCGTTACTTCCATGTATTTTGGTAGTTTATTTTGAATAGTTATGCACAACACAGTTTCTCTTTTTAAATTTTATTTATCTTTATTTTTGGCTGTGCTTGGTCCTTGTTGCTGTGCCGGCTTGTCTCTAGTTGTGAGCGGGGGCTGCTCTCTGTAGCAGTGCACAGACTTCTCGTTGCAGTGGCTTCTCTGGTTGCAGAGCGTGGGCGCTAGAGCACGTGGGCTTCGGTAGTTGGGGCACGCGAGCTCAGCAGCTGCAGCACCTGGGCTCTAGAGGATAGACTCAACGGTTCAGGCGCATGGGCTTAGTTGCTCTGCAGCGTGTGGGATCTTCCCAGATCAGGACCGGAACCCATGTCCCCTGCGTTGGCCGGCAGATTCTTTACCACGGAGCCACTGGGGACGTCCACAAAACAGTTACTTTCTAATTTGGCAAAGCCTGTAATTCCTGTTAATATGAATTCAGAATACTAGGTATTTCTTTTTTAAAACTGTGAAAGAACCCATTCTTATATAAATTTCAAACATTAGAGGAAAGATAGTAAATTAGATGAAGCTGCTACTTCCACTTCTTTGGTCCCCGTTCTTCAGGGAAATGAGTTAACAGCTTATTAGAAATGTCCCAGTTCCTTTTCTGTGTAGGGCAAGTTTTGGTTCTCCCTAAAGTTTTCTTTGTTTGTTTTTCATTTGAGGAACCCTCATTGAACTGTGGACAGGTCTACCACTTTAAGTGTGTATTCATTTTTTTTTTTTTAATATTTCAGCACATACCTACAATTAGTTGAAAAGGTAGGGGACTTTCCTGGTGGTCCAGTGGCTAAAAATCCACATCCCAGTATAGGGTACACAGGTTCAATCCCTGATCTGGGAAGATCCCATATGGTGCAGGGGGACTGTGTACCGCAGTTGCTGCAGCCCGTGTACGCTGAAGTCCCTGCTCAAGAGAAGCAACAAGAGAAGCCACCGCAGCGAGAAGCACATGCATCTCAATGAACAGCAGCCCCTGCTTGCCACAACTAGAGAAAAGCATGTGTGTAACATTGAAGGCCAAGCACAGCCATAAATAAAGAGATTTTAAAAATTAAAAAAAAGAAAAAGGTAGGCTACATATGTCGGCCTCAGTGTTGGTCAGGATTATATTCCTTCTTACAACACTATGTTTTCTGGTTGGGATGGAAAGGATTCTCTCTGCCAATAAGATTGGAAGTGAAGTGGTTTCAGACCTGTATACTGGTATAAACAAATCTGGAGTTGAGTGTGGGCAGCACTGTTAGACTCTTCATATATAATCACAGTATCTTCTTCCACCTGCCCCACCAAGTCAGTCTCATAAAACTCTTGAGCTAATCAATGATATCTTCTCAATAGGCTCAGGATTACTAATATTCTTGGCTAAACAGGCCCTGGATTACTGATATTCTAGCATTTAAGCCAAATGTGTAAGAGACTTTTCTTCTTTTTCTTTATATGTGTATTTCTTTATGTTTTTATTATATATATATACATGTATATATATAAGGAAGAGTGAATAGTTCTTTGTGAACTTTATAATTTTTTAAATATACTGTTAAAGAACTTCAGTTGGAAAGTGAAAAATCTCTTTCATTTCAGAAAAAATTTTATCTTAGAAGACCAATGAAAAATTTAACATATAGTAAACCTTAATGCCCTTAATTTTAAACTGAACCAAAGTAGTATGTTTTCTCCTTGGAAGTCACTTTTATCCCTTTCTCAATTTTTCTTGATGTCTTTGCTTTGCCTTGAAATTATTTATTGTGAACTTACAACTTTTCATTTAGGATGAGGAGTTTGCAGGTCGGGAGGAGTTTGATGATCCTGACCAGATGAGGATAGGAAACGATGGGATCTTCATGTTAACTTTCTTCAGTAAGTATATGCACACAGCAGATCCCCTTCCCCCAAACCACAGTGCTTTAGATTCTGAGTGAATATGACTAAATTAAAAGAACTAATTGAGGGGAGTGGAGAGCCATGATGGCATGTGTATGATCTCCGGAGGCAGCAGCGTCGGAGCTCAGCCAAACATAAAAGATGACAATAGCAGCTTGGCCAACTTTTGAACCTGCAAGAGTGGAAGAGGAAAAGGTGAGGGTGATTTGAGCCAACTCTCAAAGCAGTATTCAAGCAGAGACCTACCCTCTCATACAAAGATAAAATATAGACAGATCACTCAGGATGCCCCTAAAGAGGTTTGAAACTGGGACTTCAGGAGAGAGTTGGAAGAGAGAGAGAGAGCTGCTGCAAGAGAAAAAAACAGACATCAGCCAACCCAGGAACATGCAGCCTCCTCTTCAGTGTCAGAGAAGCCCCGATTGGACCAGATTTCCTGCTGCCAGCCTTGATGCAGATGACCCCTTAACAGATGAGGAAGATGAAGATGAAGATTTTGAAGAGGAGAGTGATGATGATGATACTGCAGCTCTTCTTGTTGAGCTGGAAAAAATTAAAAAAGAAAGAGCTGAAGAGCAGGCTAGGAAGGAACAAGAACAAAAGGCTGAAGAAGAAAGGATTCATATGGAAAATATTCTGAGTGGAAACCCTATTCTTAATCTCACTGGCCCATCCCAGCCTCAGGCCAACTTCAAAGTTAAAAGAAGGTGGGATGAGGATGTCTTCAAGAACTGTGCAAAAGGTGTAGATGATCAGAAGAAAGACAAAAGATTTGTAAATGATACGCTTCGATCTGAATTTCACAAAAAGTTCATGGAGAAATACATTAAATTAGTACAGTTTTATGTGCTGAATTGAAGGCTATAAAATGTAAATGATCTGACTTCATTTTGATTTATTTTTCCCTCCCCACCCCTATCTAAATTGTGTATAAGCCTTCCTAATTTTTAGTTTCAAAGTATCTTTTCCTTTATTGATTAATTACTTGATAAGGACTTGGGAATTGGTTTAACTCAGTTTCCATCTCAATATTTCCAGTCATGTGTTTTCTCTTAAATATGGGAAAAGAAACGTGCTTGTAATAAATATTTTTAATAATCTAAATAGCCAAATTTTTGTCCCCAACTTGTTTGTTGAAACGTATGCGGCTAATAAAACATTGCATATTTTTAAAAAAAAGAACTAATTGAGCTAATGTTTTAATAATTGTATGTATTTGATGCCTTTTACTGACACATTCAAAGCACAGTACACTTTCATCTTAATTTTCTGTCTCTGTTTTCCATTTCTGTGAGTATCTATGGAAAATATAATTAAAGCAGTTATGGGGGACAATACATTTTTATTTGAGCTGAGCTTCATTTTTCTGATCTTCAGAACCCCTTAAGCATTCCTCCTACTCATTCTTGACCTGTGAAATAGGAAGTAAATGCCTTTGTCTGATGAATTCTGTTTTGCATGCTTCTATTTTCCAACACATCAGAGTCAGCCTGATCTTTCCCCCTTGATGTTATTTTGCATTTAACTTTTCCATATGCCTGACTTGGGAGTGAGCAATCATTTCTTTGATTTGCTGTATTAAAAAGATATGAAGGAAATGCAGTGCTTTTAGAGGTAATGCATTGTGTAAACTCTCAAAGTTTACAGAAGCAAGAGGATGAATGCCTTTAATCAGATTATTTAGGGGCACTAATTTAATGTTCAAATAATGTTTAATTACTCAGGTATAACACATACAGTAAAGGGTACAAGTCATAAGTATGCAGTTTGGTGATATTAAGTTATTTCTTAAAGTGTATAGCAGTAGATGTAATAATAAAACACTCTAATAAATATTTAGAGACTGCTTCCTTATTTGCTTTTTGGAGGAAGACAGAGGATGGCCATTTTGGGGAAGAGAGGTAAGAGTTGTGGAGGGTGGGCTCAGCTCATTTATCCTTGGGAAAGCCATTTAAGCAGAAGTAAATGCAGAGTGCGTCCTTAGAACTCTTGCTCCTTGGATAGCAGGACGTGTCTGACCTACCCCTTTTCTTCTCTTGGCTTTTACAGTGGCATTCCTCTTTAACTGGATTGGGTTCTTCCTGTCTTTTTGCCTGACCACTTCAGCTGCAGGAAGGTATGGGGCCATTTCAGGATTTGGTCTCTCTCTAATTAAGTGGATCCTGATTGTGAGGGTAAGTTGTACACCAGCAATGATAGTCTCTGGAGAAGAAAGAGTGGAATAATTTTGAATATTTGACTTTTTTTCATTTGCTTTTTTGGAATTATCTCAACATTTAAAATGATTTTTTGTTTGTCTTTGTTCTGGTTTCATGAAATTGAACCTAGATCAGTTGTAGTTGGCTCATCCACACAAGTTTTGTAGTCAAACCTACAAAATATCAGTGGCCCTAGGACATCTATCCTTGTTCAGCTGCTTTCTCTGTTTTTAATGCTTATAATGTGATAATACATGTATTTGTTCTGAAATTAGTTGTTTTTATAATAAGAGTATTAACTTTCTGGTATCTCATCAAAAGCAGACATTCCTCTCGTTAATGCTACTGAAGTTTTAGTCCTCCTTCTCTCTTCCCCTCTATTCGTTTTTCCCCCCTTCCTCCCTTGCAACCTTCTTTCCTTCCAAGATTGGTTATAAGTAGCGTTATTGGGTATGCCAGGATATTTGGAGAGCCTGAACTGTTCAACAAGCCCTACTGCATTAGGGGCCCTTATCTCTAAAGTAAATAAGAGAGACATCTTAAGTGATGTAGGAGTTACCAGTTAGTTAGAATTGCATGAAGTAATTTAAAGTTGTAAAAGATCTAGTCTCTTAAAGTGTCCCCTGATTTCAGATAAGTTTACTGCCATTGTTAACTTTATAATATAAAACCAAGGTGTTTATCATAAACTGGCATTATTAACTAATTTATGGGTGTTGACTGACCCATGAAGTTTTTCAAACTTACTTATTCTAAGGCAGTTAACATTTTTAGAATTCCAAGTTCCTTTGAGAATCTGATAAAAATTATGGGCTTTTCTCCGAGACAACTAACATATACTCTCCTAAAACATGGTCTTTAGGTTAAGAACTCAAGCCATAAAGAAGTTTTTCATTCCTTCTCTAAATCTTATTAATAAAGAAATAAAACTATTTTAATGCTCAAACTGTGCTAAACTCTAGATTGTGTTAAAGTCTTCAACAGAAAGCAAGATCAAAGTACTTACCAATCTTTTTAGTTTTGCTAAATTTTTAAAAGAATTAAGCAGCTTTTATCAGTTAGGATGGTTTTTTGAGTAACAGAATATGTAGCTCAAAAATGGCTTAGAAAACATTGGGGAAATTTTATTTTCAGTGAAAATAAGTCCTGACATGGAGGTCAGTTAAATGTTTCAGTGACATCATCAAGGACGGACGACAGGTGGCTCAACATGTTGGTATAGCTGCTCGTCCCTTAGGGTTAAGAGGGCCATGGCAGTTTCAGGCATCACATCAGAAACACAGCAGTGCTCAGCGGAAGAAAGGAAACTATTTCCTCTCCCTTTCTTTTTAAGAGCTGAGAAGCTTTCCTAGCAGCCCTGAGTTCCCACTGGCCACAATAGTATCATGTGCTGTACAGTCCCTGGCAAAGGAATGAGATTATCATCATGTACATGGTAAAGCTTCCAAGATCAAGGCATGGCTGAAAGGGCAGGAACAAAACCAGGGATCATTAGAAAGGAGGCCAAATATAGTTGAGTTTGGCACTGCATAAGCAAAATAAAAGTATCATCAAGACATACTTCTGGGGCTTCCCTGGTGGCTCAGTGGTAAACAATCCACATGCCAATGCAGGAGACACAGGTTTGATCTCTGATCCAGGAAGATCTCACAGGCCACAGAGCAAGTGAGCCTGTGTGTCACAACTAATGAGCCTGTGCTCTAGAGCCAGGGAGACTCAGCTCCTGAGCCCACAGGCCACCAGCTACTGAAGCCTGCGTGCTCTCTAGCCTGTGCTTCGCAACAGGAGAAGCTCCAACAGGGAGGAACCCATGCACCGAGACTGGAGAGCAGCCCCAGCTCTCAGGCCTAGGGAAAAGCCTGCACAGCAGTGAAGGCCCAGCAAGGCCAAAAACAGACAATTTCTTTTAAAAGAAGACATTTCTAAAAGGGGAAAATATTTTTTAAAAAACAAACATGTTTGAGCCCTTTTAAAACAAGGAGTATGTGAAGCTGAAAGCTATCATATTTCAAGATTGCTTTTCCATGAAAGGAAGTATATTAGCAAATATTGTAATCATTTCAAATATGTACTATATAAAATACTTTGACTACATTTTTAGAAATTTTTGTAAGCACTAAATGAGCAACAGCATTTGTGTACAAGATAAGATCTTGTGTTTTATAAACTCTTAAGCTAAAATGTGAAATAATACCTGCAGAGGTTCTCTAAAGTATTTTGCTTTGTTTTTCAGTTTTCCACTTACTTCCCTGGATATTTTGATGGTCAGTACTGGCTCTGGTGGGTGTTCCTGGTTCTAGGTAAGTGCTTTTAAAAAAGACAAAGGAGAGAAAAGATTATGTTAAATTTTAGAAGTAAAATTACTTTTAGTAAACTTTCATCTCACTTACTATACAGTAGTATATTAGCAATAAAAAGTGTAATTTTTAAAATATGTCAAAGGTTAGGCTGTTATCACCATCAGAGTAGCATACATATTCATAGAATGTCTCTTAGTGGTGGTAAATTTTTCCTAACCTGTCCATACACACTTCTCACATTTTCCATGTAGCCAGAGGGGCATACCGATAAGATGACTTTTTATAGTCCTTAGATTTTTTTTCCCCCCTTGTGAGTTATTGCCACAAAGGGTTCACAGGCTCAACCCCAAACTGCTAATAGGTGTACTGTAACCTACTGAACTACTCATGAGTGTATGTGGCCTATCTTAAGTTGGATATATCAGTAGAAAACAGAAAATATATTGTCTTGCATAACTTCTGGAAAAACCACCTGGCTGTCCAGAATTCTTTAGTGTGCTCTTGATGAGAATAAGATTTTTTTTTTAAAAAAACATACTGGCCATTTCAGGTAGTTGGTCTTAAGGTTATACTTATTAGTGTAACTTTTTATTGTAAAATCTTTTCTTCCAAGACATCTTAGGGAAATGAGCAGTGTGGTGAATACTGTTGGCTTCCTCATTCTTTATAGAGAAAATTTTTACGATACAATAGCAGACCATTGTCATTGCTGTTATTTCTACAGGAGAATAGAAGGGGCATCTTGTGACTATTAAAGGTGGTATAATTGTCTCACTCTGCTTCTGTGGCATCCTTTTCTCCTATCCTAACATTTCTTCTGTCTCAGGCCTTTTTGTTATCTCCTCAGTTTGCATCTTTGGTTCCAAGGGTTGCTCATGGGTCTGGCTAGCACAGTGTAGAACCCATGACCAAAAGCTGCTTCATATATTCAGGGCCTACTGCTTTGCCTTGGGTAACAGAGTCAGGCACCGATGACTCTAAATGTTACTTAGAAAATACAAGTCATTCATGATGCCATCCCCTACCTCCCCAGAGCATCATTTTATTCTACTCTTAGTCACAGCATTCCGAACAGAGTGATTTTTACCCCTTCTCTTGATTACTGAGAAACTTAATATAAAAAAACAACCTACAGGAGAGTTACTTTAGAGAAGTAGTTCCTTGACTTGCTTATTCTCCAGGCTGTATCTTTAAGAGAAGGTCTAACTCCTCATCTTCTCCCAAGCCAAAAGTCCAAGCAAATCCTGATTAAGCCAAAGAAGAGCCATTAAGCATAATTTTAGGTTGATTGTTGACAGCATAGATAATTTAAAGAAATCTAATAGGCTGATTTCCTTCCCATATTTAAGTTTCATGGGAGATGAGTTTATAATACTTTGTAATTGATCATTCTTGCTGTCTTACTGCCAGGTGGTAAGTAGAAAATGGTGAAACTTCAGATGTACTTAGTATAGTTGGATCCAATATTTGAATCATTTTTGAAACTCCTTGCAGAGAGAATCTTTTGTTGTTGTTGTTACTGTTTTATGTTTTTTTTTTTAAGGGGGGATGGTTTCCTGCAAAGACCAGGTCTATACAAGGTTCTCAAGCTGGCAGCTCATAAGCTACATCTAGCCTGTAGTTGTGGCTTGTATGTTCCAACTTATTTTCAGAAGTTATTTTTTTAGTTGTCATCATAAATGGGCTTCCCTGGTGGCACAAGTGGTAAAAATTCTGCCTGTCAATGCAGAAGACATAAGAGATATGGGTTCGATCCCTGGGTCAGGAAAATCTCCTGGAGGAGGGAATAGCAACCCACTCTAGTATTCTTGCCTAGAGAATCCCATGGACAGAGGAGCCTGGTGGGCTACAGTGCATAGGGTCACAGAGTCAGGCATGACTTAAGCCATTTAACACACAACACTTAGCGCACACATGTCATATAAAAACCAAGAACTTTCACATAAAATATCTGAATTTTTTTACCTTTTTAAAATTGAAATATCTGGCAAAACTGACCTATGTTCCCACATGGCACCCATCCTTTCACCGGAGTTGGGTTCTATAGTTGCTGATCTTGGTGCCAAACAGGGTAGTTTTCACCGTGCTCAGTGCTGATGACTCTTGGTTGCTGCCAGAAATCATTTTTCTCTGAGTGCAAAGCATCTTCCACTGCTTGATTATATTTTAAAATGTATCCAAAAGAAAGTTATTGCTCAGAGCTGGTGAGATGGGAGGAGAGTAGGAAATGGGGAATGGCTACTTAATAGGTACAGATATTTTTAGGGACGATAAAGAATTCTGAAATTGGATTATAGTTTTAACTATTAAAAGCCAGTGAATTGTACACATTAAATGGGTAAGCTTTGTGATATGTAAATTATATCTCCATAAAGCTGTTTGAAAAAATGTGTCAGACCAGGGGCCATCTCTGGAGGAGGAGGGCCAGGAGTGTGTGAGCTACCACTGGAGGGAGCTCATCATCTTCCCAGCTGACTCCTAAATTAAGAATAGAGAAATAGAATTTAGAGTTGAGACAGAATTCTTGTAAAGGTAAGTGCAGCCTGACATCTAGTGGACAGCATTGTGTACTGTTGACAGAAGAAAAAAAAAAGAAGCCATAACAAGAAAGGGTGACATTTTTTTATTTGAGAAAAACACTGTTTATAACCTCTCTGTTTTTAGTGTTAATTATCTTGGAATGCTTTTTTGGAACTCAGAAAGTAGATTTGGGAATCCCTGGCTGTCCAGTGGTTAGGACTTCACGCTTTCACTGCTCAGGGCACAGGGTTGGTCCCCGGTTGAGGAACTAAGATCCTGGGGTGGGTAAGGAGAGTAGGTTTTGGTAATCTTTCTCAGTGAGGCTTCCAAAAGTAAACAATGTAAATGTTTGGCCCCATCTTATCTTTTATTTTCTTTTAGACCAATTAGATTCTGAATGTACAAAAGAGACCTTTTTTTGGCTCTCTAGATTATATGTTCTCATTGAGAAATGGAAAATTTGGTGTGAAATCAAATCCTTTGAAAATTTTAGAGGAAATTATGTTAGCTTTTCTGATAACAAAAATGAAGTATTTGATATCAGGAGGGATATTTCTGGGGATTGGGCTTAATATGAGAATTATAAACTCATTCTTGACTTTTCTTTTTTAAATTAGGCTTTCTCCTGTTTCTCAGAGGATTTATCAATTATGCAAAAGTTCGGAAGATGCCAGAAAATTTCTCAAATCTCCCCAGGACCAGAGTTCTCTTTATTTATTAAAGGTATTAAAGAAAAAAACTTTATTCCAGTCCCAATGTAATCATGTGATGCATGGGTATATTACTGTTCACGTTTAGAGTAGAATATACAACCTGTGGTAGGGGATATAGAGACAGTAAGGAAGCCAAAGTCCTTGCCTTTGAGTTTCTAATTTAGTAAGGAGTGTTTCTATGAAAAAACTATCTTAAAAGGCAAATTAGAAAAACTACCAGAGGCGACAACGTTATGTTTGGATAATGTGGAAGAGACTTTGACAAGGACTCAGGGTCCTTAATCTTTGAATCATGAATCCTGAAGCCACTGCTTGGGTTGTACCAGTTCCAGAGGTAAGTAGTGAAAAGGAACCTTTCAGGCGTAATCACTAAGCTCTGTTTTGTGGGGCCCCTAAACACAGAGCTGGGAGAGTCCACAAGTACTTGAGGAACTCCTTTTGCCTGGCTACTGACAAACCTACCAAGGCTTCTCCTAAAATCTCCTAAAATCAATGAGGGACTACTTTCCTGGGTGTTTTCTTCAGGTTCCCATCCTGCTATTACCATTCTGGTGGAGGGTCAAACCCAAGGAAAGGAGGAAGATAAAAGGGCCTTTTCTCCTGCCTAGAACAGGAGGACTAAGCCTTGCCAAGGCTGTTTGGTTCCCCCATGGTTTTCCCCAGAGGCTGACTCCGTCTTGCACCACCAGCTGCAAAAAGGAGGAGACCGAATCTTGGGAAAGAGTACACCAGAGAGAGGTCTCTGGCAACAAGATCTGCTGGGCCTTCTTGGAAATGATTCTTTGTTCCTTGAGACTGTTGAGGACAGGTAGAGCCAGACTAGTTGAAGACATCAGGCAAGGATTTGTGAAGGTGTTAACAGTTGAGATAAACCTGGAAAGTGTAATACGGAAAATGATAGTGGAAAATGTTGGGTGGGGAAGCCTTTTAGAGCCACCTGAGGCAGTGTTGAATAGGAAGAGAGGTAGGGAAGTAAGCAGCTGGCTCAAAGGAAGCAGTTTGTAAGGTAAAGGAGTGTTGAGGATTAAGGCTGAAAAGTCAAGCTGAGAGCATTCTCAGATATCTTGAGCACTAAGCCCATTTGCAGTGGAACCTTCCAACTCACAGAGCAGTCACGTATTGGCTCAACACAAGGCTGATTTTGTGTGAGCCTGTATTTGCTGTTGGATTATTTCATAGTTTTTGTAAGTAATCATACGATAAGAGTGGAGTTTTCAATTTTGAACTTTTGTTGTGGTCTTAGGATGCAGAGTAGCATTCTCAGGTTTGAAGATTTCATAGTAGTCTCAGAATACATACTTCTAGAAAAGAAAACATCTATCATATTTAATTTGCCAGGTTGTGAGAAGGTGTTGAAAGTCTTTAAGCAGCAGACTAATACGATAACTTCTTAAGTGAAATAAAAATTTTTTCAAGCATGGCATAATAGTAATAACTAATGTTTGTCAACTTTTCAATGTCAGATACTGAATTAAGCATTATACATATACTTGTACATATACATGTACAATGTGCTTGTATAAGCAACAAAAGATTATTAGTGACAGATAAGCTCAGATACATGCATGGTAGAGTATATTCATAAGACATTCTTAATAAAACTTTAAGCATGAAAAGAACCTAGGTTCTTTTGGTTAAAGTCAGTTTCTTCAAAAGAGTGTGTACTTTTATTTGAGAGACAGGTTTAGTTTTTAAGATTACCACTTATATTTATCACTGTTTTTTTTTCTTTCAAGAAAAGGAATGTTTTATTACATGTTTAAAATGTCCTGAGGGGTGGTATGTCCTGAATTTGAATTGGGTTACACAGTCTGGTTGCAGATGAACATTGACACACTCGCCTGGGCCCTAACCCCTGTGATGTGTCTGTGGTGCATCCTAACTTTAAGAGGCTTGTCAGATGTTTTGTGTGGTTTTAGTAGTTTTATGTAGTTACCGTTGTCATCTTTTTTCTTCTTCTGTATGTCTGATTATAATTTATAGTTACTTCTGATCCTTAGCTTTAACTCTTACCTACCATAGATTCAAAGTTAAGTCTTCGGGGTAGCCACAGTGCTCCTTATAATGAGCTTCTGAACCCACCTACGCGTTTCCCCTCATCTCCCCTCATCCATTGGTGCCCACAATACCCCGAGAGGACAGATCCCTCCCTCCCTTTCTGCCTGCCTGCCTTCCTTCACAGATTCTGTAGGTCTGGTGTACTGGTGGCTTTGAATTTCTAAATCACGGAGGCCACACCTCTGTCTGGTCACTTCATTCTTCTGATCGAAGGCAACTTCTGGCTTCATTAGGGGATGCATACATTCTTTATCTTACATCTAATACATGACAGGTTGATGTGACAATGGAAAGTTTAGAGAACACCTGAACTTTGCAGTTTTCCTGTATTAGGGACTTTGAGGATTTTTTTTTGTTTGTAAAATTTGTTGTTATTGTTTTGACTTCCTAAAATTTCTGTAATGTTTTATGGGTATATTCTAAATGTAAAACAAGACATCTTTAGAGTTATGATTTGAAGTAGGCAGCCCTTAGTTAAGCAGTAATGCCGTTGGAGCTGTGAAGGCGTATTATAGACCTGGTATTCTCTGTGTTTTGGAGTCAGAAGCATAGAACACTTTAGGAGTTATTGGAAACTTAGAGGTGTTTCTGTGGAGAGCATAATGGGGTTTTGTTGCTTTCCTGTCTGACTTTGATATCCTAGTTGATTTGAAATCATCCCTGACATGCCTAGAGAACTCAGAGCTCTAAATTAGGGGTTTAGGGACTTAGAGCAGCATTTAGAATTTTAATGACTTCCTTACTAATTTTCAGTATCCCCAGAGGGAATCCACAAAGCTATAATATCCCATGGGACTGAATTTCCTTTATTCATTGACATGGGTTAGGAACTGTCCATCGAGAACCAAAAATAGAATATTTTCTTTCTCTAGTTCAAAGGAAATTTAGTTTAGTTTGAAGATGTGGTAGAAAACCATCATGTAAGATATGAAGATTTTCTTTCACTGAGACCTCTTACTTTCTTTACTGGAGGTATCACTGGTTAAAAGCTAGCTATGAGCTTTCTTTTGCCAGAAAGCCACAGATAGGAAATTGCTAAAATAACTTTGCTGTAGAGAAAAATAATTCAATTTCCATGCTTAGGTCTGGCATTGTACTAGAAAAATGTATAAGAATAGTGACTTTTCTATTTAGTCTGCCCAAAATATAGTGTACACACACACACACACACACACACACACAAGGCTGCCATATGGGATACACAAACACAAACCTTGAAATACCCTCAAAAGACCTTTCTTACCAGCCATGGTAGGTATTACAAGAGCTGAACACTAACGCTCATATACTACTATCATAGGGTAGCTCTCAGGTTCCCTTCTGGAGCTCATTTAAGCTTATAAAGGAAATCTGGTTTCCTGCCTCACAGCAAGAAAAGCCAAAAGACACTGCTAGAGCTAGGCACAGTGACATCAAAAAGTATGTGACTATGAGGAAGCAGGAAAAACAATATGTTCCTTCTGTGTTGTATGAAAAGAAAAAGATACCTTTTAGGAACATCTTTATCTGAAATGGTCAAAAATATTAAGTGTCCATACTTTATCTTATTTACCAATTAACTGGAAACTAAATTTTCATCAAGTTCCACTTCCTCTGATGCTGCCAGATAATTGAGGAGTTAGCTGTACATAGTTACTATAAGGTGGTAACACAGTTAACCTGATATCTAACATTACTCCAAAAGCACTTGTATATACAAATTATAATGGATCTTAAATTTGTTAACCTTAACTACTTCTGAAATAGGAGGGGAAGAAAGTTTATAAGCCCTGACAGCATTAATGAGATGGGGCCCTTCATAATTAGATAGTGATTGCTCTGATCTGGTGAGTTATAGATTATAGGCATCAGGTATTTTCTTACCTTTTTTGCATATAATGATAAATGTTTTCATTTTCTTTTTTTCTATAATCTTTCCTCTCCTCCTTAATACATCTTTATTTCCAATTCTCCTCAAGTTAGTTTGACTTATTTGGGCTGTGTTATAAAGTAGCAGGACAGTAGAAAATATTTCCAGTAGAATTTTTGCTTAAAAAAAATCACGTGGGATCCAAGAAGAAATTATCTTCCTCTTGAAATTGACTGATCTGTAACAGGCTGTTGGATTCCCTTGTTTCTGAAGTGATCTGATCTAAAGTGTAGTGGTGATATTCACAGTCCCTAAAACCTGTCTCTTTTCCAGTTTACATTCCATCATTGTTTTTGTAGCAACTTGTGAATCAAATTGATCTCAACAGGCCTCTGAGTCGTAGAGAGCAGTGAATGTCCTCTATAGCAGTCTTTTTCATTTGGAGTTTGTATGGTGAATGAGATCACCTATTAGTAGACCTATCTAAGACCTTTTAATGGATTTTTTTTTTAATACTAGAGAATAGTTGATTTATAATATTGTGTTGTTTTCAGGTGTACTACAAAGTGATTCAGTTATACATACACATATATCTACTATTTTTCAGATTCTTTTTCCATATAGGATATTACAGAATGTTGAGTAGTGTTCCTTTTGCTATATAGTAGGTAGGACCTCTTAATGGATATTTCAGTGTCTTTTGGGTGGCTCTGACTTTGAGGGATCTGTTAAAACTAACTTATCTCCATGCACATAGCGTGAACTAAGTAGCCTGGTAGTTATCTGCACTGTATCTCATATTCTTGCAAAACTGTAGTGTTTTGACCTAGTAGTAATTATTATATCAGTTTTTATTTATTAATGGTAACTGATCAAACTGAATTTACTTAGACTTGTAATGAATCTAACTAAACTAGCCTCATTGCAGAAATCTCTGTTTGTCATCTGCCTACCAGACAGATTTTATTTTTGGTCCTACTTGGCTTCAGGAATCCTTATATTCTTGTGTCTTTATCCTTGCACATTCTGAAATCTCCCTAAAGAGGAGTTACTCTTATTGCTTCAGATCAAAACACCAAGTGAATCTGGAGTTTGGGAAAATATTAATGTTCAAAAAGAATATGTTGATTTCTTCCAGAGTTGTAGCTTATCTGCATCTTGACAACTTTTTAAAGATGTATGCAGTAGTCTAATTGGTCTATAAAAGGGCTGCTTGTGGCTTTTACAGTGATTTTGAAAGATGGAAGGGCCTAGGTAAGAGTCCATCCAACTTTCACTTGGTGTCGGGTACCACAGCATAGTTTCTCAATATGCTTTTGTTAAGTGTTACTGTATCTCTTTATTTTCTTAGCACTAATATAGGGAGTTATTTCTATTTTTCCCATGAGAACCAAACCAGTTTTTATGCCAATACAAAAATTCATCAAAGTGCTATATGAAAATTGCATTTAAAATAGGTGGACATCATTTGGAGAGTATTTATTTAAGTCATGTAAGTTGCTTTATAAAATTGGGACTGCATACACTTTTTTTTGTCTACCAGCGATACCTCCCCCAAAATACAGTAACTTTTTTCCCCCCTAATTATTGAGAAGAAGTACCTGTGGTTCCTGTGAGTTTACAGCTGTTTTCTAACTTTGCCATGCTCCAAGGATAGCGTGACATCACTGGCATCCTTATTGGAAATCTTTCATGAGATCTGGCAGAACTGGCAGGGTAAACAGCCTCAAGTGTGCTCAGAAAATTACCTGTGCATTTGGATTCTGCTGTCTCTTTGTCCCCAAATTTCAGTCATTGGCGTTAAGTGTGGTATGAAGTGCTGCTTGAATTCTGTTCTTGTGTTAGGTTTAGAGAGAGGGAGAGAGAGAGAGAGGGAGAGATCCCTGACCTCATGGGATTTAGAGGAAGCATTTAAGTCTTTCCTAGTTCTGGAGACCTTGATAACTTTAAGAACCAAAAATGTAATGTTTATTGAATACTATGATGTCAGTGTATAGTAATCTTAAAGCTATGTTAAAATGTACTTCTCATGTCTCCAAACATCCTGCCTTCTTTTGTGACTACATCCTTCTTTTAGCCAAAATAACAACCTAACCAGAGTTCAATATTCAATATCCTTCTCTGACAGATGTTTTCTGGCGACGGCCTTCCTGCATTTATGAATTCTCTCCCAAGAAGCAAGAGAACACCTGCAGGAAGTGAATCAAGATGCGGAACACAGAGGAATCATCACCTGCTTTAAAAAAATAAAGTACTGTTGACAAAGATCATTTCTCTCTATTTGTTCCTAGGTGTAAAATTTTAATAGTTAATGCAAAATTCTGTAATCATTGAATCATTAGTGGTTAATGTTTGAAAAAGCTCTCGCAGTCAAGTCTGTGGTGTATTAATACTGCCTTATCTATTGTTTGTAGTCATTTTAAATAGCATGAGCCTTGTCCCTGTAGTCAGTAGGGGGCAATCTTGCTTTTATTCATCCTCCATCTCAAAATGAATTTGGAATTAAAATATTTTAGTGTAAGATATGTATAATGCTGGCCATTTAAAAAAGGGGTTTTCTCAAAAGTTAAAACTTTTGTTATGACTGCATTTCTGCACATAACCATTTTGCTGTTAAAATTAATCTAGAAATTTATTTAATTGTACTGTGAGCACCTGGAAGCAAAATCATAGTGCAAAATACATTTAAAGTGTGGTCAAGAATATGTTCTTAATTGGTAAAAAATAAGCATTAATTTCTTATAGTCTGTATTCTAATTTTGCAGTACCTTATTCTGTGTTGTGTACCTAAGGGATTGTAAAGGTGTTGTCACTGTATAAAATAGAAAGGGCAAGGACAAATGCAGCATAATTACTAATAAATTGCAATTCTTGACACTTTCTATACGATTGGAACCCCTGCCCCTTTTTTTCTTTTTCTTTTGTCTCCTGATGATTAGGCCAGGGGCTAGGAGTAGAGAGGGGGTTAGGTACTAGGAGCAAAGAAAGAATTAGCTTGGAACTTTTGAGATGATCCCTAACATACTGTACTACTTGCTTTTACAATGTGTTAGCAGAGACCAATGTGTTATAAATGTAGAGTGATGTGCTTTCTGCCAAGTGGTAATTCACCCTGGTTTGCTATGTTAAAGCTGTAAATACAACAGAACATTAATAAACGTCTCTTGTGTAGCAACTTTTGCTGTGGATTACTGTTTTAATTTCTTGGTTTGCACTTATTAATTGCCAAGGCAGTTTTTCCTCATCTTCATTCATATAGATACATACACAGTCATTCACTAAACACAAAAACTGGTCTTGGGCCAGTTTTTTTCTTTTTTTAGCACAGGAAGTTTCTTTCATATCATATTCAGTATATTCCTAAAAAATGTAATAGTTCTTCAAAAGACAATGGGCTAAAATAAGGGAGGTTTAAGTCCTGTGAGCAAGTGCCCAGATGAAGCTAAACTTTCTCATTCCTCCTGATTTTCTATTCTTGTCTCAGTTGTGTTCAATTTAGAGACCAGTAGTTTTTATAATATCAGCTGTTTGGTTTTTTCCCCCTTCACTTAATATATAAGGAAAAAATATAGCAAGATGCTCAAATAACTACACAAACCAGCAGCATGGTATGATAGCTGCAAATGTTAATTTATTTGCTGCATGTGAACATCCAGGATCAGCTTAGGAAGTGAGCGTTCAGGGGTAATGCATAGAAGTGTGCATTATTTGAAAGCCAAACAGGAAAACTGAGTGCCTCCTGGAACAATGTTTCAAAGACTACTTATTCTAACTCATTTATTGATTACAGTAAGTAATAATATAACATTGTTCTTGTTTACAAGTTATATTTTACAATAGATACAGTCTTGAAAGTCTCTGAAGATTTTTTATATTTTGAATTAGATTGTACCAACCATAGACTTTGGTGGAGTTCATAGCCTATCATGTTCTAACAGTCTGAATAAATTTGGACATTGCAACAGAGAGAGCTATTTAAATTATCTTACAGGACAAAATGGAGGGGCCCTAGATCACATTAACTAAAACACTGTAGTTTTGCTTTGTGTTTACTCTTTAGGTCTTTTGCCTTATTTGATTTTGTGTGTTTGTATTTCTGCATATTTGGTGGTCTTTAAGACTTTGTTATACGTGAATGTACTGTTGGTATGCTTTAAAATTAATTAGGATGATGATTTCTCTCTTTCTTAAATGTTCTAAAAATTCAAGTCTTTGCAGATATATAAGTTACCTGGGGTCCTCACAGTTAGGGTGGAAATGTTTGTTTTGCAGTATTTTTATTTTTCTCTCTCTTTTCTGTCTCCCTTTGGTGGGTTCATTATTAAGAATAACCCTTTCAGATAAAGGAGAAGTGTTTAAATTATTTGATAGGGAATACTGAGGAACCACTGTCATTTGCACAAGGTTATGGAATAAATTGGCTTTGACCTTGGGCTGAGGGACAGCTGGAGCTCATCTATGACTTCAAAGGTCCCTCTTGTCTCTTGACTTGCTGTTGCCAATTGGAATGATGCAAAGAAGTTATTTGACTTGAGCTGTGTCCCGCTGTGGGTTATTAGTAACCCAGATAAAATTTCTTTTAGCCTTCGTTATACTCTTACACTATATTTAAAGGTAGAAACAACTCCTGAAAGGGAGTTTCAGGACCAAATGATAGTAAGTGGTTGCCTGAGGTGTCAGAGTTCTAGGTGAGAATCAGGAAAAATATACCCAACGGATGGAGTGCTGGCCTCAGCTTTGAATCCGACTTTACCACCTCTTATGGATGTCTGACCTTATTGAGGGGTTGGATAGACCATTATTGAAAAATCACTTGCTCCTAACACTAGTAAGCACTGATAATCAAATTTTAACTTAAAACTTGCCAACAATAGACACAGACAGTACATTTATGTAAAATACCAGAGAATAACTTATGAAAAAGTAATGTGGGGCCTACTACCTACCTGGACCTAGTTTTTTGTGAAACCTTAATGATGAATGCAGGAAAACCATGCATGAATATAAGATGTAGCTTAATTTTCAAGTTTGGCTGATGGTGTTTAGCTAGTTAGATTTTCACCTTTTCAGGCTTTCTGAAGATAATTTGAGGGATGATGAGAGGTGTAGCAAAATGCAAATATGTATCTGTAGATGGTTTGTGCATTTAAAACAATTCTTGCATGTTTTTAAGCCTAAATAGCAGTTACAGTCTCTAAGGCCGATAAGGTGAGATAAGTGAGAGCGTTTGGTGCACCACCACCACTAAAGGTAAGTACTGGAGGTGTAACTTTTTTATAGTGTATGGTTGTCCCCATTTAGAGCACCCACAAAAAGTGCTGTTTGACAGGGAACTTCTGAGTATTGGCGCTCTGTATGTTCTGCTGCTGAAATGGAGGACATAGCAAAGAAAGACACCAAAATTCTTAGAAGGGTAAGTTCAGGTCGAGAGTAAAAGACTTTCAGGAGGAAAGAAGTTACAGAAACTGATTTTGTGTTCTAAAAAGGGGCTCTTTGATAACCCAGTTCCTTTCTTACCTACAGCTTTATGACCTATAGAAAGAACCTGCTCTTCGGACAATCTAAGTGGAGAGCTTTCCTCCTGAGGGTAGTTTCTCTGTCTAGTAATTTGAAATAGTCCCATTTGCTTCGTGGCATTTTGGTCCCCTCAACCCTCCAGTTAGTCTCAGAATTTGTCACTTGTAGTATAGATGCTTGTCTCTTTTTGCTTAAAAGTCTGTTTTATTTACCAAAAAGTGTTGCATTCTGATTTTGAGAGTTTTAATTCAGTTGGCAAATGAGTAAGATGTAAACTTAAAGGCAAATCTATTAAATCTGAATATAGAATATGTTAAATAATGAGAATTATCTTGTGTTTATGCAGGATTTCATCCAGGTCAGAAACTGGAATGTAGTTTTGTGAAATAGACATCTCCCAACCCTGCTTTGTATGTTGTTCATTCAGCTCTAAAAGTGATTTGTTTTATCATTTATGTGAGAAATTAAATGTTTCACAGACTTTTCCCCATCTTTATGTGATTGCAGGTTTATAGACAACAAAATGGAGAAAAGTGGTTTCCCGAAATCTTATACAAAGATTAGTGCTGAACTGCTGAGAAGTCCATATTTATTGTTATTCATTAGTTGTCTGGAAGGTTCACCAGTGGGTCAAAAACCTAAAAAAACAAAACAAAAAACTCAGATATAGGGATGGTGATTTCTTGCCACAAAGTATAATTAACTAAACTATAGAACTGAGGGAGTGCTGCCTTCTGACTCTGAAACCCAGCCTGACCCTCTCGGAAATTCACCCCGTGCTGCACTGATTTTTCACCTTGCTAGTTAGGGTTTGCGTTCACATCCCCTACTGAGAGCTGCTTCCTCCATTTAAGCCAGTTACTTCCTGAGCCACGGAGAGAGGATTGGAGCAACCTATTATCATAATTCAACTAGAGTTATACTTGATGCAACATTCTTTTCATTTGCACAAGAGTCCGAAATGCCTAAAATGTCCCCTTAAGTGAGGTTTTAGAAAGAATTTTGTCATCTACTTCCTGATTCCACGTTTTATTTTGACAACATTTCTTAGGCTGTATGTGGCAGTCACTAGGTTAAGATGTCATTCTGGTCATTTTAGTATGTTGGGTTTTTTCTCTGATTATCAACATTGAGGGGTTTTATACTCATGGGAGTTTTTTTTTTTTTTTCCCAGTTTGCATTTTAACTAGGTTGCAGATAAATTACCAAGTGAGCCACTGGATGGATCCATATTTTCACCAATCCTTTTATTACTAGCATCATTTGGTACTGTGTATGTAGTTCTTTTAAGAACTGATTACTGGTGGGCTACAGAAACAAAAGTAGCATTCCCTTTTTTTGAAGGGGGTGGTTTGGCTCAGTAAGTGTCTAACCCTGGATCCCTGTAACCATGGTCATGTGTATGAGAAAAGCCTTTTTGGGTTAGTTGTATTTGTTTTCCCTGTGGCTATATGTGTGAGATGCATTTTAATATGTATGTAGGTCTTGCAATTATTTTTGTCCTTAAATGCTTCTGTGATTTAGCAGTTCTCTAGATTTAGGTATTAAAACTTAACTTGTTCTTCTAATCCTCATCCTGTAGAATTTACAAATGGTCAGACTTGGTTCCTGCTGCAGTTCCACAGACCTTCTGAAAAAGGATAATGGGTAAATACTCATCTCAAACCTTCACGTTTCATGGAAGAAGCCTGAAAAGCATGTATTGTTGGTTAGTGACTAAGTCATGTCTGACTCTTTTGCGACCCCATGAACTGTAGCCCACCAGGCTCCTCTGTGCATGGGATTCTCCAGGCAAGAATACTGGAGTGGGTTGCCATTCCTTCTCCAGGGGATCTTCCCAACCCAAGGTTGGAACCCATGTCTCCTGCAATGGCAGGTGGATTCTTTACTGCTGAGCCACCAGGGAAGCCCAGAGCATGCATACCTACACTTAAAATTATGACTTAATTTTTCATTAGGGTATTTTCATGACATTGACTGTTCAGTAAAATTAAGAATTACTTTGTCTTTATGTAGGTCTTCTCAAAGCTCATGGCTACCATATTTTCTTCTTTGTATGGCAGCACTATGGGAAGGAATGTGTCAGCAGAGCCATGGGGAAAGGCCATAGGGAAAATAATTTCTGAATATTTGGCTGTCAAAGAGGGATCATAGACTCTTCCCTGTAGGTCTTAAAAAATAGGGTCAATCCTTGTTTGAATTGGCTTAAGGGTAGAGGAAAAGGAATTGATTAGCAGGACCCTGAAAGTCCCCGAGAACTCTAGAGGTTTGTATGTGGCCCAAGTCTGTGACAGATGGAAGAGTAAGTTTAACAGATGTCACGTCTGCTGTTCCCAGGCTATGCTCCCTTTAATGTGGTGACCTTCTGTGAACACTGTCTCTAAATAGTCTGCAAAAAGGAAGGGAGTGTGTTCAAACTTCTGGGAAACCTAAGTTGGGTGGCTTTTTACCAGTTTACCAGCTACAGTTTAAGATCCATTAATAAAAAAAATTGTACTTTGTCAGAACCCCAAAACAGGGACTCAAAAAAGCACACTCTAGTTTCCAAATTCATTTTCAACCTTTGCATATTCTGAAGGATTTTAGTTAAGATGGCATTCCATAATGTTACTTTTAAGACTCCTTTTCCTAAAGGACCATGGGATGAAGAAAGAAAGAAGTTTAGGTGGGTAGGGACAGCCCTGGAGGAAATGAAGTCTTGTTTGTTAAGAGAGGGGACCTGTGGAAGAGTGTAGCAAATCCATTTCTTTTGTTCTTTGCTTCTGCTTTAATCCTTCAAACTCACAGGATAAGATTGCCAACTAATTGCTGGGAGCCCCCTATAAAAGAGGATTGGTCTAAACTGAAGAATAAATTTAAAGAGTGACTAAAATTTTTTTAAAAATCCTCTTTTATTCAAGTCTTTTTTTTTTTTAACATATGATTATGTCCTCAAGAAGTGATTGGATACCTTCTTGAGAGATTTTCTTTAAAAGAGAAAGGGAGAAGAAAATGTTTGAAATTTCAAAGACTCTTTTCCCCCTTCCACTGTAGGATTTATGTAAGCGTGTGATGAACTAAATTCATTAGGCTGTAGTTTAAACTTTAAGAAAAAAAAAAAAAAGACTAATGTGTTTTATGGTGGCATTTTTATACAAGTTGCTCACTGGTAGAAGTATGTTGACTATTTTAAAGTGCAATTTGATCTTTTAGAGGGAGACATTTAAATTCTCTGAGTATACCCACTGTACTTAGGACAAATTATTGTGTTTTTACTTTGGTGCCAATCTCAATCGTGTCCTCATTGGGTGCTTGTTTTCAAATAGTACCAGATCCATCCAAAAACAGTATACTAAAAGTCATTAAAAGCATATCAAGTTTTAATAGCAAGTCATGGATACTTTTACTGCCTTTTATTTATTGCCAGGTATATTTTATTAGAAGGAAAGGTAAATAAATGTGTTTTGCAGAAAATATGTAGTGCAAGTCAGCTTCAGTAGCAGTTATTATTTTTTAATTTGATGATGGAGCATTTACACACTTAGTTTATTAGTGAACTCCCATAAAACTTTTAGGAACACAAGGGCAAAGCAGAGGTCATGAGTTTACCCAGGCTGGCCTTCTAGAGCACTGCTTTGGTGACATCAGACACCCGAAGGGAAGCCAAGACACTTTCCTCCATCCTCACATACCAAGTGGCTTTGGCTTCACCTCCATCTGTGTATTTTATTCCCTTTGGAAAAAAATCACAGATGAAATTTAGATAATCACCTGTGTGTTAGAAGTGATAAAGTCCACCTTCTGAAAAATATGGTTTCTATATATTATACATATTTTTGATCCAGATTTAAATTTGTATTTCTTGTAAATAACTTTATTGAGATATGATTGACATACAAAAAGTGATACATATTAAATGTATACAACTTGATGAGTTTGGAGAATGGTTTACATCTATGAAACTGTTACCACCACAGTCTATGCCATGAACATATCCATCACCTCCAGAAGTTTCTTCCTGCCTCTTTATTGTCTTTTTTTTTCCTTTGATGATAACATGTAACATAAGATCTACCCTCTTAGCAGGTTTTAAAGTACACAACAGTGTTGTTAACTATGGGTACTATGCTGTACGGTCGATTGCTGGGACTGATGTATGATGGAAATGCTCCAGCTTCTTGAATACAGATGTTTCAGGCCATCATTTGATAAATACTTATTTCTTTTAGTTGGCTATGATGTGTATGACCTTGTGTTGCCTATGGTGTACACATAATTTGTGCAAGGGAGCCCTTGGGCACAAGGAGGTTCTGGTGAGGGAGAAGCCAGCACATAAGACAAAGTGCTTTCCTATGCAAGAAATCATGATACACCAGCCTCTTCTCTGCCTTATTTGCATAGAGATGTAAGAAGTTTACTGTACTTTTCAAGTTATAATGACCTGTTCCTAACCTTAGTTTTCACCAGAGGAGCACTAAAGATCTTCTTAAAGACAAATACCCTCCAAGCAGAGAGACTCTTATCACCTGTGGAGCCAAGAAGGATGAGTGGGAAAACATCTCCGCCCTCTTGTGAAGCAGGGACCTGGAAAACCACTGTCAGGGGAGAGGCTCTCACGAGTCAACTTGCTCCCCACTTGCCAGCTATGTGGTCCTAGGTTATTTGCTTGCCCTGTTCAAACTTTGGTTTCCTAATCTGTGTTCCAGAATCTTTTCTCACAAGGCCACTTTAGTTCTAAACAAGATAATATAGTTAAAGAGCCAGTCACCAGGAGACAGCTCCCCAGCTAGCTACAGCACTGGATCCAAGGGCAGGACGTTAAAAACCCAAATCTGTTGTTCAGACCCCGGGCATTCATTTCCTTCTGAGGACCATATAGCTTTCATAAATTCCGCCTTTCTTCATTCCTTCACTTTGTCAAGGCTGTCATTAGACCATCCCTAATAAATCAGACTGCTTTTTTCCGACTAGACTCCTGCTGCCCAGATGAGAATATGACTTACCCTTGCTTCTCTGGTAATACCATCATGTGTTTCTGTAGGCCCTTATATTTATATCCATGTTCATTTGATCCTCACAGATTACTATAAAAGGGATCATTGCGCGTTCCTTACCACCAAGCCACCAAAGTCTCCCTCCCCTTGGCAAACGATTTTTCAACACTCAGTCACATCAAAACACTCTATAAATCCAATAAACTCTGATTCCCATTTCCTTTCCTGAGTTCTGTAGGCTGAAATTCTGGCCTCCTTTTTTCTCTGGCCATTTGTATTATATGACAAGATTTGCCATACACTATCTTTGTGTGGATTTAAGTCTTCAAAGCATCCTTTGAACTCCTTATCCTTCGCCTTATTTCTTTCTGCACTTGCCTTAAATTCTTTGCTACTTTGCCAGCTCTTCACCAGCTCTTCTTTACCTGCTGCTCTGCACTTCCCCCTAACAAGGTTTCCAGTACTTCATGGATCACTCTCCCTGGCTTTGCTTTTGCCTGTCCCTACAAGTCTCTTCTCTCCCGCTGTAGTGAGGGCCATCTCCTTGCCTTCCTCCTCATCTAGCCTGGGCCATGGTGTCTAGTTACTCTCTGCCTTCTTCACCTTCCTGCTGAACCCCACCCAGCAAGATCACATGCTCTATTTTCTTTCCTGAATCTCACCAGTTAGCATCCCTGAATGCCCCCAGGTAGATGCTTCCAGCCAATCCACTCCCACCCCATATGCCTGCCTGTTTGCTTCTTTCATGTAGGACGTGGGGAACTTTGCACAGATGAGACCTTTATGGGCTCACCTCCTCTCCATGCCCTTCTGTGTTAGTTTGGTTTGGTCATTAAACAGAAGACATTGGAGTGTCCTCTGCTCACTGTTCTTCCCCTCTCTGCATGGACACAAATGATTTATGCATG
This sequence comes from Antilocapra americana, assembly GCA_007570785.1. Taxonomy (NCBI): domain Eukaryota; kingdom Metazoa; phylum Chordata; class Mammalia; order Artiodactyla; family Antilocapridae; genus Antilocapra; species Antilocapra americana. Next base: position 10,620,008 of record ML661893.1, on the reverse strand, counting down.
CGTCTCTGGAAGACATGGTCTCGATGGAAAAGCTCCTGGCAGTTGCCTAACCCTTATCTTCACAATCCTCTCGATGTCCCTGAACCATCTTCCAACAAATACTAGGATTCTGTGTTTTTATTTGGAATTTTATCTTCTAAAAATATCTTTAACTGTTAAAAAATCAAATAAAATGTCTATTGAAATGTGTATGCAACTGATACACATTTGTGCTCTCATTTACACCTAAGTGGAATAAGGAAAAACTGAACCTATAAATGAATTTATTCAATAAAAGTAGTATTCTATCTGCTTTATAAACGGGGTCTCAATAAGATTTTGTTTACAAAAATGTTCCCTAGTTTAAAAAGGGGGGGGGCTTGAAAACCACTGCACACCCCACACCCCTCTGCAGCAAATCATCTCTCACTGTGCCTCAACCTATCAGACAATCATACACTTCCCCGCCTTGATCTTACAGGACTTCAGAAGATACCCTGATTTTGCAAAAATAACCAACAAATCGAAAATTCAACTCTAGTCCCACTACCTCCCAAAAGCAACTGTTTGGTTTTTGTTTTTCAGCCTTGGTTTTGTGGCTTTATCATTTTTACATAGTGTAGGACTAGCCACCAGGATAGTTTGGTGAGATGAGGTCTCTTATTAAGTCATTCTGCTTGTTAGCAATTTAAAAAAAAAAAAAATTTTTTTTTTACGGTCTTGCTGCGGTGGAGATTATGTTGCCTCTCCCTGCTTTTCAGCTAGTTCTGATGAATCCTAAAAGGTAATGTCTTTAAAGCCAACTTCTAATGCCTCTTCTTTCCACTGTTTCATTCCTAAAGAGACTGACTAGGATTTTGCAACAATTATAACAAAGACTTCCCATAATCTTAGTCTTTCATTCATAGTGTGACCAATACATTTCCATTTCTCTGTTCACCTGATATTCACATCCAACTTTTTCGCCCTAAGGATCGAACCTACTGTAAGATTGCTATGTTATAGATGCCTATCATAGATACATAGTCATGGATACTCTTTATGGAGTATTTGCCATGGGCTAAGTACCCTGCTGCTTCATTCTTTATACATATTACCTCATTTAATCATCATCCTAAATCTTTGAGGTGGGTAGTCCTATTATCCGCACTTTACACTTTAAAAAACGGAGGCCCTTTTTAAATCAGGGAGGTTAACAGACTTCCACCTTACAGCTCCAAGGTGGTAAGGCTGAGGTTGATTGGGTTGGTGGTGTTAAGGGTGTGTGAACTGCTAACAAAGATGCAGCACCTCTCCTGGGAGTGCACCTACCCCATTCCTTCTTTTTATTCTCTTGCCCCTTCATGATCTATAGACACTTACTATTTCATTGCCCCAAGGCTTCCAAGCCAAATTCCCTTTGCTGGAGTGGGAGTGGATTCTGGCCTGAAGGCACAGAACATCAAAACAGTGGCTGACCTTGGCCTCAGGCTCCCCAGCTCATTTCACAGGATTCTTTAATCCTCCCTCTAAGCCAGTGAGGCAGGCCTAACCAATGATGTGGGTCTTTCTAGTTACTACTCAAGTGAGATGATTCCTGCAGGCTCTTAGAGCTAATGCCAGGCAGAAACAGGACAAGACCCTCACTCTGTCTCTCAGATTACACAGAAGGACAGCTTAAGACAGAGTATTTCAATACTAATTTCTTCTTAATGGCTTACATTTATTCAGCACTTTGTGTATCTAAGTGCTGTTATAGTACTTTTCATGCATAATAATCTTTTAATCCTACAATAATTCAGTAGTAAAAGTTCTATCATCCCCATCTTATGCTGAGGGAGGTGGCTCAGAGTAGTTGAAAAACTTAGGTAATGTCACACAGAACACAAAGCAAGAATCCAAACCTAGGCACTCTTTTTTATTTTTGGCTTACAAGTTTGGTTTTTGTTCTTGTTTGCTGAAGTATAGTTGGTTTACAATGTTGTATTAGTTTCAGGTGTACAGCAAAGTGATTCAGTTTTATATATATATTCTATATATGTATAACATATAATACATATATTACATACATATTCTTTTTCAAATTCTTTTCCCTTATAGGTTACTACAAAATATTGAGTGTAGTTCCATGTGCTATACATAGGTCCACATTGTTTATCTATTTTATATATAGTAGTGTATATATGATAATCCCAAATTCCTAATTTAGCCCTCCCTTCCTCTCTTTCCCCTTTGGTAACCATAAATTCATTTTTATGTCTTGAGTCTATTTCTGATTTTTAAATTAGTTTGTTTGTATCATTTTTTAAATTTAGATTCCACATCAAACCCAGCCACTCTTGACCACTAATCAATACCTCTTCGACCTCCTCTGCTTTGTTTTTTACAAAAGTAATCCATGTTGATTATGGAAACATTTCTAAATGTTTTTTAGAAATTAAAATTAAAATTAACATTAAAATCTAAATGATTTTATAAAATTTGCCTTTTATTATTAATACTAAATCTGAAGTACATTTTTAGCTTCTTAAAATGCCACTAATTCAAATGTGTACAGGTGTGAACTTTAATGGGAAGAGTATATCACCTTTGGACTGCTAAGAATAATCCTGGTTTCATGTCAGAGAAGGGTGTTTGAAGCTGCCCAACTGATAGATGTATTGAGCTATTTGTGAGAAACTGCAGTTCATGGAGTCACAAAGAGTCAGACACAATTAATAACTGAACAACAACAATAAACGTCTTCATTTAGATTTGAGAACTGATTACTGAAAATAAATTATATCAACAGGTCTTCTGTTACTAGTCTCATTCTTTTACATTGAACTTTATTTTTTATACTGGTATTTAGGGTAAGATCTGTTGCAAACTTGAAATGAAACAATCCATAATATTTTATTTTCCTTTAACAGACTTTTCCAAGAGCTTTATAAATACTATAACCAATGCTTATCAAACTGTAACTGGCATATGCATTGCCTGGGGATCTTGTTAAAGTGCAGATTCTGATTTAGAAGTTTGGGTCTGAGGCTCAAGCTTCTACATTTATAACAAACTCCCAGATGATGCCCAAAGTACAAGTGAGGCTCTTATCATCTTAATATTCAAGAAAGAAATTCAAACTCAGAATGTAAATTTACAAACTTTTTTTGCTAAATAAACCAAAATTCAAAGAGTTGTGAGAAACACCTGCTGTCCTTCAGCTCCATAGCATCTGACTTTCTTGGAGTTTCTCTGGGCTTAACCTTGACTCCTTTTTTGATTGATATTAGGGCACTTGGGGAAACTCACCAGCTTCCCACTCCTTCCTTCTTTGTGAGGTAAGTCATTCATCTCTTACCCACTGGTGTGATGTGGGTAGGTCATGGCTTGAACTAGCTTATCATATGTCCTGCTTGAAGGATCTGCAGTGAATTTTCTAGAAAGTATTTTCTCAATCTCAGTTGTTCAGAGATGGCTGTGAGAGGGTAGGGGGCAGAGAGAAAGATTTGGAGCCCTAGGATTGAAGATCAGCTTGATCCTCCCCGTGTGCACTTGTCAGATAAAGAGCAGGAAAGCTTTGCCTCTCTCCCACCCCCACTCCGCCTACTCCGAGCCTTGGCCATGTCCAGAATGGACTCCGGATGGCAGTTGCAGATGCTCAGAGCACAAAGGGTTTCTTGTTTGTGCAGGGGTCTATCAGTGTTTAAATAGAACTGGCGGAAGCACAGGCACACCATATCAGCAGCTTATCAGGGCCCCTGGTTTTCCATGTACATTTGCTGGTCTCTTGAGTTTACCCAGCTCCATTAGCACCAAGTTAAAAATTGCAAGGCCAGGCTGTACTGCACTGAGATAGGGTGGAGAGAACAAGCCAGTTACTGAGTGTAGAGGGGTGTGTAGGTCCTTGAGATCTTATTTGCATTCTGCCCATGTAGAGAGTAAAGCTGTGGTAGCCTTTGTGTTAAGAGGCAGTCAGAGAGAACCAAAATCTAGTTTAGGAATGCATCCAGAAAATGGGATGATGCCAGGCCTCCCTGGGGCAGAAGTAGTAGAGGTACCTCTTGTAATCCAGCTCTCCATCTTAGTTGATCAGGTCTGCAGTCAGCTGACGAGGAAACGGCTAAAAGAGGTATCAGAAATGAATTCCTTAGAATTTATGCAGTTTGGGCATTTGCATGTGTGTCTGTATACGTATTTCTCTGGGAGCAGATCCATGACCCAAAGGGGTAAATGTTCCTGTACTATTTGGATTGCATCTTCCTGGAAGGAACTCTTTAAGACAGATTGATGAATAGCCTGCTTTAGCAATGAGTACCTTCCATTTATAATCCTTACTCCTACTTTTGAAATTCTTGCTATATGTCAGGTGCTGTGCTAAAGACTTTACTAATATTACCTCATTTAATGCTTAGAACGGTCTAATGAGAAAGGAATGTTCATTTCTGCTTTACAGATGAAGAAGCTGAAGTTTAAAGAGTTGGAATTTGTTCAAGGTCACAGAGCTAACATAATGATAGCTGGCTTTCTGAACCTTGGCTTTCTGATTCCATAGCTCTTAGCATCATGGAAGGCTGTTTCTGGTCTGAGCTTTTAATATACTTTGGTTAACTTGTCAGCTGGCACAGAATGGTCCCAAACTTTGGTTATTTAAAAATCGGCTTCATGGGATTTTTGTCCTATTTATATATCACCTATATTGTTAAATTAGTATTTAGTTTATTTTTTTTTATTATTACTCACTTTGTTATTACTTAGCCTCATCCTAAGCAATATTCATGAAATAACCATTGATGTACTAACTTCATTTTTCTCAAATTCACACTAAAATAAATACATAACCATTAAAATGAAACATGTTATGCCCCAGCTAACATCATTTAAGGTACTACACTTGAAACAAACCTGATGTAAGATGTAAAAGCTGTGTGTCTCTGTTGCTGCAGAATTGGTGGTGAACTAAAATAGCCTTTCCACTCCCACCCCAGGCAGCCTTTCCCACCCAGGCCCACCTCATGGAGCTGGGTGCTGGGAGCCTCAGAGAAGTGGCTGGGTTGACGCTCTTGTGTCTTTCAGGGCCTGTTTACATTGCTCTAATGAGGCAGCAAGGGCTGCTGCTAAGTCGCTTCAGTCATGGCCAATTCTGTGCTACCCCATAGACAGCAGCCCTCCAGGCTCCCCCTTCCCTGGGATTCTCCAGGCAAGAACACTGGAGTGGGTTGCCATTTCCTTCTCCAATGCATGAAAGTGAAAAGTGAAAGTAAGGACGCTCAGTAGTGTCTGACTCTTAGCGACCCCATGGACTGCAGTCTACCTGGCTCCTCCATCCATGGGATTTTCCAGGCAAAAGTACTGGAGTGGGTTGCCATTGCCTTCTCCGAATGAGGCAGCAGTACCAAGAAAAAGCATACTATACTTCGCTTGCCTTGAGGGGGTTGCAGGATTCCAGAGACTGAGGCAAGAATCTGTAATCAATGCTCTGTGCTCCTGCTGAAAGAAAACTTTGGGATCCTGGGGATTATGGAAGAAATATCCTTGCCAGGGGCAGAATTTGGGTGGTAAGGGATCCCAGACTCTGATGAAAGAGGCCTGTAACCAAACCCCATTTGTTCCCATTTCCATTCTAACCAAATGTCCCTCCCCAAATTCCAACCCTCTGGGCCTTAAATTAAAGGGAAATTTGGAGTCCTATTTCTGAAATTCTATATTCATTTGACCTACAATGTTGTGTCTTTAATACAAGAAGCTAAAGAGTAATTCTTCATTTCCTGACTTGTGCCAAAAGTGTGTTAAGACCCTCAGTAATGGAGCATCCCCATTTCTCTCCCCTCACCCCCGCAACAAAGTTGCAGTTTATGTGTTAAACTTCCTGGTCTTGGATTTTTAGCAAATTGTCATTTGGCAATCCCTTCAACGGGCAAGTAAAACAGAGGACCTGCAGTGGATTCTGGGAGTCTTATTTTCTTTCACCGGCCTGGAGAAGTCATAGTGGGAAAGGTTCTTTTGGGGGACCAGTTGGTTCCGGTCTCTTAGACTAGAGGCACCTGTACCGGAAGTGACGTTGGTCTCTGCGCCGCGGCTGATGTGGTACCTTCCAGACAGCAACTGCCTGCATAGGGTCAGACGGGCTGTTAGTATTTAAGTGTCAAGATGTGAAAATGAACCTGCAAGAAAACGAAGAAAAAAGAAGTCTGCTTTTGGACTGGGCCTGGGCATTTTGCATTCTGACTGTCCTCATCCTTGTAGTTCAGCAGTAGCTGACTCGGGGTTCTTCTCTGGAAGCTGACGTAGGTCCAATTCCGCAAACAAAATTCTAGCTCTCCAGGGGTACAGTTCCTCTGCTGACTGTGCCCCAGAGTGGCACCGCCTGACCAAGGAGTCCCAGGTACAGAGCTTTTAAAAACGTCTCTCACTGGCCTCCATCTTCCACAGCCGCCCTCCTCTCCACAGGAGCCCATGGCTGGAGTTTACAGGAACACCAGGCGCACATGGAGCGCTGCCAGTCGCGGGAGATTCCGAGGGAGATAAAAAGCACATCTTTGACCACTTCTTTACCAAACAGACCTGAGATGTGTAATTAAAGGCCCCGGGACTCTGCTGGAAATAGGTTTAAACTTGAGGTAATCCCTTCTGGCACTTCCTCTTCCTAATAACCATCAACAAAAATCAAACAAATCCACCTGGCTCCAGCCAGTAAGTCTGTAACCAGTAAAGGTCACGGGAGGAGCGATAAGAGAAGAAAGCGGCCACAAACAGCGTTACTGGAAACACATGTCGGGACGTGTTAGAAAGTGACTCCTGCCAGCACCATCCTGGCCCTGAGATGGGCCAGCTCTGCTGTCGAGAAACTCATTCTCTGCCCCTGGGAAGGAACACCAGTGACTCGCGCTGGAGGGGAAGGCAAGTTTGTGGAGCTCCGCCCAGGCTTCGTCTCTTCTCTCTGTAAAATGGGACTCAGCCAAAGAGGCTAGAGGTGAGGCAATTCTAAACGTTGTTTTGAAGTTAATTTCCTCCTTTTACCAAAAGTAATGCATGACCGTTATTGAAAATACTGTTGATAAGCAAAATGAGGAAGAAAATTATTTCCCCCAATTCCACCACACAGTGACTGCCCTGAGAAAATTTTGGTGCATCTTTTTCCAGTATATTTTTGGTTCTTTCATATGTATCTAGATGTGGGCTGCATAAACACACAGGCATGGGAAAGGTTTTTGAACAACTTTCAACCTCTTTGACTCTGCAGGTTGAACTCTTTTTAGCCTGCTTTTAGTTTTAGCCTATCCTGAGCATCTCTTTTCATTGCCTGGAGTCATATCATTTTAAATGTGGGTCGTAGTCCATCACCTGATTGTTGCATAATTTACTTTAATTATGAAACAATATTTAGAATATTGAATATTTAGATTGTGTCCCAATTTCCATCCCTCTCCTCCCCAACTCAGGCAACATTGTGGAAACATCCCAAATATTGGAATTTGGGCTGAAAGGGCGGGCGGTTGGCTGGTTTGAATCTGCCCTGCTGAGCTCAGCATCTTCTACCTCTGCTTTGAAAGGAAAGAGACTTTGGTTTCTCAGAGAGAGCTGGACCCTCACTGGGTGGACTGTGCCCAAGGCACCTTGAAGAAAACACAGGTGACCCTGCAGGAGGAGGTCAAGGGCCAAGCAGGCCCTCCCCAGTGCAAGGAGGCGTTGGCTGTGGAAACCAAGGTTAATCCAGGATGATGTGGCTTGTGGGGTGGGGGTTTGCTAAGGGCAGTGAAATGGAGACCTTTGAGGGCTTGAAAGAACAGGAGTCGGCTTCCTTCCCTTCCTATGGTCCCTTCCTAGGTTCTGTTCCAGACTGAGGGTTGTGATGCTAAAATAGCATCCCGCGGGTCACTGAGGAACTTGGCCCCCAAGGTCATGCAGACCACCTGCCTACTTGTATTCCCTATCTGTATTCCTACTGCCCACACGTATTCCCTATCTGTGACCTGGGCAGCATGGGATTGCAAGTAGGGAAAACTGCCAAGTCAGGACAAGAGCAGAACAAAACTGGTAGAGAACCACATATGGAGCCTGAGGCCTGTTAGCATCTGTAGTTTCCAGGAGAGGAACCTCAGGCAGAGAAATGTTGAGTTACTTGCCCAAAGCCATAGATCAGGGAAAGTGGAACTGAAGTTCCAGCCTTGGTCAGAAGCCAGAACTTGCCCCAAACTATCATGCAGCACATTAGGAAGCATTCACAAAAGCTTTCTGGCTAGGAGGGTTTAGAGATAGAACAATTATAGTTAACAGGGCAGAACGAAGTTGTGAAAAGTGCCCTTGTTCAGTGGTATTTAGACAACTAGCTTTGCAAAAAAACTGGTGTTGGGGGCAGGGCAGGGTGGGAGCAGGTCCTGGAAGCAGCCTGGCCAGAATGGTTTTATATGAATTTGTCACAACAGGAAGTAAGACTAATGGGGCTTCACTGAGTGTTAGCATCTTGGGCTAGGATGCAGCTTGATGTGTTTACTATTTTGAACTGAGTCTCTTAGTTTGAATATCTTTGAGTATAAATATGTAATGTCAGAATTGTTCCATCTCAAATTTGAGTATGTTTCCAAAAATTGGAGTATGACTTTAAAAACCAACAAGGACAGAATTCCAGGTTTGTGCTTTTCCAGATTTTTCTTCTGCCTTGAAATTTGGCCTGTAACACTAATAATTTTGACATGATGGACCAAAATGAAAAAAGGCTTTGGAAGGCAAGAACGTACTTGGCAGTATGTGTGTATTGTAGGATCTAGAAACTGTGTCAGTGAATAGCCTATGGTGAGGAAAACTGTGGAGTCATTACAGCCGCGTGGGAGCCTGAAGACTGTGTGTTTTCAGTGTCATCCTGGGAAGGAGGGAGGAAAATGTGCCGCTGAATGAAATGCCAGCCTACAGAGGTACAGACATTGAGGGAGGGAGGTTTTCTTGGGAGAAGCAGTTGTTGCTGAGATTTTCACTTGCCTACCCACCGCCTCCAACAGAAAAACAATGGTGGCAGGTCTCGGAGGGGTTATTTGCCTACTTAGGGACACTTGGGGAACCCATGTCCTTGGAGCCTGAGCACCTAGAAGCTGTGTGTCACATTTTTCTCCCACCGGATCTCAGAGAACATGCTGAGGTGGGCAGGCCTAATCCAGGAAATGGTCTTAACAGCATCGCTCTGCACACAAACAAGGCTTTCTCCCAGTTGGGGTGGGGGTGGGGGCTTCTGTTGCTCTCTCTGCCTCCTTTCTTGGGTCTCAGGGCTGGATGGGAGGTAGCTGATCCCATCTGCCTGGTGAGTTCCCATCCCTCAGGGAGAATTGGATGGCCTAGCAGCCACGGGCTTGGGAAAATGGGGACCAGCACTGAAAAGGTACCCACCTACCTAAGGACAGAACAGTCAGCAAAGCGTAGCGCCTGGGGTTGACCTTCCGTCAGAAAAGATTTCTGCAAGGTCCTTAGCATCTGTGTGCGGCTCTGCCAGAAGTGACAGCACCCTCCTCCATCTGGGGAGAAAATCCAGGGAACCTGGGTCCTTGAAGGGATTCTGGAATGATTGGGATGGGGGGAGTAAGACCCAACCAGGACAGAGAAGATGGGGAATTGGGACCATCTCTGCACATCTGTTATACTCTTTCCCATCAAATTCAGTATCGCCCACACTTCCCAGCATTGCAGGTGTTAAGTGTATAAAGATAAGACAAGATCCTAAGCTGAAGGAGCCCATAGATCCTCTAAATACTTCATCACATGCACAGTAGCAAGAGGAACCAAGTGCAAAAGCTGATGTTGGGGAAGAAGCCTTGCAGTAAGATTGGTTACTCCTTCACGTTTCTCAGTGTTGTCTCTACAAAGGGATTTAAGTGCCTTTAGAAGAGAGGCCAGGTTTCTGCCTCTGAGCCTTGCAAGATCCTAACCCATTTTAGAGTTCCTGGTAAGTGTGGGGTCAGTGCTTCTAAAGTGACCAACCTGCCTTGAGCCCTGTAGCAGGAGTGGGGCTGAGGCTGATGTACTTAGAGATGACAGCCCCGCAATCTTTTCAGAGGAGAGGCAGATTAGCGTCCATAGCTGGTGAACTCAGGTTCTGCTTTCTGAAATGCCTGTTTAAAGTCTATTGCACATCAGCTGAGCTGCTTTGGGCAAGTTATTTAACAGTCTCTGAGACTGTTTCCCTCTCTGTGGGTGGAGAATGATGCTGCCCTCACAGGATCAGTGCCCAGCTATGGTGGACACTCCAGGCAGGGCTTCTCCAGGCCTCCAGCTCTGAGTCTCTTTCTCTTCTTTCATCAGGCACTGGGTCTGTCTAGAACTGCCCTTCTCCTCTCTACTCTAAGCCAGATTCTGTGGAGGTCCAGAAAGGGATTTATTCTGGGGGGTTGCTTTTAATGAAAAGAGGAGGATTAAAAAAAAAATTGCTTTGCCCTCCTATTGGCTTTTTGAAAGATTGGAGGTCTAACTAGGAGTAAAGACCAAGGGACAGTGGGAGTTTGCTGCCAGCAAACAGTTTGTGAGGTGAGACTTGGGTCACATGTTGAATGCTGTCTAGTTCCCCCCAAACCTGTGCATCCATTGACCATCCCTGCCTGAACCAACTATGTCATTGGTGTGCAAAAGGTGATTCGCTGCTTTTTTTTGTTCCTTTTACATTTCTTACCTAGACTCTGTAAAGAAAAGCTCTCCCTCATTGCGTGGGGCTATCTGATTACCCTGAAATATAGTGACTTCTGAAAAGATGGGGTAAATGCTAAATTCTTTCCTTTTCATGACCAGTTTTCAAAGTAAGGAGTTGAGGACATCTTTGGGACTGAAGACTGAGTGTAATGAAAGGTTAGCATTTTCTCTTCCTTCATTTTCTCCATGTTTGCCTGTAATCCCTCAAGTTTTCAGAAATGGGCTAGAAGCACCACATGGGGCTAACAGCCCTTCCTCAGCAGTGGACCCACCTCAGCAGTGGAGCCACTACTCAGAATTTTCTCCTTCCAAGCGAGGTCCTTAGGTGGGGTCCGGGGAGGGGAGGCTTCATTTCTGGGTCCTGTATTTGCTCCATTTTTGGAATGAGCTGGGAGGGCCTTTGGAGGGAGTGTAGTATCATTTCTCATCCTGAATCTCTTCTTGTGGGAGATCATAGATTTCATCAACCTCTTCATGAATGTTCAGATGTTTCCAGCCTTTATTTTTGCCCCCTTCAAAAGATTAACAGTGGGCTCAATGGATATCTATCCATCATTCACCTAATAATTATGGAGTATGTCCTGTGGGCTTCATCCTAGGGCTAACTCCAGAGGAGGTGCCCCTTAAGGAATTCACCATCCAGTTTGGGGTGAAAGACATGTATACACTGGGAGTAGAGTAGCAAACAGTGTCAGCCCAAATAGACTTGTAGAAATAAGCACCAGCAGATTGTCTGGCTTGATAGTGATTATTTATTGGATACTTTTCCTGTACTAGGCACTTACCTTTAAAATCCCTGGGGGGTAGGTAGACATTATCATCCTATATTTCAGTGAGGATGCTCATTGAAACCGGAGCTCAGAGAAGTTACATAATTTATGGAGGACTTCACAGCTCTTAAATCCAAGAGCTCAGCTCTACCTGAAAGTCCGTGCCCCACTCACCACATCATGGTGTTCTGTTTCCAGCAGTTAAAAGAACCAGGAATTTAGAGAAGATAAGAGACTAACTACAGTTATTATCCATAAGGTATTTGCTACTTTGGAAATCCTTTTACATATGATTGTCAAAATAATATTGTGCTAGCAGTGTAATATTTGTAGGAGAAAATATGTTCATAATCTTACCACTTGAATCTAATAAGTGCTTGCAGTCTTTGTACTTGAGTATTCATACATGATGTTAATCACAGTACCTCTATTATTTCTTTTTTTTTTTTGCTTGGCTTTATATGCATTATAAACATTTCTATGAAGTCTTTATGATTTTAAAGACTGCATCATATTTCATGGAAGAGATGGAGCATAATTTACTTAGCCAATCTACTCTTTTGGGAATCTAAACACTTTCAAGTTTTTGTTATCTGATAAAGTCCAAAGGAGGATCTCTGTGCAGTTTTCCTTTTATCATTTTTATGATGTATTTCCTCAATGAATTCCAAGGAGTTGGTTACCTGGTTCACAAATCTAAGCATTATGTTGAATTGCTCTTATACACCACTCTTTGCTACCAGCAAAGAATGGGGTGCTGTTTTTTCCACAGCCTGATCAGCCCTCGGGAGGCTCTTGTGGTTTACTCTGTGCTGATTTGAAAGGTATATCATGGTCCTTAGACTTTTTAATGTATATAAATACATTAAATACATTGGATACTTGTGGACCATTTGTTCACTATTTTGTATTTCTTTTTTATAAGCTGTCTGTTTCTAAGCTTTTTTCATCATTTCTTGGGGCCTTTGTCCTAGTTTTATATTTTGTATGAGAGGTTTTATATGAAATGTTTACACAAATGAGTCAGGTCCGGACAGGATGTAGATGGTGCATTCAGCTGGATAGTTTGCAAAGGGTATAACAAAGGGCCAATTTTCTTAAAGAGATGGGAATACCAGACCACCCGACCTGCCTCCTGAGAAATCTGTATGCAGGTCAAGAAGCAACAGTTAGAACTGGATGTAGAACAAGACTATTTCCAAATCGAGAAAGGAGTACATCGAGGCTGTACATTGTCACCTTGCTTATTTAACTTATATGCAGAGTACATCACGAGGAATGCTGGGCTGGATGAAGCACAAGCTAGAATCAAGATTTCTGGGAGAAATATCAATAACCTCAGATACGCAGATGACACCACCCTTATGGCAGAAAGTAAAGAAGAACTAAAGAGCCTCTTGATGAAAGTGAATGAGGAGAGTGAAAAAGTTGGCTTAAAACTCAACATTCAGAAATCTAACATTATGGCATCCAGTCCCATCACTTCATGGCAAATAGATGGGAGAACAGTGGAAACAATATTTTTTGGAGCTCCAAAATCACTGCAGATGGTAACTGCAGCCATGAAATTAAAAGACACTTGCTATTTGGAAGAGAAGTTATGACCTACCTAGACAGCATATTAAAAAGTAGAGACATTGTTTTGCCAACAAAGGTCCATTTAGTCAAAGCTATGGTTTTACCAGTAGTGATGTATGGATGTGAGAGTTGGGCTATAAAGAAAACTGAATGCCAAAGAATTGATGCTTTTGAACTGTGGTATTTGAGAAGACTCTTGAGAATCTCTTGGACTGCAAGGAGATCCAACAGGTCCATCCTAAAAGAAATCAGTCCTGAATATTCATTGGAAGGACTGATGCCGAAGCTGAAGCTCCAATACTTTGGTCACCTTATGTGAAGAACTGACTCATTGGAAAAGACCCTGATGCTGGGAAACACTGAAGGCAGGAGGAGAAGGGGCTGACAGAAGATGAGGTGGTTGGATGGCATCACCGACTCAATGGACATGAGTTTGATTAAACTTTGGGAGTTGGTGATGAACAGGGAGGCCTGGTGTGCTGCAGTCCATGGGGTTGCAAAGAGTCGAACATGACTGGACAACTGAACTGAATTGAGTTTTTGACAGTGTTTGAGGAACAAAGATAGAGTGTCAGCCTTCCCAAGCACTCTGGCACCTCACGGAGCAAAGAGGGAACGGGTACCAGGCCCCGATAAGGGTGGTTTATGTGCAGGGGATCCCTGCCAGGAGCTGTGGCTTTGAGGGAGGGCCCAGCCAGCTCAAGAGGACTCTACAGGGAGGAAGCCTGGAGAATAAATCCCTCATCCCCTCTCCACTTTCCTCTCCTGCTGATGACCTGAGCTCAGACCCCTGAGCCCTTTCATCTGTGTTTTCCAAATGTGAGATGACTTCAAGATATACATAGATAAAGATTTTTTAAAGTTTAGTAGTCATGTGTTAAAATATATTCACATACACATTAAATGCTTGTCTCTTATAAAATATTATTTCATAGATATTTATGTTTGGTATAAGGCTAAACTGTGTATTTAAGTTTAAAAATGGACTTGCTTGGGGACTGCGTAGAATATAAGAGTACAGGTGCTACAGGGATGTGGCAAAACTGACTGAATGTGGGGAAACAGGCTCCCCTCCAGGGACTCTCCCACAGCATCCGATTCTTTGATTTTCAGTTTCACACACTCTCGTATCTGAGGTGACTGTCCTGGGAGGTCAAGAATCCTTGGTCACCGGTGGTCATTGTTCCTGATGTCCCCACATGACAGAGGGGATGTGGGAATACAAGGGAAAGGTTGCTGAGTCACCATCCCAGAGTTTCCCTCACCTAATAGGGGAACCAGAAGGGGTGCCCTGTGTCTGCTTGGGCTCATCAAGGTGGGCTGCCCTGAGTCCCTTGGGTCCTGACAGTGAACCCTGAGCTGCAGTGAGCTCCCACAGTAGAGCCAGGGGGACGGAGAAAGGGGAGCCAGGAGCTAGGCCAATATTCTGCTTGGGGAAAGGGCAGTTAAGTACCACCCCCTTATTCCAACTCCCACTTCCCTGGAGCATGTTGGTGTACCCCAAAGGGAGATACCCAGAGGGACTCTACCTGGTCATCAGTGGCTAATCTCCCTCCCCTTCTCCACCTGGGAAGGTTGGTTAAAGGCCTTGCCTCTCCCCTCTCCCCACCCCCACACCCCTCAGAAGGGGCAGTACTGGCAGACGACTTCAGTAGCACAGACCACTTAGTGTCATCGTCTTCTCCTTTGTGGGTGTTCTGCCTGCTCAGTGGAGAAGGAAATGTCAACCCCCTCCAGTACTCTTGCCTAGAAAATTCCGTGGACAGAGGAGCCTGGTGGGCTGCTGTCCACGGGGTCACACAGAGTTGGACACAACTGAAGCGACTTAGCAGCAGCAGCAGCCCTGCTCAGAGAATGCCCTTGACATGCACCTCTGTGTAGAGCATGTACAGAGGAACTAGAGGACTTTAGGCAAAGGCCAGATTACATTATAACTTATTATGTTACTCAGAGAAGTGGTTGGCCAAAATCTTTATGAGAAGTGGCTATTTCTTTTGGGAAAGTTTGAACAGTGTTTCCAGGTTTGGAGTTAGGCAAACCTGAATTCTGGGGAATTGTTGCCTGCCCTCAACCACATCTGATAGAAGGACCAGACATCCCAGTTTGTCAGGGGGTAGGCCTAGTTTATGCCTATTTGATGACTTTTATTTAAAAAAGTATCTTGGTTTGGACAATAAATTGTAGCCACCTAAACTATAGATACCTCTGACTAGCTGCCAGGAAGAACATAAAATGTGGGGGTTCTTTTAATCTGTTGTGTTGCCGGAAGACAGCAAGCAAGCCCCCCAGCCCTTCCATGGAAGAGGAGCCCTGTGCCTCCCTCCCAGGTCCTGGGTCCAGTCCTTTACAGATGTCTCAATGGGACGATGCCCCCCACCCCCACCATCCCCAACCAGCTCCTTTCTGCTCAGAGTGTTTTGATAAGAGAGATAGGAAAAGCTGAGACTTCTGAGGAATGGCCTCTTGTTCTGACAGGGAGAAAGCCCTTGGCCTTGAAGACAAGTCCAGGAATTAAACTGCTCTGCTGACTTCCTTGGGATAAAAGCAGTGAGATCATGGAGCGCCCCAGAGGGGAGGCCAGGGAGTGGCCTGCAGGAAACCGCAGGAGCAGGAGGACTGCTGCTGTGGCCCTGGCTGCGGGGTCAGGGTCACCAGCACCTAGAGCCCAGATGGCCTCGAACCACCTCAGCCTGAGCCGCACCTGCCCCGACCAGCACCTGCTGCGGGAGGGAGAGGAGGCCACTGCTGGCACTCCTGGGCCCTGGACCCCTGCCTGACCCTGTCTGGGCTGGAGTCAGTCCAGTTTTTTTCTTCTTTTGGCTCCACCCGTACCCCGTTGGTCAGTCCCTTCCCAGAGAGCTGAGAGGGGACCAGAAGGGGCATGTCCCTGGGTCAGGGTGGCAGATTATTTCTCTCTTTGATATTTGGGGAAGGACATGTGTGATTTTACTTAATTACAGGACTTGTGCTGTGCTCTTGCTGTGGGGCAGGCAGGTGACTGTGCTAGGTGCTGGAGGTACAGTGGCACTGGCTTGGATTGTGGACCTGTGCTTGGATTGTCTTGAGTTTGTGGCATGATGCTCAGGGCACAGAGCAGGGCGGGAGTGCTCTTCCTGGGCTGTGGGGGGCAGGGACGAAGAGAGTGTGGCCAGGGAGGCTCCAGAAAGGAACAGGATTTGAGTACAGTCTTGTAAGTCAGAAAGGGCTTTCCAGGCCAAGGAAAGTGCTTGAACACAGGTCCGAGGTGTTTGGGGAATGGGCGCAGTTGGGTGGACTTGGAAGCTGGCATGGATTGGAGGGATGTGCTGAGAGGTAGGGTAGCAGGGCCCTCTGGGGTCTCATAGACTGGTTGTTTGGCCTCGGGCAAGTTATTTCACTTCTCTTGGCCTCAGTTTATCTCTATAATGGGAATAACATAAACTACTTTCATTCTTGTGAGAATGAAAGAATATATTGGATGTAAATCAACCAGCATGAGGCCTGGCATATAAATGCTCACAAAATATGAATTATTGGCACTGTTCCTACTGCTAATAAATAATATAGACTGTTCTTTTCTAAAACATGTGCCTTGAGTCACTGGAGTGAGCCAGCAGTGGTGCCCTCCTGAAGCAGGTCTGGATTTGTGCTTTCATTTAGGCATACATATCCTATTAATATCTGGTAGGAGATGCTGATGAAAGAAATCTCACATGGCTGGCTTGTTCCAGGCTCTGCTGCCATTTTACTCTGACAATTGCAGAGGGCCATCATATGGCTCCTGATGTCAGTAAATGCATTTTTAAATTACTTTTTATTCCACAAGTATTTAATGTGAACCTACTATGTGGTGTCAGGTTTTTGGGTTCAGTGTCTTAGTATAAGTATGTGGGTAATAGGTGAAGGGATTAAAGAGAGGAGAGATGAGAACTCAGTTCTTTCTAAAGCTGATTTTATAGAATTAGAAATGAGTTTGGAGGCTGCAGTTTAACTGCTTTTTGTGACCTTGCACTTCCCAAGTGGCTCAGTTATAAAAAATCTGCCTGCCAGTGGAGAGAACCTGACCTAGGAGGAGGAAATGGCAACCCACTCCAGTATTCTTGCCTGGGAAATCCCATAGACAGAGGAGCCTGATGGGCTACAGTCCTTGGGGTCGTGAAGAGTTGGACACACCCAAGTGATTGGACACGCACATGTACCTGGAGACTTAGTGAAGGGGGGATTTCTTTCGACATGTGCCTTTCATTGGAGTGTGGGTGCCTCAAGAGTAGCCACTGTGGGGACAGATCACTTTTATCCGTTTGATAGTTCAGCAGATATTTATTGAGCACCTGCTGTGTACCTAGCACTATTCTGTGCACTAGCTGTTTAAATGTTCTTTTAGATATGAATAGTTCTTTCAGGACCATAATGATCACTTGCAAATGGTCACTTTTGCTTCAGAAAGAACCAAGCCCACTACCTTCTGCCTAGTCTTGCTCACATAGTCTTGGGAAGAGAAAGGGGGAAAACCCATGGACCTACGTTGTTACTTGTGGCTCAGTCAGATGCCACTGAGTCGAATGATGGGTGGGAAAGGGGCTGGAGGAAGAGGAGCTTCAGCTCCTGTTTCTTGCTTTGTGGGTGGAGGGATTCCCTAAAGGACAGCCTCCTCCAGGCTGTCAGTTTATACCTTCGGTGAGGGTCGGGGAGAGGAGGCGATCCCCCCTTTAATGGAAGGAGTGCCTACTCACTCTCCCCTCACCTCCCACACACTTTGAACTCAGTCTTTCAGGAAGGAGTTTATCCTCTTGTGTTTCATGGTAGCACGTGGCTGCCTCGGACACATGGAGGAGACTAAAGGGTAATAATTCAGCTAATTTAATAGTAGCTGTCACCATCATGTTTGAGTCCTTTTAATATTCCAGACAAACAAGTGCTTTTCACACATTATCTCATTTAATCTTCACAACTTTGTCAAATTCATACTGTCATCTCCATTTCACAGACAAGGAAAATTAAGACCAGAAGATGGAGTAAGTAAGCAGCCCCTGGTCACACTCTGTAAACAGAAGAGCTGGAAGTTGAGCCCATTTCTGTTAGGCTTCGGGTGATTTCACCCTCACACCATCCTGGTGGAGGGATTGACTCACTTCTCTCCTGACCCTTTGCTTCTCCCATCATGCCCTCCCTCCTTCTCTTTCTTAAATATTCTACAGCCAACAAGCCAGGCTTAGAAAACCCTGAGGAACTTTCTCTAGAGTGGGACCACTGATAACACAGCACCCACACGGGCTGCAAGGGTTAATGCTGGCCTCTGCTTCCCAGATGAAGGCATTGGCCTTGGGAGGCGGCTATTAGTCCTCCTTTCTAATTAAAAATCGCCACCACTGGCTTTCCTCCCCTGCTAACTAGAAGACTGTGTATGTGTATTTGTGTGCATAGCTCTTTATCTTTGTTTCCTGTTTCATATTTAATTCAGCATTTTTTCCAGTTTGTGGATGTGGAACACGTGTAAGGTTGGGACATGGTCTGTTAGTAATCATTCCTGCATCTTGGGTCTGGCTTGCTCCCACTGAGTCCAACCAAAGGCTTGTGGATGCTAATCTTCCTGCCTCACAGGAGTTCCTTTGTCCTGATCACCCTGGTTTCTGAAGGGACTGTCTTTAGGGTGGTGGTTTTGCCTTGCACATTGCTTTCTGGAAGGTCTGGGAGGGTTCTTGTGTACAGGTGAGGGATTGCATGGAGCCCTGATTTAGTGAATAAAAATGGAAGGCTCTGGGAAAGACAGCGCCTATCAGTGGTCTGTTGAGTCAGGGTGTAATGCAGCCAGATCTTTGTTTTTTGTCAAGGCTGCATGCAAGTCATGGCGAATATGAAGTATTCACTTTCTGCCCTTTTCCTGAGGTCTGGGAGCCCCTACCTTTCTGGACTGGACTCTCAGGCAGGGCTGCCCTGCTCAGCAGCGTGGTCTTATGAACCCTGTTGTGGAATGTGGGGTTGAGGCCCCAGGAGGGGATGGTGGCGCTGGGGACTGGGGACCCCCGGCGTTCTCATCAGTGTCTCCTCAGCCAAGCAGTGGGTCTCATGAGACAGATGATAGTCCTGTTGGGCCTTGAGTGTCCTAGGGACCCCTCCCAACATCATGGGTAAGAGCTGGGGTTCAGCGTTGGTCTCCAGGGTCTTGCTTGAATGCCCTGTTCTCCCCTCTGGTAACAGTTCTCATACTGCCAACCTGAGCTTCTCCACTCAACTGCATGTTTCTGAACCCCGAAATTCTTTGTGTAATTAGTCTCTGATTGCTGAAGTTTATCCCATGTAGAGAATGGAACCAAAGCAGTTGTAAAATAAGAGCTGAGAGGAAGCTTACCAGTCAGTCTGATCTGGCAAGGACAGAATCTGGGGCCCTTGGAGCCTTAAAAGGTGCTTGGGGTCCAAGGTGGAGCCTTGAACTCCTGATGCTGCATGGTTCTGTGTGGTGGGGATTTTCGGTGGTGGGGGGGGTCTGTGGCCTCCTTGAGTGTGCTAAGGTATCTGGACTTCTCCAGAACATGAAGCATCACGGGTCTAATCACTCCCTCCCTCCAGCAAAGAGTGTGGGGAGAAGTCTCAGAGGAGCATGAGACTCAGAGGAGTGGTGCCTAAGCGCTTCTAGACCGCATGCTTCCCAGTGACTCCGGATGGTAGGTAGCATACCTGTCCCCTCCCCTTGAAAGGGCAGATGAGGTAGAAGTAGACAGTTTGTGTTTCTTCACAGACAGGAGTAATCGACTTTTATTATTCACTCTCAGCTTGAGGATATACAGTGAGGAGTCTATAGTATAAAGAATTATAACCAGCCCAGACTCCCTGACTTTGAATAATCCATTATAAAGTACAGTTTTTTTTTTTTAATCACAATAGTCTTATCTTCTGTTTATTTCTAAGCTGAACAGAAATGCCCTAAGCTACACCCCAGCTGTGGAGTTTCTAGACCAAAGGCTACTGTTTTCTTCCTGCAGGAACCCTGGGGTGTTTGGGGGTTAAAAGGCCTGGACCAGCCATGTGTGTTTAAAAAACAAGGCTGATTCCGCAGCCAGCGGCTCCAGCCTGACTCCATCCTGCTGTTAATGGAGGACAGAGGACCACTTATAGCTTCCTCTTCACCCCATAACAAATAGCCCGGTGCTCCCCCAGGCCTTCCTGACCCCCACCCGCACTGCCCTCCCCTTGGTGGCAGCAACAGGCCTGTTACAGTCTGGTTTCTCGGCAGGCCCTGTGATAAGGCCCTAACTAACCATGTTAGCCTCAAGTGGGCAGGCTGCCTGGCCTTTGTCTGCTGTTTGGCTACCTCACAGCCTCTGGGCAGGGTGGAGTCCCTTGTCCTGTAAACAAAGCTTGTTCCAGCTTTGAGCACTAGCTTGCTTGATACCTCTTCTGGGCAGGCTACCTTGACTGCTCTAGCCTAGGTAGGTTACCTCTTCGTTACATTCAGTTAACTGATATTTGTTGTGCACCCTTTTAAACAAAAATTCTGTATCACAGCCTCAGGTACACAGTTTAGCTGTGTATAGAGCTTTCAGGTACACAGTTTATCATCATCATCCCTTATCATAATTCCCATTTACCAGAATTCACTCTGTCTTCAACTTAGTACTAAGCATCTCACATGAAATATTTTATAGACTCAGCACAAGAGTCCCATGAAGTTGGCACCATTGGTATCCCATTTTACAGACATGGAAACTGAGGCAATTTTGTATTCTCCTTTTGTAGTTTTTTATCCCCCTCTGTGATCCACCATGTGTTTATTTGGTTACTTGTTTCATATCTGGCTCCCGTATTATATCATAAGCTCTGTGAGGGCAGGGTTTTCCCCTTCTGAAGTGCTGGAGAGCTGGCACGAGAGTGTCCAAAACCCAGGAGGTACTCAGGAAAGGCTCATTTGATGGTTGGATAAGATACAGGAGGCTGTCGCCTGTCCACAGCCTCACAGCTTGTCAGCAGTGAAGCTGGGATTGGAACCCAGATAAGTGAGCGCAGGTACTGTCGGCAGCAGCACCTCTCAGCTGGGTGGGTCCTCTTCCCCAGTCAGACCTTCAGCTCCGTCAGGCAGGGCCCCAGTCTTCCCTGAAAGGGCACCCAGGCTTTGGAGTGGGACCCACCTAAGTTCAAATAGTGGTTCTGCCACTCAGTAGAGTGATACTTGGAAAGCTGTGTGTCCATTCTGAACCTGAGGGTCCACATTATCTGAAATAGGAAAACTAATGCCTCCCACATGGGTTGTTGTGAGAATTATAAATAATACATGGGTTTCCTGGTTTAACGTAGGTGCTCAGTGAAATGATGACTAGCATGGAACTGGGCATTTCCTAAATTTTCAGGAAGCCAGTGTACTGCATTGAAAAGACCTAGGAATCTGTTTATCATCTTTTATTAGATTGTAACACTAATACATGAGTACATGCTCATTGCAAGAAACAACTCAGAAATCAAAAGTAGAAATTTCTATATCCTTCTCTGACCCCAAACCCATCTTTCTCCCCTGAAGTCACTACTATTAATAGTGGTTTGGTGTGTATGCACTTACACAAATAATACATATTTTACATAAAATTATACTAGACATATATAATTGTTCAGAAATTTGTACTTTTCATTAGTGGATCTCCAAGGAGATCCAACCAGTCCATCCTAAAGGAGATCAGTCCTGGGTGTTCATTGGAACGACTGATGTTGAAGCTGAAACTCCAATACTTTGGCCACCTCATGTGAAGAGTTGACTCATTGGAAAAGACCCTGATGCTGGGAAGGATTGGGGACAGGAGGAGAAGGGGACAACAGAGGATGAGATGGCTGGATGGCAAAACCGACTCAATAGACATGAGTTTGGGTAAACTCCAGGAGGTGGTGATGGACAGGGAGGCCTGGCATGCTGTGATTCATGGGGTCGCAAAGAGTTGGACATGACTGAGCGATTGAACTGAACTGAGGGGACTCCCCCTGTCACTACTTTCAGATTGACTTCAATCTTCTCAAAGGCCACAGAGCATTCCTGTTATGACTGGACCATTACTTATGTAACCATTCTTCTATTGGTAACCTTTAAGTTGTTTCCAGTATTTCTGTATGGCAATGAATATTGGGATATTGGTTTTTTAAATCTATTGCTGAGGAACAGAGCCCTTAAAACTTGAGTTCAGTTCAGTTCAGTTGCTCAGTCGCGTCCGACTCTTTGCGACCCCATGAATCACAGCACGCCAGGCCTCCCTGTCCATCATCAACTCCCAGAGTCTACCCAAAGCAATGTCTGTCTAGTCAGTGATACCATCCAGCCATCTCATCCTCTGTCGTCCCCTTCTCCTCCTGCCCCCAATCCCTCCTAGTATCAGGGTCTTTTCCAATGAGTCAACTCTTTGCATGAGGTGGCCAAAGTATTGGAGTTTTCAGCTTCAACATCAGTCCTTCCAATGAATATTCAGGACTGATCTCTTTTAGGATGGACTTGTTGGATCTCCTTGCAGTCCAAGGGACTCTCAAGAGACTTCTCCAACACCACAGTTCAAAAGCATCAATTCTTCAGCGCTCAGCTTTCTTCGCGGTTCAATTCTCATATCCATACATGACTACTGGAAAAACCATAGCCTTGAGTAGATGGATCTTTGTTGGCAAAGTAATGTCTCTGCTTTTCAATATGCTGTCTAGGTTGGTCATAACTTTCCTTCCAAGGAGTAAGTGTCTTTTAATTTCATGGCTGCAGTTACCATCTGCAGTGATTTTGGATCCCCCCCAAATAAAATCTGACACTGTTTCCACTGTTTGCCTATTTCCCATGAAGTGATGGGACCAGATGCCATGATCTTAGTTTTCTGAATGTTGAGCTTTAAGCCAACTTTTTCACTCTCCTCTTTCACTTTCAGCAAGAGGCTTTTTAATTCTTCTTCACTTTCTGCCAAAAGGGTGGTGTCATCTGCATATCTGAGGTTATTGATATTTCTCCTAGCATTCTTGATTCCAGCTTGTGCTTCTTCCAGCCCAGCGTTTCTCATGATGTACTCTGCATATAAGTTAAATAAGCAAGGTGATAATATACAGCCTTGACGTACTCCTTTTCCTATTTGGAACCAGTCTGTTGTTCCATCCGGTTCTAACTGTTGCTTTCTGACCTGCATAGAAGTTTCTCAAGAGACAGGTCAGATGGTATTCCTGACCTGTATTCCCATCTCTTTCAGATTTTTCCACAGTTATTGTGATCCACACAGTCAAAGGCTTTGGCAAATTTGGAAAACTCAGCAGTGGCCACAGGACTGGAAAAGGGACTGGAAAGGGGACTGTGGGACTGCCAGTCCCAAAGAAAGGCAATGCCAAAGAATACGCTAACTACCACACAATTGCACTCATCTCACATGCTAGTAAAGTAATACTCAAAGTTCTCCAAGCCAGGCTTCAGCAATTCGTGAACTGTGAACTTCCAGATGTTCAAGCTGGTTTTAGAAAAGGCAGAGGAACCAGAGATCAAATTGCCAACATCTGCTGGATCATAAAAAAAGCAAGAGAGTTCCAGAAAAACATATATTTCTGCTATAAAACTTAGTGGCTTAAAATAGCTTATTTCCTCAAGTTTCTATGGATTGAGTGGTTTTTCTACCTTATGTGGTATTATCAAAGGTGGAGGGTCTGAAATGGTCTCAGTCACACGGCTGGCTGCTGATGTAGGCTGATGGCTGAGAACTGAGCTGGGCTGGCACCAGGAGCACCTTGGGTTCTCCTCTAAGTGGTCTCTTCACGTGGCTTGGATTTCTCACAGCATGGGACTGGGTTCCAGAATGTCACTTCTCTAGTCACAGGGCAAGCCTAGACGCAAGGGGGCAGGAAACAAGCTCTAGCTCTTGATGTGGAAATGGCCTCTATGCCTGTGCAGGTGGCAGGGAATTGTTGGGGTCCTCTTTTGGGATTGGTTACACATGTATATAGGTTAATTTGTAGAAGAGGATTGTTGGCTCAAAGGGCAGCACATTTCTGATCTGTATAGAGCAAAATTGCCTTCAACAAAACTGTTACCTCACGCACTCTCCTCAGTAAGGAACAAGAATGTTCATTTCTCTGAACTCACTTAGCATTGGATATCATCAGTTGTTTTCTTCTTTGTCCATCTGATGGGTGAAAAATTGTATCTTGTTTTTACTATTAATGCTATTGAGCATCTTTTTAGATTTTCATCCTTCTTTCTGCTTGAGAGTTCAGTTTGAGGATGTGCCCACAAGTGTCCTATCTCTTTGGCACCATCAAAGAAACAGAGTGATGGTTTGAGGAGCTGAGGGTCAGATATGGCAGTAAGGACTCTGATTCTGGGTCTCATCAAATAGTTCTGCTGCTTGTGACCTGCCTTTGAAGGAGAGGGTTTCATGGTGTAAGCGAGAAAATTTTGTTAATCCTGCACTGTCTTCAGGCTCATTACTGACTTAGATGAGTTTTCAGAAGGCTCTGCCGTTCTTAGTAAGAGAATGTTTTACACTTCACTGGAATTGTGAGACTAGCCCTGAACTCTGAGCCCACCAGCTGGGCTGAAAAGCCCATTCATTAATGAGGAGGGAGTGGGATATAGGCAGCCAGATCTGGGGAGTAAAACCTCTATTTAATGCCCTCTTGTTAAGAGGCTTTTCAGGCTTTTTCCCTCCAGTATTCTCACTGTGCCACAAAAAGAAGATGAGAAGATGTTGGTGATGATACCTTTGATGGGTTAGTTTAGGGTTTAATTCAGAGGTACTCTCTGGTCAGGATCGCTCCCACAGCTTTTCCAGCTTTGAATCCAAGCTTTGTCTCCTGGACTTTGCACACTAGCATATTGGGATGGTCTTGGTTCCGACATAACCAAGGAGGCAGAAAACTGCAGTACACACTCTAGCTTAAGCGGGGGAATAAAATACCTTAGTGTGGATTACATACTATGATGTCTAGGGGTAGAGTTGGGATGGGCTGGAATCAGGGCTGAGCCCAGGACTCTGTCTCTCGGATCTCCTCTGCTCTCCTTTGACTCCTTGTGGGGTGTGGGGCAGTTGCCTGGACCCCCATCCTTGGAGTTCTCAGTTCAGACTGCCTGTTTCAGTCTCTGGGTCCCCTGCAGGGCCTCTGTGGCTCTGGCTCCTCAGGGCCATTTTCCCATCCTGGATGCAAGCCATTTGGCCCAAAGAACCTGGCACAGTGATTGGCAGAGGCTGGGCAGTGTCTTCCACCCCAAGCCCCGTCTTCTGGAGCCTCACCTTGAACCTAGAGAAGGAGTAGAGCCCAAACCAGTGCTGACAGCTGTTTTGTGAAGACAGAGGAAAGGACCTGGGGATGTCAGGGACACAAGTCCTCTCCCTGGTTCCTTTGTGGTGCATTATCACATGGGCGTTCATTTAGGATAAAGAATCCACCATGAGGGGAACTTGGGGATCTGACAGCTCAGGTAAAGCCAATTCACTTCATCCCAGGACCAACAGTGGCAAACAGAAAATTTCAGGTAGCCTAGGAATAATTACAAATAATCCCAAAGCTTGGGTTTCATTCCCAGTTATGGTCGGTTTTTTGCCTTCATGAGATGGGTGAGGATGCGGCCTGATGCTTCTCTTCCTCCAGCCCTCCTGCCCTAAAGGAGGTGGCCGAGTGGCCGAAAGGCCCAGATGGGAGGGAGAGCAGGAGCTGGGAGAGGGCCTCCTTTCAAAATCTACTTACAGGATGAATATCATAAAATCGGTTATCTTTATTGCAAACTGTGCGGGTTTAAGTCAGGGGTATATATTTTCTCCAACCACAAACTGAAACAGTTTGGAGAAATGAAATGTCCTTCTTGGCCCAGCGGGGCAAACAACCCTGGGATGTGTTAACAGTTCCCGATGGGGTTATTAGCTTCCTGTTAATCCCTTTATGGTTTACTTTTTTGGTTTTGTTTTGTAGAGAAAATTCAAGTTAAATATTTATTGTAGAGGAAAGGAACATTGCTCCCTCCTCCTCCTGCTTTGTCGTTGCTAGCTGTCTACTAGGCAATAGCATGCAAACAGGATAAGTTCTAAGAGGCCCCTAGTACCCCATGGGAAGAGGCTTTGTCTGGATCCTCTAGTCCAGTGGCCCACTCACCAGCCCAGAGGTATCCTTTCTGAGAGTCCAGTCATAGAAAAACGTCCCACATATCCATTACTGAATGGTGATGTATTCTTTTGTTTAAAATATTAATAAAGCAAATGGAATTTTCCACAGGAGCAACTTTAGCAGTGCCTCCCCAACTTCCCGCCCTCATCCTCCCTGAGTTGAGGCCACAGAATTAACCTGGCCTCATGTCCAGTCACACTGCCTCCAGCGGTGTACACACATCTGCATGTTCCTTGCTCAGTGTTCCTCACTCACCAGGCACCATGTTGCAAACAGCTTCCTAGCTCACTTGATCAAAAAATGGTTTCGCTCAGCATTCTTTGACAAGCCCTACCCTTGCCCCACTCCTTATTTGCCATCCAGGCTCCAGACACCCAACAGTTTCCAAAACTAAAACCCATCCTCAAAGGTGAAGATTCATCACCACCAAAACTGCACCATGAGATAGTTGGATGGCATCGCCAACTCAATGGACACGAGTTTGAGTGAACTCCGTGAGATGGTGGAGGACAGAGGAGCCTGGCTTGCTATAGTCCGGCAGAGTCGAACATGACTTAGAGACTGAACAGCACCACCAAAAGCTGCTCCAGAGCTGCTGGTCAGAACCTGAACCAACAAACATGGCGCACAGGGCAAGACTCTACTGGGGAAGCTTTCATGTTGCCCCCATGATGTCACAGGCCTTGCGTAGGGCCCTGGGGATGAAGTGTTGAGGATGCACAGCCACCTTCCTGGCAGAGCCTCATGCCATCCTGGGGCACAGGTTTGGCTGTGACATAATTAGTTGTGTGGGTCTCAGTCCCGTGGAGATGACTGTGAATGAGCTACATTCATTTTACACATAAAAGTTCCATTCTTTTTTTTTTTTCCTAAGTCACTCATTAGCACTGTGCCTTAAAATGCAGCAGCAGAGAGACATGGAAATAATAATAGTAAAAATCCTTGCTTACCCATGAACAGAAATAACTACAGAGCATAGGGGTTAGGCTGTGTCCCAAGTGCTTCTAAACTTTATCTCACTGATCCCTCAGAAGAGCCCTCTGAGGTAGAGCTGATGTTACAGGAGAGTAGGTGGCCTCAGAGAGAGATGGGAACTGCAGGGCATAGAGCTCAGTGCAGGCAGTGTTTCACATCTGGTCCCTCTGCTTCCTTCTACCTTAGGCCCTGGGAGAAGCACTGCCCACCAGGCAGTGTCATGTCACTCACCCATCCTTGGGCAGTTTATTGTGAAATAGAAGTATTTTT
This sequence comes from Antilocapra americana, assembly GCA_007570785.1. NCBI lineage: Eukaryota > Metazoa > Chordata > Mammalia > Artiodactyla > Antilocapridae > Antilocapra > Antilocapra americana. The sequence continues at coordinate 10,592,745 of ML661893.1, read as the reverse complement.
TTTAAAGTGAACGATGAACTATTTCTAGAAGAACCTTGAAGAAACACCTCCCTTAGTTTGTAGTAGAGACATAAATTTTGTTCACACTACTTTCAGATGTGCAGGGAAAGTGTAACTTCTTTTGGATAGTAAAATATACTTTATTTAAAAAAATGTTTTAATCAAAGTATAGTTGATTGACAGTATATTAGTTGCAGGTGTACAACATGAGTCAATATTTTTATAGACTATATCCTGTTTAGGATTATTGCAAAATAATGGGAGAAAGCATAACTTCTGTATTTAAGGCTGTACCTGGTAGAAGCCCCTGTCCTACACCTACCTGCGGGTGGCAGAAGAAAAAAGCCAGTGCAGCTTATGATGGAGTCTGAACTTTTAAACAGTCTCTGGGGTTTCACTCAGTCTCTTTTTCCTGGTCCAGGAAACTGTGCAGGGAGGGTCTTAGGGGAATTCACAGTGTGGAGTAAGGGTTCCTTCTGTCTTGTGCTTGCCCGTGGGTGTGAACTGGCTGGTGTCACACAGGACTGTTTGAGAGTCCTCTCACTGGGTCACCTTGGTGTCTGCTGTGTGTTGAGTTCATTCTTGCTCAGCTCAGATAAGTGGCTGGTAGGACATCCCTGCTTGCCTGTGTCACCTTCAGTAGATTCTCCACCAGGTCTTTCATCTGGCCCTGGGGAAGAGTTCCACCCTCGGTCCCTGGCTCTTTACTCACTGTGTCCCCATGTAGGAGCTGAGGAAGCTCTGATGGCCTGCCAGATCCTCTCCTCTGGCCATGCTGCTTGGCTCACTTATCTGTATTGGAAACTTCCAGAAGCTGCATCAGAAGTAGGGCAAGAACCTCCCCTGCTCAATGTGCTTTCCCGACCTAATCTAGCTGCCACCTCCTCTCTGAGAGAAAACTGAGACTGACATGCCTACATCAAGCACCTCTTGATGCTTCTAAAGAAGATCAGTCCTGGGTGTTCATCGGTAGGACTGATGTTGAATCTGAAACTCCAGTACTTTGGCCACATGATGCGAAGAGCTGACTCATTTGAAAAGACCCTGATGCTGGGAAAGATTGAGGACAGAAGGAGAAGGGGATGACAGAGGATGAGATGGTTGGATGGCATCACCGACTCGATGGACATGGGTTTGAATGGACTCTGGGAGTTGGTGATGGACAGGGAGGCCTGGCCTGCTGAGGTTCATGGGGTCGCAAAGAGTTGGACATGACTGAGCAACTGAACTGAATTGATGCTTCTGCTTGCCACTTTCTACGCACAATCCTTGGGGTAAGAAAAGATGGGTCCCTCTTTTCCTTCCTCTCCATTCTGTTCATTTTCTCAACTCCAGCTTCATGGCTATGTCTTAATGGCCAATGGCCGCGAGAGATGCCTCTTCATACCAGTCGTTTTCTCCAGAGAAATGATCATTTCTAACTTCTTCAGTCTTTTCCTTTTTCGTCCTTCAAGTAGATGCTTGTCGAGAATTGTGAAATGGTTTTTGACCACCTCCTTTTCAGTCTCACGTTGATGAGTTAGTTCCCTCCTTGGCATCAGTGATTTTGTTCTTGGCCACAGAATCTTAGGGAAAACCAAGATGTCAAGTCACGTTTGACACATGGTGTCCAGAGCCTTGCAGTACACTGAAAGTGTAGCTATACACTCCATTATGAGCCTCTTGACCACCCTGGAGGATGGACAGGTAAAATGAAGCTTAAAGAACTTAAGTTCTTGAATAAATCAAAGTGAATTGAGCTAATAAAGAAGGTCATGGTAGATGTTGAATTTGAGATGTTTCCAATTTTAGATTTTTTGTTCTTCTGTAGATTTACCACATGTTCATTTGATGTTGATGTTGCTTGGCTTGTCAAGTTCAACTTCCACATTAGATAGGTAGGCTTATGTTGATTAAAATTTTTTTAATCATTTAATTTAAAAAATATTTCTATATTCATCTCTTTTGAGATGCAGAGGCCGCCTTCATAGAAGAGGGTATATTTTCAGAACCCAAATGTTCCTGGTTCATGGATTGAACCAAGTAGGTCAGTATTTTATGATGCCTGTTTGACTTCCAAATTCAATCCCAGCTGGACAAGATGGCAGGGAATGCCACTTCCTGAAATGTGTCCTTATGCTAATTGTTAATAAAGAAGGAGCAGTGGCAGGAGGTATGTGTTTTAGGTCAGAGATTTTGGGGAAATGGCTAAGCAGAGTGAACTAGGCTTCTTACCACTGGACCTCTCACCTCTTGCACTGCACACACTATTGTATTAATTCCAGGAGGGACCATCATAGATAGTAGTATTACTCAAACTGATTTTTGTTTAATTGAAGTATAGTTGCTGTGTAGTATTATATATTACAGATGTATGATATAGTCATTCACAGTTTTTAAAGGTTATCCTCTATTTAGAGTTATTATAAAATATTGAATTTATTCCTTGTATTGTACTGTATATCCTTGTAGTTATTTTATACATAATGGTTTGTATATCCGGAGATGGCAATGGCAACCCACTCCAGTACTTTTGCATGGAAAATCCCATGGACAGAGGAGCCTGGTGGGCTGCAGTCCATGGGGTCGCTAAGAGTAGGACATGACTGAGTGACTTCAGTTTCACTTTTCACTTTCACGCATTGGAGAAGGAAATGGCAACCCACTCCAGTGTTCTTGCCTGGAGAATCCCAGGAACAGGGGAGCCTGGTAGGCTGCTGTCTACGGGATCACACAGAGTCGGCCACGACTGAAGCAACTTAGCAGCAGCAGCAGCAGTTTGTATATCTTTTCCCCTATCCCTATAATGCCCGTCCCCCTCCCCTCTCCCTGCTGGAACCCACTACCATCATTTGTTCTCTGTATCTGTGAGATTGCTTCTTTTTGTTATATTCATTAGTTTGTTGTGTTTTTTAGATTCCTCATATTAGTAATATCATACAGTGTTTGTCTTTCTCATCTGATTTATTTCACTTAGCATAATACCCTCCAAGTCCATCCATGTTGCTGAAGATGGCATATTTTGTTCTTTTTTTATGCCTGAGTAGTATTCTGTCCTGTGTATAAACCAAATCTTCTTTATCCATTCATCTGTTGGTGGATACTCAGGTTGCTCCCATATCTTGGCAATTATAAAATATCGTTGTGAATATTGGGGTACATGTATATTTTTGAATTAGTGTTTTTGTTTTTTTCACATGTATACCCAGGAGTGGAATTGCTGGGTAATATGGTAGTTCTCTCTGAAGTTTTTAAAGAAGCCTCAATACTGTTTTCCACAATTGCTGTACCACTTTATATTCTTACAAGCAGTGCACAATGGTTCCCTATTCTTCACACACTCGCCAACATTTTTTATTTGTGTTCTTTCTGATGATTCTCATTCTGATACGTGGGAGGTGACATCTCATTGTGGTTTTGATTTGCATTTCCCTTATGGTTAGCCATGTTGATCATCTTTTCAGATGCCTGTCGGCCATCTGCATTTCCTCTTTGGAAAAATGTCTATTCAGTCCTTCCACTCGCTTTTTAATTAGGTTATTTGTTTTCTTGCTGTTGCGTTGTATGAACTGCTTATATATGTTGGATATCAATCCCTTATTGGTCATATCATTTGCAGATATTTTTCTCCCATTCAGCAGGTTGTCTTTTTGTCAAACTTATTTTTTGATGAGCATTTTATGAAACTACTGTTACATGGGACCCTCTCTGGAAAGTGCTGACCTAGAATGAAATACGTAGAGGAAAACAAGGAACTCATATTATCTTAGTATTTCCTTGTGAGCAAAATCTGTGGTCCCTGAGTTGGAAAGGGAGCCTGCAGGACAGAACGATTTTCATCATCGTTGTAGACAGAAGGTCACAGTGCTTTATTGTTCTGGCCTAACAAGTTCTCTCCCGCAAACAAACCAGCACCAGCTTCCCTGTGCCTCTGACAGAAGCAAATCTCTCCTGAAGAAGGTGTTGGTGTTAGGCTGCTTGGCCTCGAGGTGAAAGAGGGCCTGTTCAGTTGTAAGAAGTAAATATCCTTCAGCCGTCCCCTCTCCCACCCCTCATCAAACACCTCAGCTCTCCTCCCACCAAAACAACACTCCAGAAGGAAGAGGTGAGGGAAAATGAATAGGAATTTCAAGAATTTGCCTGACACTTCTTTCTTTGCCCTAGTACCATATTGCTTTAGACTGCAAATATGATCCTAGCCATGTGAGATTTGAATGACAACTGGAATTAGTTGGAATAAGATTCCACCTATTTCATTGTCATGTAGCCCCTTTAGCCAAGGTCTTAGAGATAGTAGGATTAACTCCAGCAGGAATTTGAGTTAACTCTCCCAGGTTGTGAGCTAACAACAACTGAATGGCCTAGTGAGCTTTTAAGGGTTTCAAGAAGGAGCTAGGCCCCATCTTCCAGCTACACTGGAACTGTAGATTGGGTTGGCTTTTCCAGTGAACAGCCCAAATGCTTGGGATGGTGGGTGGAGGGGTCAGGTTGGCAGGGTTCTGAAAGACTCTATAGATGAGAACAAAATCTTGCCCACCTGGGAAAGACCTCTTGGGCTATATACCACCCCCTAACAGATTTATATGTCTGAGATATGAAACCAGCTCTTGGAGAGGCAATGCTATAAAAACAAAGCCACAGAGGGTATAAATTTGCTGACTGCACAAGCCATAAATCAGTGCTGAGGGGGTCCGGAGCCCTGAAGAGGCCCAGTGCCCACTGAATCAAGGACAGCCTAACTCATGGGACTTCTGCTGGGCTGCTCATGTCCACTGCAAAATAACCAAAGATTCCCCTCCCCCCCAACTTCCCCCACCATCCTCCGTTTTGGAAACTTAGATATTGTTGACTGAACCTGGTGATGTGTGGGGTTTTTCCATTTCTGAAGGCCATCAGTGCTTCTTGGAACTCCTGCCATATGATCCTGGCTGTCTGGAATCATTTTCTTACTGTTTCTTATCTTAGTTCTCTTCCGAGATTATTGGCTTAAAGATGTGGCTTTTGTCTTGTCTGTTTCTGTGTACTGCACAAGAGCTACTGGCTCCTTTGCATTTAATAGATGAATGGTGACACTTTGAAGGTGCATCTGACCTGCCCATTGACCTGTAGTCCCTGAGAAGTGCCCCCTCCCTCATCAGAGGTAGGTCTGGGCACCAAGTTTGTTCTAGGGGAATCTTCTCCCCTGGCTGTGAGAAGTAAGTTACTGATTGATGCTTGACTCCTCAGCTTATCTCTCATGGGGATTTGGGACTGGGAATCAGACGCTAGTTGGTTTCCTCTAGTCTTGAAAGGGGCATATAAAACAGGAGCTGTGAATCATCATTGCCATCTTCTGTCGCATGCATGGAGAACAGAGGAAGGAGATCTGCCAAGAGAGGAGAATGGAGCAGATGTGTAGAGAGCAGCACAGACGAGAGGCCACAGAATCAGAGAGGAAAGTGCCTGCCCTGAGTTCCACTCATTCTCCAGGTTCTGGTTCCTGCCCCTCATGAGACCTGGATTCTCCTCTTGCCTTTGGTTCTGAGAGATATACGTGAATCCTTATAAATTCATCTTCTTTGCTTCAGCTAGTTTGAGTGAGTTTCTACTTCTTGAAATCAGAGGGCCTTAACTAAGCAATATGAAAAATAAGTGATCCTTGGTTGAATGCCCAAGTTATTTCATCAGTACATCTTACTGACTTCACTTTTAGAAAATATCTGGAATATGACCGTTTCTCTCCATCCTCAGGTGGCAATAGTGGTAAAGAACCTGCCTGCCAATGCAGGAGACATAGAGACGTGGGTTCAATCCCTCGGTTGGGAAGAGCCCCTGGAGGAGGGCATGGCAATCCACTCTGTTCTTGCCTGGAGAATCCGATGGATAGAGGAGCCTGGCAGGCTACAGTCCATAGGCTTGCACAAAGTCGGACATGACTGAGTGACTCAGCAGCAGCAGCCCCATCCCCAGTGCTACTAAGTCTTCTCTAAGTTATCTCATTTGGATTGTTACAACAGCCTCTCTACCATCTCCTTCCTTTCGCTCATGCCTCCGTACAGTTCGTTCTTCACCCAGCAGCCAGAGTGGCAGAGAGTCCTTCCCTTCCCTTCCTATTCTTTCCTTCCTGTATTTTCCCATCCTTTCATGAATAAATTGTTTTTTTTTTTTTTTCCCACAAAGCCATTAGATGGGACAGAGAAAGGTTGGTGCTTATGTGTCTGCAGAGAGCTCCTATGGTCCAGAATGAAGTTAGGACCTGAAAGGAGGGTGTCTGTTTATAAAGACTGCCTGACTTGAGGAGTCTGAACCCAAAGGGATGATAAAGTATCCAAGGAAGAGGCATATCAGAGCCTTTGAAAGATGAACAAGATGTTCCAAGTGGTACAGGGAGCAACTTCATGTTGGAAGATCAGAAGACAGACTTGGGTGGGAGAGGAGGGTGCCGGTGGGGAGGTATAGACCTACATAATAGGTATATGCCCTGTTATGGGATATCAGAGTCCAAATAGAGTGAGGAACTTGCCCCTGTGGGTTGTCCCAGCATGAAAGTCAGAGGGTAAGAAGGGCCACCGGGGAAAAGATGGTGATAACAGATTGGTAACATCAGAGTGATCAAATAAGCAGGACTAATTTATTTATTATTTATTTATTAGTCCTAGTTTATTAGGACTAATGAGAGTTAGGCTTCACAGTGTCAGAGAAAAGAGTAACAGTTATGGGAAGGATAAAACTTAAGTGAACCCTGTGGTATTAGATTAGAATTGGAGATATCTATCAGAACTCATGACTTTCAATACATGGATAGGTCAGTAGGGTAAATAGATAAACAGACAGACAGATGTAAATGTCCACTGTCTCTGACCACTGAAGGCCTAGGAATAGTGACACCTCAATAGCGACAAACACACCTAGCACTCACATTTTGGCTTCTAATTATCATTCCCCGCTAGCAGAAACCAGGACTCTTTGGAGAAATGGCTGATTCCTGGATTAGGGCACAGAAAGTATAAGAACAGCCTAGAACATCTTTTTGTGCCAGAAAACAAGTAGGTGCTCAAAAAATTGTGGGGAAATGTTACAGAAGCCAGTTTGAAGGGGCTTCTGTTGGTCAAATCTAGGACCATTTAAACAGAAACATAAATAGTGATAGTGATCAATTATAACCCAGACTTAGTTAGGAGATCCTGACTCCATGCTAATATAAATTATAAATGAATATTTACATAGTTTTAAGTATTCTCTCCACAAGATATTTTTAATTTCAAAAGGGAACAGAGTAATTTTACAGTGAAGTCTGGCAGACATCACATTAATCAAATGATCAAAGCATTACCAGCAATGTTACAGACTGAAACCATGTGCCACTGATAGGATATCAGTCAGCCTTGCTTCTCTGTGTTCTTGCTAAAGACACATAACCAGAATCTAATCGTAAGGACCACACTGAAAGACATTCCCCAAAATAACTAACTAGTAATCTTCAAAAGCATCTAGGTTGTGAAGGCCGAGGACCTGTTCCAAATTGAAGGAGGCTAACAAAGTATGATGTAGTGTGATGCTGAGCTGTCTCTTTGCCACTGGGGTTCATCTGATTTAAGCCAGTCTCTCTGGGTCTTGACTCCAGGCTGTGGGTTGAATCCAGGTCTGCACCATGTGTCTCCCGTCCTCCTTGGATTGTCAGGTCCCTGAGGCACATTCTTTTCATGGACGCAAAGCAAGTCATGCACAACCATGTTTCAGATTTCTTTTCACGTCACATCTGGACTGTCTAATTGGCTAATGTAAGTCACAGGGCCCACAGTCAAGGATGGAAAAGCACATTCTGCCCTCCCATCCCTCCTAGACCTCCTCAGGAGGAGTGCAGCTATAAGACAGTAAAGAATGCAGACCAGTAGCCCCATCTCCTGGGGCTTCCCTGGTGGCTCAATGGTAAAGGAGACACGGGTTCGATCCCTGGGTTGGGAAGATCCCCTGGAGGAGGAAATGGCAGCCCATTCCAGTATTCTTGCCTGGGAAATCCCATGGACAGGGGAGCCTGGTATGCTGCAGTCCGTAGGGTCACAAAGAGTCTGACATGACTTAGCTACTAAACAACAAACAGCAATAGCAGCCCCATCTCCCACACTTGCTATGTGCCTTAACACTCTGCCAGGCACACTGCATGGCTTGCAGATGCCCATGTGGATGTATGTTAGTGCCACCCATGCTGCTGAACTCCTGGAAGGTGCTTCCCCATGACTGATCAGTGGCTGTCCAGTGCTTTTGTATCCTTAATGGAGAGGAGACTAAAATTACCCTGTGAATGTTCTCTGCCTATTTGGGTTCCACTGCCTCTCTGCAGTGTAAAATGTGTCAACTTTTGGAGTCATCAGTTTCATATCTCTGTCCTAAAAAATAAGCACAGATGTAATTTTAAAAAGGGGACATGAGAAAGGGTGATTTTTTTTTTCGGGGGATGGGGGGCTTCACTTCGAAGCATGCAGGACCTTAGTTCCCCAACTAGGGATTGAACCCGTGCCCCCTGCAGTAGGAATACAGAGTCTTAACCAGTGGACTGCCTGGGAAGTCTCCAAAAGGGTGCTTCTTATAGCGTGATTTATAAGAATGATGAAGTAGAACCTCCTAAAGGCCCTTCAACAGGGAAAGAATTGAATAATGCTGGCATTTCCATAATCGTTAAGAAGAACAAAATAGTCGTCGTGTGTTCTCAGCAGTTTTGTTAGAGAAGTGGAACCACCAGGAAGTACCCTGTGTGTGTGTGTGCGGGTGTGCCTGTGAGAGAGAGAGGGAGATGGGAGATGAGATTTGACTTTACACAATTGGGAGAGATGGTTGAACAGTCTTTGTAGGGCTGTAGTCTCCTCATCTGATGCAGGAGCTTCAAGTCCACCAGCCAGGCAGGTAGAGTCCAGGAGCAATGTAAATAAAGTGCGGAGGCTAATAGGGGGAGGTGTGGGAGGGTGGCAAGGTCCAGCGGGATTTCACTGAAATCAGTCTCCCCACCTCCAGCTTCTCTTTCAGGAGAAGCTGATGCCCTTTATCCCAGAGCCAGACACAGAGAGGGCAGAGCAGCTGTAGGTCAACAGATCAATGGCAATATGCATGACCCGAAACCCTGGTCTCACCTTTTGAGAGTTAAAAAGAATATGGTCACTATGTGAATTTGCCCTCCAAATCTGAGTTTGGAGGGACTTAGACTGTTCCCTGTCCCAGCCTAACCTGAAACACACCGGGAAGGGAGAGCCCAGAGCTTGCCTTCAACCTTGCCAGATCTCTGCATTACAAAGCCACCACGCTGCTGCTGGGCAGAGATTTCCAAGACAAATTGATGTGTGAAAAATGCAAGTTGCAGGGAGACATATGTTGTAAAAATTACTTCCACAAAAATTATTTTCATCTGTTCACATATGGATAGGTGTAAGCATACAGGCAGATTTGGAAAGATCAGCACTGACCGTGGTCATCTCTGAAAGGGCATTGTAAGCAGGGAAAGGGATGCTAAGAGGGCTTTGAGTTACCTGGATTCAAGTGGAATTGAAAGCAAACACTGAAAAGAAAAAAAATCCCTTTCTGTGTTACTCACCTCTCAAATCAAGGGAACTTAACTTCTCTCTCACGGCTCTAGTGCTTCAGTTCAGTTCAGTCGCTCAGTCGTGTCTGACTCTTTGCGACCCCATGAACCACAGCACACCAGGCCTACCTGTCCATCACTAACTCCCGGAGGTTACTCAAACTCATGTCCATTGAGCGGTGATGCCATCCAATCATCTCATCCTCTGTGGGCCCCTTCTCCTCCCGCCTTCACTCTTTCCCAGCATCAAGGTCTTTTCCAGTGAATCAGTTCTTTGCATCATGTGGCCATAGTATTGGAGTTTCAGCTTCAGCATCAGTCTTTCCAATGAATATTCAGGACTAATTTCCTTTAGGATGGACTGGTTGGATCTCCTTGCAGTCCGAGGGATTCTCAAGAGTCTTCTCCAACACCACAGTTCAAAGGCATCAGTTCTTTGGTGCTCAGCTTTCTTTATAGTCCAACTCTCATATCCATACTACTGGAAAAACCATAGCCTTGACTAGATGGAGCTTTGCTGGCAAAGTAATGTCTCTGCTTTTCAATATGCTGTCTAGGTTGTTCACAACTTTTCTTCCAAGGAGCAAGTGTCTTTTAATTTCATGGCTGCAATCACCATCTGCAGTGATTTTGGAGCCTCAAAAAATAAAGTTTGTCACTGTTTCCACTGTTTCCCCATCTATTTGCCATGAAGTGATGGGACCAGATGCCATAATCTTAGTTTTCTGAATGTTGATTTTTTTAAGCCAACTTTTTCACTCTCCTCTTTCACTTTCATCAAGAGGCTCTTTAATTCTACGCTCTCTGCCATAAGGGTGGTGTCATCTGCATATCTGAGGTTATTGATATTTCTTCTGGCAATCTTGATTCCAGCCTGGGTTTTATCTAGTCCAGTATTTCTCATGATGTACTCTGCGTATAAGTTAAATAAGCAGGTTGACAATATACAGCCTTGACATACTCCTTTCCCAATTTGGAACCAGTCTGTTGTTCCATGTCCAATTCTACTGTTGCTTCTTGACCTGCATACAGGTTTCTCAGGAGGCAGGTCAAGTGGTCTGGTATTCCCATCTCTTTAAGAATTTTCCACAGTTTGTTGTGATCCACACAGTCAGAGGCTTTGGTGTAGTCAATAAAGGAGAATTAGATGTTTTTCTGGAACTCTCTTGCTTTTCAGTGATCCAGTGGATGTTGGCAGCTTGATCTTTGGCTTTTCTAAATCCAGTTTGAACTCAGTGGAAGTGCAGAATCTCAATTACTGGACTTCCAGGAAAGTCCCATGTGTCATATTTTAGATTCTACATAGAAGTCATATATGGTATTTGTCTGTCCTGATTTTTTATTACTTAATATAATAATCTCTGGGTCCATCCATGTTGCTGTAAATGTCATTATTTTATTCTTTTTATGGCTGAGTAGAATTCCTTTGTGTTTATATACCACATCGTCATGATCCATTCCTCTGTCAGTGGACATTTAGGTTGTTGCCATGTCTTGGCTATTGTAAATAATGCTGCTATCATATGGTAACTGTATTTAAAAAATTTTAAGGAACCTCCATACTGCTTTCCATAGCGGTTGCACCAGTTTGCATTTCCCACCAGCAGTGTGGAAGGGTTCCCTTTCTCCACATCCTCTCCAACATGTATTATTTTTCAACTTTTTGATGTCCATTCTGTCCAGTGTGAGGTGATACCTCATTGTAGTTTTGATTTGTGTTTCTCTAGTAATTAGTGATGTTGAGCATCTTTTCATGTGGCCGGTACAATTTTTGAAAAGATCTCTCACAAGAACTTTGTTAGTGTTACAGACTCTGCCCCCACCCCCACCCCTGGAACTATTGAAAGGCCTCTTTCTGAATATGGTAACCACTGATCTCTGAGGGGTTTATTCAGAACCAATAGTCTCAGTTACTTTTCCAAAAAGTAAAACTAATAGATAGCAAGCATCAAGCATGCCTAGTCCTCTAAAGGCAACCACGTTCCCAGGCTCAGGGGACACCGTCCTCCATGGAGCTTCTCCATACAAGTCTCTCCCTCTCCTGTCTTCTGGGAAAGAGCTCGACTTTCTCCCTTTGGGAAAGTCTGTCCTTTCTTTTATTTTCTGTTGAAATTCCATGCTTCACATTTGGAGGAAGAAGTATCTCATCATTTAAAATGGATTGGAGTTCTCCTTCATTCCTTAAGTTTCCCTTCAAGGCAGGACTTGCTCGATGTCCAGCTTCAGGGCTGTCAGCAGGCAGCTCCCAGCTCCTCACTCCCTCAGAATCTGCCTCTGCTCCTGGGAACTGTCCCACCCGAGGCTGTGCCCTCCTCGAGGTAGCCCACATCTTGTGGCCCAGGGAATTGAGGATCTAAAGGCCCAACCACTCCAGCCTGACAGGGATGAATCTGGTGCACCATTGGCTCCAGAGCTTTCCGCCAGGTTGGCCATGCACTGGACAGGCCTGCACTGCAACTTGACTTCTCCTCTGCTGGTTCTGCTTCTGCCTCCTTCCTTTTGTAGATGTTGACCACTAAGAAACATTTTGCACTCCAAACTTCACATCTGTGTCTGCTTTGGAAGAACCTCACCTGTGACTGTGTGTCCAGGGGATGGTCCAGCAAAGCACGAGATAAAGTGGGTTTTGGAGCAGCCTCACTGATCCCAGGGCTGACAATGAGTGGAGGTGGAGCCAGGCTGTCCCTGGGATGAGATGGTGCCCACTGTTAACTCACCTGCAGGTAAAGTGGAGGATGCACCAGCAGCCATGGAGATGTTGGGGTTTCACAGGGCTGTATGGATGAAGGGACTGGATAGCTGTTACTCAGCCCCACTGATGCTGTACAGAAAGATGATGAACAACTGTTATCAGTTGTAGGCACTGAAAGGCAGGTGTGAAAGCTCAAGGGCCTCTCTCTTTTATACAAAGGTGTTCTAATTTCCAACAGAGGGCAAAGACCCAAGCCAGTTCAGTGGCTAAACTTCAAAGAAAGTGAAATGCCCAACCAACCACTTCTATCATTCTGAAGTTGAGACCCTAGAATCCTGACAGGTCGGATGCAGACATCCCGTGTGGGTGCCCAGAAGGTTGTGAGTTCTCCATTCTGCTGAACTTTCAGAGCCTGCAGAATTGGCCCAGCCCTCCCTAGTGAGGGCTAGCATCATACTGAGCAACAGTGCAAGGATTTCTCTCCTGAAGGCAGCAGATGCCTCTAGGATCTGCCCTCCTCTTCCTTCCTGGCCATTAGGCCTGAAATTACAGTTAAGTTGTAACTGTAATGGGGATACTATGGCTGGATGTGGGAGGAAAGGGCCCATCCCACAGGGGTGCAGGATGGAATCGGCCAGGGGAGCATGCATGGGCCTGGATCTGAGGGTGTCAATCAAAGGACCAGAATGTAACACTGAACAGGAAAGAGCTCGACTTTGGTGTGTGCTCCTGAGACACAGGACCCTAGGAGATGGTACTGACCTCACTTCTAGATGCTTCCAGAGGCATAGAGAAAGTGACCACCCCTTGCTAAGCAAAGTTGACATTGCCAGAATTGCCATGGCAGATGATGGAGGAAGGGGTGAAAGGACTCCAGGGAGTAGGTATGCTGACATAAACTGACTCAGTACAGCCAGAACACCTGCTTCCTCATCTTCCATGGGAGGGCTCAGAGGATACACCAGTTGCCATGGTGTGAAAAGGGTATGCTGTTGAGAGGAACCCCAGCATCACTCAGAGTTCAATGATGGCTTTCCTTTACAGGCCAGGACCAAGGGTAGAGTGACTCTCTGAGACTTTGTCTCTCTAATAATTATGGTAATGATAGGATCTCCCAAACAGTAGAGGTCAGGGACAGTGCTTTAACCTCCAGAAGCTGCGGGACCACAATGATCATGACAGCTGGGAAAACTGAAGTGGCAACAAGGGTGCTTGACAGAAAGTTATGGCGGGGGTTGGTATATCACAGTGATTCTGGGGCAAATAGCTCAGTAGTTGTACCAGCCAAAGAAATCAGGAGGAGGTGAATTAGAAACTGGGGTCCAATAAAAAGACACAATATTTTGCCCTGTTTCCAGACCTAAGCCAGTATTTAGACTTGAAAGCCCCTGACTAAAGAGGTGACTAGGTCTCCAGAAAAAAGAACCTGTAATATTGTGGCATGTAATACCCCCATCCTTCCTTCAGAGGGATCTATGGCCATTTATTCAGGTTGCTGCCCTGGGGAACTGGGAATACCTAGATATCTGAGGCGGAGAAAGCAATGGCACCCCACTCCAGTACTCTTGCCTGGAAACTCCCATGGACGGAGGAGCCTGGTAGGCTGCAGTCCATGGGGTTGCAAAGAGTCAGACACAACTGAGCGACTTCACTTTCATTTTTCATTCTCATGCATTGGAGGAGGAAATGGGAACCCACTCCAGTGTTCTTGCCTGGAGAATCCCAGGGACGGAAGAGCCTGGTAGGCTGCTATCTATGGGGTCACACAGAATTGGACATGACTGAAGCGACTTAGCAGCAGCAGCAGCAGATATCTGAGGACTGTTAGAGACAGGGTCTGCACTGACATCCATATCCTAAGACCTGAAGTGTCCTGATAGTTTCCCTTTGAGGTGAGGCTACAGGGGTTCACATAATAAATGGGGTCCTGGCCAAGATCCAGCTTACGATGGGTCTGCGGCTCCTACTATTGCCAACGGGCACTTCCTCCCCTTCTGACCCCACCTCCCTGTCCTCTTGGTTCAAAGTTTCTTGAGAATAGGACCAGGGTTTTTTAAAAAATATTTTCTTTTATTGGAGTTTAATTGCTTTACATTGTTATGGTGATCTCTGCCGGAGGGGACCAAGGTCTTTAAATTAACCCCACTGTTACATGGTATGATGCCTGGCATGCATCATGGCGTTGGGGCTTGCTAAATACCAGATTGCTTGAAGCTTTTCTTGACCACTGCCAACACCATACCTCCCTTGGACCTTACAGCTTTTCACATTCATTCTTCACATTTGGAGTTTTAACCAATATTGACCTTACTTATTATTTTCTGAATTTTTTATTTTGAAATTATTATAGACTTGAAGTTGCAAAAATAGGACAGAGCAGTCCAGTACCATTCAGTGAACTTCTCCAGTGGTAGCATCTTATGAAGCTATGGTACATTGACAAACCAGGAAATTGATGTTGATGTAGTACCATTAACTAGGCTATGGATTTTGTTCAAATTTCACCGGTTTTTTTACCTGCACTTTTGTGTATGTGTGTGCACACTTTGTGTATATGTGTGGTTCTATTAAATTTTTGTCACCTTTAGAAATTGGTGTGACCACCACTATGATCAAGATAGAAAGCTGTCCCATAACACAAAGGAACACTCTCTTGCTATTCCTTTATGGTCATACCCTGCCCCTATCCCTAACCCCTGGCAACCACTGATGTATTCTCCATTTCTATAGTTGTGCCATTTTGAGAATAGTGTGTAGCCTGTTGAGCTTAGCTTTTTGAATTCAGCTTAAAGTCCTTGAGATCACCTCACGTTGTTGAATCTGTTCCTTTTCCTGCTGGTGGCTGTGCTGTTGTGTGCAGAATCACAGGATGTTTTTCTGGTCACCTGTTGAAGGACATCTTGGTTTTTGCCACTTCTTGGCAAGCACAAATAGAGCTGCTTTGAACATTTATATGTAGATTCTTGTGTGATCGTAAGTGTTTTTGATTTCACCAGGATAAATGCCTGGGAGAGTAATTGCTGGGTTACAGGGTAAGTGTGTTTAATCTTATAAGAAACTGCTGAGCTCTTTTTCCAGAGCGACTGGACCATTTCACATTCCACCACCAGTGTATGAGAGTTCCTCATCCTCCCCAGCACTTGGTAGAGTTGGCATGTATGTGTTAGCTGTGTTTGGTTATCTTTGTGGTTTTAATTTGCGTTTTCCAATCAAACACATTTTCATGTGCTTGTTTCCATCCACATAATCTCTGGTAAAGTGTTGAAAATTTTTGCCTGTTTTCTAATTGGATCGTTTATCTGCTTACTGTTGAGTTTATTTAAAGAGTTCTTTTTATATTCTTGATACAGGTCCTTTGTTGGGGATGTGATTTGCAGATATTTTTTTCCCAATATGTGGCTCATCTGTTCATCTACTTCTTTTCTTTTCTTTTTTTCATTTTCTTAACAGAGTCATTCACAGATCAAAAATTTTAAATTTTGGTGAAGTCCAGTTTATCAGTTGTTTGCCTTTATGGATTGTAATTTGGTGTCAGGTCTAAGAACTCTTTCTCCCATGTTTCCTTCTAAAAGTTGTATTGCATTTAGATCAGTGATACATTTTGAATTAATTATTGTATAAAGTGTGAGATTTAGCTGAGTTTCATTCTTTTGCTTGAAAAGTGAAAGTGTTAGTTGCTCAGTTGTGTCCAACTCTTTGAGACCCCATAGACTGTACACTGTCAGGCTCCTCTGTCCTTGGACTTCTCCAGGCAAGTATTGGAGTAGGTAGCCATTCTTTGACCCAGGGATCGAACCTGTATCCTTTTGCGTTGCAGGCCAATTCTTTACCATCTGAGCCACTAGGGAAGCCCATTCTTTTGGTTATGAATTCATGAATTATTCCAAGACTGTTTGTTAAATGCTCTAATTAATTTGTTACCTTTTTCCATACAGCCATCTTTTTTGCTACCCCAATAGTAAGACTAAAAGTAGGGAGCACACCTTATGTCTCTTGGCATCTCTTTCTGAACTTAGTATTCATTCATTCATTCATTCAACAAATACGAATTGAATACTCAATATGTGCTCATTATAAGGAAGTGCTCATTATTTAGAACTCAACTAAAATTATGCAAGGTGCTTATAATACACCTGTTGCTCATAGGGCTTATAATTTAAGAGAGGACAAAGACCATACACAATCAAAAAATGTCTTCTTAATATTGTGATGAAGTAGTTGAAAGGAAAAAGAAAACCTTACAGAGGTAAAGACCAATGAGGAGAGAGGACCACTGAGAAGTGGTTAGGGAGGGGCACTCAGAAGAAGGTCATCGCTCTAAGCTATGACCTCACAACGGAGGAGCCTGGCATGCTGCAATCCATGAGGTCGCAGAGAGTCAGACACGACTTAGTGACTGAACAACA
Organism: Antilocapra americana; assembly: GCA_007570785.1. Taxonomy (NCBI): domain Eukaryota; kingdom Metazoa; phylum Chordata; class Mammalia; order Artiodactyla; family Antilocapridae; genus Antilocapra; species Antilocapra americana. The sequence continues at coordinate 10,576,118 of ML661893.1, read as the reverse complement.
GTACAACAACAAGACCTTACAGTCTTAAGATCTGTGACACTGTTGTGACTACAATCAAGCAAGAGGGGCGAGAAGCCATAACACTTTTTTGGTCCATCCATCTTTATACCCTCTAAATTGCACAGCTTGAAAAAGCCACCTGAAAGTATGTATTGTTTTGTATTAAAAGGTACAAAATGGATACAGTGTGGTTATATCTCCTGACACAGAAAAGTATCCTCAATAAAGCTCAGTAAAAAAAGACAAGTTTTAGGAAGTTCTGTAACATTGCCCCTATTTCTCCTCCATACCATCCTTTAGCCATGGGAGTTCCTCAAACTCCTTTCCTCAGTAACGGGCAATGAAGAGGCTCCAGATATTTGAGAAGGTTCCAGGTAGTCTCCTTTGGTTACTGACCCTCTGAGCTATGTCATGGACCACCCACCTCTGGTGCCCTCCACTGTTTCTGATTCTCAAGTCTTCCTGATGAGAAGACTTCCCTTGTGGCTCAGCTGGTAAAGAATCTGCCTGCAGTGTGGGAGACCTGGGTTTGAGTCTTGGTTTGGGAAGATCCCATGGAGAAAGGAACAGCCACCCATTCCGTATTCTGGCCTGGAGAATTCCATTGACTGTATAGTCCATGGGGTTGTAAAGAGTCGGACATGACTGAACGACTTTCATTACTATGCTATTGCTACCTGGTAAGAAAGCAGGTATCTCAGCTCACAGGGCTGGATACTGGGACCTGGGCAGCCAAGGAGCCTGGTGAACAGGAAGTGGATCCCACCAATGCCCTGTATGGGGCAAAGCCCAGTGCCAGCCTCCTTCTCCAAAGGTTGTCTGCAGCCCAGCGTGGTTTTGTGGTTCCCCTTGGATTTTGGATGTTCATAAAACAAGTTGCCAGCTGCCTGCCTGCCACGTGGGTAAGGCTCTGTGGGAAGAGCGCCTTGCTGGAAGCAGGGTGGACTGACAGGGCCTGACACAGCCAGCCAGCCAGCCAGCCAGCCAGCCAGCCTCTTGGTCAGCTACATGGAGCACTTCCCCAGATTGGGGAAGGAGACCCAAACTACTAACTCAGGGCCTGCTGGAAGATGAGGAGGTAGGCAGGATTACACAGCCGTGTCTCTCTGAGGTTCTCAAAAGGCCTCCCAAGGCTTTCATCCTCCCCTGTCCCCTCTTGGCTGTCCTGCCCTTTAGCATTCAGATCTCCAGAAGCCTGGAAGCACTTAGTTACAGGCCTGGCACAAAGTGGGAAGCCTCCATCTTTCTAGGACACTCTCAGCCTGTAGATGTTTGGGGAGGCCCAGAGTCTGGGGAGTGAGGGTTGAGCAGGTTCTTTTTCTCCTTTGAGTACAGTTGACTAGTAAGAACTTTGGGGCAGAGACAAAAGTTGTTGCTTTTAATATCGGGAGCAATCAGATCTCTGCTGGAGGACCTGGCAGGGCCTCCTTTGCTTCTGGGAAGAGAGCGATGGAGTCCACGCACCTTGGTTCTGGCACTCTAGGAATGTGGCCTGCCAGCTGTGAGCTGAGGGGCTGCTCCAGCCCCCTGGTTTCTGGGTTATTAAACCTTGTGATTGCCCTGGTGACGCAGGTTGAATCTCACTGAGCCCAGTTACTTATTAGCTCACCTCAGACTTGACCTGACTTGAGAAGGCAGTGTCGCCTCCTAGCATTTGGTCTGCCTACCTAGACCCTTTCCTCTGGGTGGGTGGTGGGGGAGAGATGTTTCCCAGTGTCTTTCCACAGAAATGGGGACAAAGGCCACTGAAGCTGGGATGGGACTCAGTCTTTTCTTGCACTTGACTCTGCCCTCAGACTTTACATTTGTTCCCCAACACCTTGCAGTCCTTTCTGGCCCTGAAAGGAGGCCCTTCTCCTCCTCTGTGGAAACCAGAGACACCAAGACCCCTGAGAATGGCCTGGGACTGCCAGGTGGTCTGCATGCCACCCACTGTGTCCACTGATACGTGATCTTCATGTTTCCGATAGCCCCTCACTACAGAGACTCCAAGCCCAGAGGCCAGGATAACACCCAAGCCTCAAATCAGCCTAAAAGATTTGACCTCAGTACCAGAAAAGGTTTGACCTCAGTTCAAACCCTGACACTATCACTTATCTGCTCTGTCATCTTGGATAAGTCACATGACCTTGCTGAGGTTTGGTTTCCTCTGCTGTATAATGGGAAGAATAATGCTACCACTTGTCTTGGAGATTAAATAAGATAATGTTTGTAAAGTGCCTGGTACATTTTAATTGCTGATTAAATAGTGGTAGTTGTCTCTGTCCGGGGCTTCCCTGATAAACTCAGCTGGTAGTAGTCTGCATGCAAGGCAGGAGACCCCGGTTCAATACGTGGGTTGGTAAGTTCCCCTGGAGAAGTGATAGGTTACATACTCCAGTATTCTTGGGCTTCCCTGGTGGCTCAGACAGTAAAGAATCCGTCTGCAATGCAGGAGACCCCAGCTTGACTCCTGGGTTGGGCAGATCCCCTGGAGGAGGGTATGACAACCCACTCTAGTATTCTTGCCTGGAGAATCTTCAGGACAGAGGAGCCTGGTGGGCTACAGTCCATGGGGTTGAAAAGAGTCGGACACGACTGAGTGACTAAGTACAGCACAGTTGTCTCTGTCACTCATTTCTAAATTTAGCCATCTAGTGTGAGGCTAAATCCTGTTCACTAACAGTGGCTAATAGAAATTAACTTACTTTCGCTGGTTATGGTATTAATAACACCAACAGTAAATCCTTATAAAGTACTTTTACTGTTCTAAGCACTTAATACCTATTTTATACTTAATTTTCCTAAGACCTGTTGAGGATAGGTTTTCTTTCTTTTCTTTTTTTTTAAGATTTATTTATTTTTACTTTTGGCAGCTCTGGGTCTTTGTTGCTTTGCATGGTCTTTCTCTAGTTGTGATCACGGGCTACTCTTCATTGCGGTACATAGGCTTCTCATTGAGGTGACTTCTTTTGTTGAGGAACATAGACTCTAGGGCACATGAACTTCAGTAGTTACAGCATGTGGGCTTAGTAGTTGTGGGTCCCAGGTTCTAGAACACAGGCTCAGTAGTTGTGGTGGTGGGCTTAGTTGCTCTGAGGCACATGCAGTGTTCCCAGACCAGGGATTGAACCCATGTCCCCTGCATTGGCAGGTGGATTTTTTACCACTAGACCACCAGGGAAGCCTGAGGATAAGTACTATTATTATACCTATTTAAAATTAGAAAAGTGAGGCACAGAGAGGTCAAGTGAGTTGAGTTGACTGAGGATACACAACTAGTGAGTGGCAGATCCAGGACTCAGAACCAGGGAATCTAGCTCCAGAAGCTACAGATACACTTGATTTGCTTCTCCCAGAAAACACAGGACAGTGAGAGAATGTGCCTTAGACATGTGTGGGGTGATGGGCAGGCTGGGCTTGTAGTGCTTTTCCTATCACCCTGGGCAGAAAGCCACCATCTCTGCTTAATGCCTGGGGTGTCTGCAGCATCTCACGGTGCATTTTTCACACACTGCAATTTTACCTGCCTCTTCCAGCAACCAGGTGGGGCAGGCAGAAGAGAGTAATTGTTATTTCTATTTTACTGAGGCTCAAAAAGGTGAAGCAACTTGCCCAAGGTCAACCAGCTAGGGTAAAATTACAGGTCTTCAGTTTCTGAATGCAAATTCTTTCTCCCATATTATCTTGCCTTTTGTTGATGCCAAGAGCAGGTTCTTATACCTAAAAACCATAATTAATAATAAAATCCAGAAACTGAAAGGTCCCTTAGAGACAGTCAGGCAGTTCGTGTTTGAATGTGTATTTGAATATGCTTGAACATATTCAAATGATGGAGAGCTCACTACCTATAAAAGGCATCTGGAGAGTGGATTCCGATGGTATACAGGGAGTGGGTGGCCAGGGATGTGGTTAATCTTAGGGATGTCTGCCCCTTTGAGTGAGGTGCTCTCTGAGGAATGGCCCTGCAGCCAGCCAGGCCCATGGGGTCTCCTCTAAACCCTATCCCAATGCCCTCTCAATCCTTCCTCCCTAAAACCACAGTCCCTCCCTCAAAAGGGAGCCCTGTCTGCACAGACTGGTTAAGGTTTATTAGCCCTTAAAATTCCTTGGAGATGAGTTGGTATTTATTTCCCTGCAAAGCTTATGTAACCGTAAGAGGATACTGGGCTGCCAAAGCTGTCTGTGGTTTGGATGGGGCTTACAGTGGTTTCTTCTGGGAGCTAAATATTATAATGAATGATCTCATACTATCATTTTCTTTGGACCTGAGTTGTGCTTGTCCCAGTGGTACCCAGAGCTACCTCCCAGGCCCCTGCTGTTTTTATTCAGGCTAGTACCTGCAGGTAGGGTGAAGGGGACAAGGAAAGCAAAAATTAGTCCCTTGATAAAACCTGGCCACTCATCTTCAAGGAGGCTCACGTCTGGGTCTGAAGACAAGGCTGAGGCGCTGGGTGTGTCGCAGAGTGATTGCACTTCTAGGGAGATGACAAGGAGTGTCCGGCCACCATCTGTTCCAATCTAAGCTTTTATAAGGAGGAAGATTGGGGACTTGGAACAGGAACAGGTCAGGGAGAGCATGACTCCTGGGAGATCACAGACCAGTCCCATAGAAGTGTCAGAGCTGGGGCAACCTTATATTGGTTCCTCCAGTTGCTTAATAAGAGGTAACATTTATGGAGCACCAATTTCATTTCTCGTTTCCTTCTTTCTTTAACTTCATATGAGGCACCAAGCCTGTTCTTTGCCTGGTGTGACTACACAGGGAGGCCATATAAGGCCATGGCTTGTAGTGTAGACGGTAGTTAAAATGGCTTGATCTTTATCCCAGCTCTGCCACTTGCTGGCTAGGTGACACAGGACAATGATGTAATCTGTCCTCAGCTCTAAAAACAGGGATGATAACAGCTCTCCTTATGGGGTTGTTGGGAAGATTAAATGTGATAATTCAGACAAAGCTCTCAGCGCAGTGTCTGGCACTAGTAAAGAACTCCAAAATTGTTAGCAATTATCATCATCATCATCTCACTTAATCCTCATAACCAGTCTTTGGAGTGGGGATGCTTGATTCACTTTGCAGGGGAAGAAATGAGGTTTACAGTAGTTATGTGCTCAAGGTCATGTAGTTAATGAGCCACAGAGCTGGGATATGGAAACTTGAAGGCTTCATTCCTGGTGTCCTCTTAGCCTGAAGTCAGTGGAGGTGGGGTTTCCTGCACTGATTCCTTCCTTGGGGAACTTGAAAACTGCCATATTCAGGGTGAAGCGGAGGGGAAAAGCTGGATTCCCTGGCCGTGAACATCTGTCCTGGGAGACCAATGGTTCTTGGAAAAGCCTGAGAAGCCCATGAGATTGTGAGCTCCAAGAAGGTCTGGGACCAGTTGGTCTTATCCACCATGTCCCAGCTCAGAGCACTGTACCTGGCATATGGCCAGTATTCATGGTTCTTGTTTGAAAAACATGTATCTGCAGTAATCCTTTGAGTACTATCATTTAACAAGTGAAGGCTGGCTTTTCCTTCTGTTATTAGTAACCTCTTTGACCTCAGTGACTTGGTACTTTCAGCAGTTCCCTCCTGGGAACACAGCTTCTGGGGACAGAAGTTGGCAGTGGCAGTCAGAGCTGTGAGGCCCGAGAGAGCCCACAAGAAGGGAGGCGTGGTGGGAACTTTCAGAGACCTGGTTGAGTGCCTTGGGTTTAATGGGTAAATATAAGCCACCTACAACAATAGAATGGGAAAGACTAGAGATCTCTTCAAGAAAATTAGAGATACCAAGGGCACATTTCATGCAAAGATGGGCTTGATAAAGGACAGAAATGGCATGGACCTAACAGAAGCAGAGGATATTAAGAAGAGGTGGCAAGAATACACAGAAGAACTGTACAAAAAAGATGTTCATGACTCAGATAATCATGATGGTGTGATCACTCACCTAGAGTCAGATATCTTGGAATGTGAAGTCAAGTGGGCCTTAGAAAGCATCACTACGAACAAAGCTAGTGGAGGTGATGGAACTCCAGTTGAGCTATTTCAAATCCTGAAAGATGATGCTATGAAGGTGCTGCACTCAATATGTCAGCAAATTTGGAAAACTCAGCAATGGCCACAGGACTAGAAAAGGTCAGTTTTCATTCCAATCCCAAAGAAAGGCAATGCCAAAGAATACTCAAACTATTGCACAATTGCACTCATCTCACACGCTAGTAAAGTGATGCTCAAAATTCTCCAAGCCAGGCTTCAGCAATACGTGAACAGTGAACTTCCAGATGTTCAAGCTGGTTTTAGGAAAGGCAGAGGAACCAGAGATCAAATTGCCAACATCCACTGGATCACTGAAAAGCAAGAGAGTTCCAGAAAAACATCTACTTCTGCTTTATTAACTATTCCAAAGCCTTTGACTGTGTGGATCACAATAAACTGTGGAAAATTTTGAAAGAGATGGGAATACCAGACCATCTGACCTGTCTCTTGAGAAACCTGTATGCAGGTCAGAAAGCAACAATTAGAACTGGAAATGGAACAACAGACTGATTCCAAATAGGAAAAGGAGTACGTCAAGGCTGTATATTGTCACCGTGCTTATTTAACTTATATGCAGAGTACATCATGAGAAATGCCGGGCTGGAAGAAGCACAAGCTGGAATCAAGATTGCCGGGAGAAATATCAATAACCTCAGATATGCAGATGACACCACCTTTATGGCAGAAAGTGAAGAGGAACTAAAAAGCCTCTCGCTGAAAGTGAAAGAGGAGAGTAAAAAAGTTGGCTTAAGGCTCAACATTCAGAAAACTAAGATATGGCATTTGGTCCCATCACTTCATGGCAAATAGATAGGGAAACAGTGGAAACAGTGGTTGATTTTATTTCTCTGGGCTCCAAAATCACTGCAGATGGTGATTGCAGCCATGACATTTAAAAGACACTTACTCCTTGGAAGGAAAGTTATGACCAACCTAGACAGCACGTTAAAAAGCAGAGACATTATTTTGCCAACAAAGGTCCATCTAGTCAAGGCTATGGTTTTTCCAGTAGTCATGTATGGATGTGAGATTTGGACTATAAAGAAAATTGATGCTTTTGAACTGTGGTGTTGGAGAAGACTCTTGAGAGTCCTTTGGACTGCAAGGAGATCCAACCAGTCCATCCTAAAGGAGATCAGTCCTGGGTGTTCATTGGAAGGACTGATGTTGAAGCTGAAGCTCCAATACTTTGGCCACCTCATGCAAAGAGTTGACTTATTGGAAAAGACCCTAATGCTGGGAAGGAACAGGAGCAGGAAGAGAAGGGGACGACAGAGGATGAGATGGCTGGATGGCATCACTGACTCGATGGACATGGGTTTGAGTAGACTCCGGGAGTTGATGATGGACAGGGAGGCCTGGTGTGCTGTGATTCATGGGGTCGCAAAGAGTCGGACACGACTGAGCGACTGAACTGAACTGAACTGAACACTTGAGTGTAGTGTGCTTGAGAGCTGCATATGCAGGTTGAAGAGACCCCTATAGGAGGGTACAGACTGGTGGAGAAAGAATAGCAAAGGGTAATCAAATGAATTATTGGTAATTTTAAATTATAATAATCACTATCAATTTTTTTAAAAGCTCCTATGTACAGACATAGAAAACAACAAAGAGATGAAATTCTTTTACTTTTTTTGATACTAATTTTTTTTTTTGAAGATTAGTTGCTTTACCCTGTTGTGTTAGTTTCTGCTATACGGTTAAATGAGTCTACTTTAAGTATACATGTAGTTCCTCTTTTTCACCACAGAGCATTGAATAGAGTTCACTGTGCTATACTGTAGGTTCTCATTAGTTATCTATTTTATACATAATACTGTATATATGTCAATTCCAATCTCACAGTTCATCCCTCCCCCTCTTTCCCACCTTGGTATCCATACTTTTGTTCTCTACGTCTGTGTCTCTATTTCTGCTTTGCAAATAGGTTCATCTGAACAATTTTACTAGATTCTACATATATGCATGAATATAAAATATTTGTTTTTCTCTTTCTGACTTACTTCATTCTCTGTAAGACAGTCTCTGGGTCCACTGAGGAGGTGGAATTTTTATTTCAGAGTTGTCAGGCAGGCCTCATGGAGGAGGTGACATTTGAGCACCTTGGAAAGCATTTTATGACCTTAAATGGGACTCAGTGTTCTTCTCCAGGTCATGTAGGAATTTGAGGCTCAGAGGCCCGAAGCTGGCGCCAGAGCCTAAGTAAAGCTATGCTAAGGCATTTCTGAAGGCTGTGCTGGCCTGGAATCTCATGAGAAAAGGTCCTGTCCCACCCAGGAGCTGGGAATAATTAACAGTAAAGGGGCTCAGAGAAGAGCTTAATTAAACAAAGGCGCAGATGGCTCTAGCCAATGGGGTGAGAGGCGCCGTACGTCCCTATTTCCTGAGGGCATACACGGGACTTGTTTTTCAAGAATTTTTCCATGTTTATCCACTAGATTTGGGGTCTTCTGAAAATTTTAAAGTGTTGCTAACCAGAAGGCAGCTCTGAATTTTTGCTTTACTCCTTTGTAAAATATGTTCACCCTCTGGTGCTCTCTCTTGGTCATCCCTGCCCACATCCAACAGGCCCTCTGGGTTCCACCTCCAGAATATCTCTTAAGTTCAAATCCATCCTCTTCCTTCAAGTTTCATCATTCCTCCCACCCCGTCCTGGCCCCAACTGCCAACACTACCATCTTCACACACTGCCAGGGTCACATTTAAAAATGTTGATTTTTTTTTTTTTCATTTCTTTCTTACTGCAATTTGGAACCAAATAATGAAAGCCCTTTCCATGGCCTGGGAGGTCCCATGATCTGACCCTGCCCCCTCTCCATCTGTATCTTGTACCCTGTGTCTCCTTACCCCACAGTGCTTTTCACCCACATTCAGAGGCTGCGCCTTGACTGCTCCCCTCTGCGCAGGATTTTGTCTGATTGGATCAGATCTGTGCTGCAGTGTCACATCCCAGCTGGATGCCTGCAGCAGAACCGGTGATCAATGCCTAGGCTTCAGTGCTCAGTAGCTGGAAGAAAGCTGCTCTGTGAGCCTCAGTTTCCTCTCACCATGAAGTGTTACAAAACTACCTTTGGCAGTAGATATTTAGTAAATGTTAGAGTCTCTTTCCTATTTAAACTACAAAGAGAGTACATCCCTTTGGTGTTCTTTATACTTTACATTTTCCATTCATTTCCTTATTTAAAGTTGTTGAAACCCAGTCTTTAGACTGGGTGACTATTGTGATCTCCTTATCAACTGGGAAGTGATATCAGAGAGCTTAAAGTTCTGCTCAGAGTCACACAGGCAATGGAGAGCGAAGCTGGGACAGTGATGACAACCACACTTGACCCAAGGGTGACGGTGTGGAGTTGCCAGAGGAAGACAGCAAGGCCCAGTTAGAGGCAGGGGAAGAGCTTTGCTTTCAGCGCCCACCCCATCTGCCTGGCCAGGGGGAAGCTCAGAGTCCCACTTCCCTGCAGCCCACACCTCAGGCTCTTAGCATCCAATTTTTCATAACTTTCGCCCTTTCTCTGATCCTCTCCTGGCCATTTCTCTTGCCACTGATCTTGGATTCACCAGACTTCTCTTTCCCCTTTAATCAGCTCAGGATAAGCCAGGAAGCCCCCACCCAACCAGCAGTGTGGAGAGGTTGGACCCAAAAGTGAAATGAGCAGTGAATGGGGCAGGAATCCCTGGGCAGCTTAAGCTCCTTCAGACAGCTTTACACTGGAGCCCAGTTCATCACCTAAATCCTTCCAGGTGGAGAGCCAGAGGAAGAAGTCTTAACTTCCAAAATTTGCATTCTTGGAATGATGACCTTGCCCAGCTAAGGTGTAATAGGACCAACTACACCCATGATGGAGGGAGGTTTGGCAAGAAGAGATTTTGCTCTGGGGCTGTGGTTTTAATGCTTTCCCATCAGGTAGGATGGATGCCTGCTTCTTGAGGGTCAGTGGGTATGGTGAGAAGGTGTAGGGGGCAAAGTGAGTGGGGGAGAAGGGAGGCTTCTCAAAAAAAATCAAAAGGGCTATGTAGCTACATGGGGGGAACCTGTCTGAACCCCAGCTCTGCCGTTTACCTGCTGTTTGACAGTGTATGGTGGTTTAGTCACTCAGTGGTGTCTGACTCTTTTGCAACCCCATGGACAGTAGCCCGCCAGGCTCCTCTGTCCGTGGGATTTCCCAGACAATAACGTTGCTGTTTCCTTCTCCATTGACAGTGTATGAAGTGGCTTAACTTCTCTGAACCTCAGTTTCTTTCTCTCTATAAAAAGAAGGATAACACTTCCTTTATTTATTCACTTATTTTAAACATATTTTATTTATTTGACTATGCCAAGTCTTAGTTGCAGCATGCAGTCTCTAGTTGTTTGTGGCCTGAGAACTCTTAATTGCAGCATGTGGGACCTAGGTCCCTGACCAGGGATCAAATCTGGGCCTCCTATATTAGGAGTGCAGAGTCCTAGCCACTGGACCACCAGAAAAGTCCCACACTTCCTTTTTTTTTTTTGCTGATCACTGGACTTTATTAAGATGAAATCACAGATAATTAAACAGAAATTACTTGCCTAAGCCAATATCCTTGAGATTCACGTGAATTTAGTTACACAAATAAACAGCATGTTCAAAACCATGAGGAAATATCCCAATGCCCAGGTGATGAAGGCTGGGGTAAACAAATCTGCATACTTATTTCAAGCTGTTAAACAGTTTGTGGGCCACACAGTGCTCCTTGCAAAAAGTCAAAGAGCTCGTCTGTGCAGTCTTCCTCTGTCTGTGACCTGGAGGATACATGCTCATCACAGAGCTCTAGCCGCTCCCGAGCCTTTACACATTTCTCCAGCTGCTCGCATTGCTCTCTCACTGTCGTTCCTCCTCCTCTTCTTCCTCCTCCTTGGGATCTCCAGACCCGGTCAGCATCCTTTGCTCATCCTCTAGCCCCATGTCCGGCTGCGGTTCTGGACTCAAAACAAGCAGCAACACACTTCCTTTATTAAGCAGATGACTTGTCTGTTTCCTGTGTGCTAAGCCTGTGCAGTGAGTAAGACAGACAGGAGACAGAATCTCTAATCCCATGGTGCCTGGGGTTGGGAGTCGGGGGTGGGAGTGGGGGAGGAAACAAACAAGAAATTCATCAACAGTGAACGCAGAAGATAATTTTGGTAGTCCTCAGTGTCAGGTCAAAAGCCAAAGGAGGTAGGCCTCTCTGAGGAGGTGCTATTTGACCAGAGATCTAGAAGAGAGAAGTCAGTTCTGTTCAGAAATGGAAGAACATTCCACGAAGAGGGAACGGCAGGTGCAAAGGCCTTGAGGTGGGAATGATCTTGATATGTTTCAGGAATAAACAGTGGCCATAGAATGTATGGTATAGTGAGCAAGAGGGAGTAGCAGGCAGGAGATCCATCTGTGACAATTCCCTGTGGGGTTTCAGGCCATAATCAGGAGTTTGGAGGCCATGGGATGGTTTTAAGATAAGCAGAGAAATGACATCATTGGATTTGTATTTGAAAAGCTCATCCCCTTGAACTTTCTGAGCTTTATTCTCCCCATCTGTTAAAATGGGCATAGTAATACAAATCTCACAAGATTACTGGGGGAATTAACAGACATGAAAGCAACACACAAATTGATTCACACGTATTAAATGCACAACAAATGTTTAGGGCTACCATGTAAAGACCTTGCAGGAGCCATGCAGCTTCCTGCTTGAGAGTGGGGTGGCTCCTAAAGGGTTAATCCAACCTGTCTAGGGAAAAGCTATCCCACTTGGCTAATGTCATGGTAAGGGATGCAATTCAGGCTGTTTATTTTTTAGAGATTTGGCACTCCTATTAAGCAATCACCCTGTTTATGTCACTGCTAATTGAAGTAAATTGCTTTCTGCAATCAAATCTGGAAGTTCCCCCTTCCGATCAAGAAGGGACTTGGACTCCAGTTCCTGATTTCCAGTATTTAGTCTGCCTTGGGTCTTACCCTTTAATTAATTGCATACAATACACTGATTTCCTTAACCTGCAGTTGGCTTGCTGTTGGGTCCGAAGTGCATTGATTTTTCAATCACCCTGTGGGATGGGAAGTATTCCCTCCCCTTCCCCTTCTCCCTAGCTGCCTTGGGGCTGCTGGCAGATGTGAGAGGTGGAGGTGAGTGGCAGGTGTGACTGCTGTGGCTCCAGCAGTGGAGATCTTCTGCAGTGCATTAGAACCAAAACCTCAGGTAAATCAAGCTGAGGGCTGTCCAGGGTGCAGGTTGGAGACGCAGATTTCTGCTCACAAATCTGCTCTACCTCTAGCTCTTGTGAGGGGCACAAGAGGGGCTCTTGTAGGCAGAGAGTAAGCACCTCTATGAAACTGGATTCTCCTGGCTCATTGGCCACCACTGCCTTCCCCCCCCCCCCCCCCCCCCCACGCACATATACCAGCTCTCTCTCCTGCACACAGGCCTGGCTAGAATGGGAACCTGGGGAACAGAGTAGATGTGGGAGAGTTCACCAGAAGACAATGAGTGGGGCAGAGGCTGGGACCTGGGGCTTTAAGGATGGGCAGGAAGGGGCCAGAGGGGTATCCTAAGGAGGGAGGGAGCATTGAATTCCAAGGTTTGTGTGGCCCAGCCCTCTGAAAGGGGACCCCAGAGCCTGCTCCTGGTCTCAGTGGTCAAGGGCACGGGATGGAGAAAAAGATTTGATGCTGGCTGCATGCCCTTGGAAGTCCTCCCATCTTTGCAGGACAGTGGAGAAAGGAGGCAGAAAGTACCTCCACCATTCTTCTTCTGAGCCAGAAGGAAAACAGGGCCCCAGGATTCAGTTCAAGGTGAGGTGTTGTAGATGCTTTACCTGAGACGTGAAGAGTTTCTCTTTAGGGATCAACCCTGTGCCTACAGAAGGCAGGCTTCAAGGTCCAACTCAATGGCTGCTGCCTCCAGTAAGTCCTGTCACACATGCTCAGAGGGACCCTCCCTCTGGATCCCCCTGACACTTCATGCCTCAGGGACAGCAGAGACTTTGCTAGGTCTTCGGATAAAGACTCAAATTAGACTCTTCCCTGCCTTAAAGGGAGAATTAGTCAAGTAATCAGGAGCCAATTATACGAGCATTTCCTGAGCACTTACTGCTAGCCAGGCCCCCTGCTAAGTGCTTGCATACATTGACTCATTCATTCATTGACTCACTGCAGCCAGAGAAGGTAGAAAACTCAGTATACTGAATTTCCAATAATAAAATCAGGACTGAACCACTTTGAAAATTTGTGTGGCAGATTCTTAAAGAGTTAGATATCAATTTACCATACAACCTAACAATTTCATCCCTAGGTATATACCCAAGAAAATTGAGACTAAATATCTACACAAAAATTAGACACAAACAATTTCATAGCAGCACTATTTATAATAGCAACAAACTGGAAATATCTCTCAGTAAAACTCAAATATCTATCAGTTGATGAATGTATATGTTCTTGCGTGCTTAAGTTGCTTCAATCGTATCCAACTCTTTTTGACCCTGTGCCTGTGGTCCACCATGTTCCTCTGTCCATGGGGTTTTCCAGGCAAGAATACTGGAGTGGGTTGCCATTTCCTTCTCCAGGGGATCCTCCCGACCCAGGGATCGAACCTGTGTCTCTTAAATCTCCTGCATTGGCATTGGCCGTCAGGTTCTTTACCACTAGTGCCACCTTGGAAGCTGGATGAATGTATTATTCTCACACACACACACACACACACACACACACACACAGAGTAGAATATTATTTGGCAACAAAAAGGAATGAAGTATTGATACATGTTATAATATAGATAAACCTCAAAAAATTATTCTCAGTGAAAGAAACCAGACCCAAAAAGGCATGCATATTATATGATTTCATTTATATGAAAATTCCAAAAAAGGCAAATCTTTTTTGTAGATTGATGGTTGCCTGTGGCTGAGAGTTGAAGTAAGGATTAACTGTAATGGGGCACAAGGGACCTTAGAAGGTCACAGAAATATCCTGAAACTCAATTATGGTGATGGTTGCACAACTCAGTAAATTTCCTAAAAATTATTAAATTGCACAATCATTAAAAAGTGAAATTTATATGTAAATTATACTTCACTAAACTTTTTCTGCTTTATTTACTACACCAAAGCCTTTGACAGTGTGGATCACAATAAACTGTGGAAAATTCTGAAAGAGATAGAGATACCAGACTACCTGACCTGCATCTTGAGAAACCTATATGCAGGTCAAGAAGCAACAGTTAGAACTGGACATGGAGCAACAGACTGGTTCCAAATAGGAAAAGGAGTACATCAAGGCTGTATATTGTCACCCTGATTATTTAACTTATATGCAGAGTATATCATGAGAAATGCAAGACTTGGATGAAGCCCAGGCTGGAATCAAGACTGCCAGGAGAAATATCAATAACCTTAGATATGCAGACGACACCACCCTTACAGCAGAGAGTGAAGAAGAACTAAAGAGCCTCTTGATGAAAGTAAAAGAAGAGAGTGAAAAAGTTGACTTAGAGCTCAACATTCAGAAAACTAAGATCATGGCATCTGGTCCCATCACTTCATGGCAAATAGATGGGGAAACAGTGGAAACAGTGGCTGACTTTATTTCTCTGGGCTCCAAAATCACTGCAGATGGTGACTGCAGCCATGAAACTAAAAGACGCTTATGCCTTGGAAGGAAAGTTATAACCAACCTAGACAGCATATTAAAAAGCAGAGACATTACTTTGTCAATAAAAGTCCATCTAGTCAAGACTATGGTTTTTCCAGTAGTCATGTATGGATGTGAGAGTTGGACTATAAAGAAAGCTGAGTGCTGAAGAATTGATGCTTTTGAACTGTGGTATTGGAGAAGACTCTTGAGAGTCCCTTGGACTGCAAGGAGATCCAGCCAGTCCATCCTAAAGGAGATCAGTCCTGGGTGTTCATTGGAAGGACTGATGCTGAAGCTGAAACTCCAATGCTTTGGCCACCTGATGCGAAGAGCTGACTCATTTGAAAAGACCCTGATGCTGGGAAAGATTTAGGGCAAGGGGAGAAGGGGACGACAGAGGATGAGATGGTTGGATGGCGTCACTGACTCATTGGACGTGAGTTTGGATAAACTGCAGGAGTTGGTTTTGGACAGGGAGGCCTGACATGCTGTGGCTCATGGGGTCGCAAATAGTCGGACACGACTGAGTGACTGAACTGAACTGAACTGAAACTTGTTTTTAAAAAATTGAGGCTCAGAATGGCTATTATAAAAAAAAAAGTCCACAAATAATAAATGCTGGAGAGGGTGTGGAGAGAAGGGAAACCTTCTATACTGTTGGCAAGAATGTAAACTGGTATAGCTACCATGGAGAACCGTAAGGATGTTCCTTCAAAAACTAAAAATAGAGCTACCATATGACCCTGTAATTCCGCTTCTGGGCATATATCTGGAGAAAAATATGATCTGAGAGGATTCATGCACCCCAGTAAACTGCAGCACTGTTTACAGTAGCCAAGACATGGAAGCAACCTAAACGTCCATCAACAGAGGAATGGATAAAGAAAGATGTGGTGTATATACACAATGGAATATTACTTGGCCATTTAAAAAGAATGAAATAATGCCATTTGTGGCAACATGGGTGGACCTAGAGAGTGTCATACTAAGTGAAGTAAGTCAGAGAAGGAGAAATATCGTATGGCATCCCTTATTTGTGGAATCTAAAAAGAAAGTATACAAATGAACTTACTTACAAAACAGAAACAGACTCACAGACTGAGAAAGAGCTTATGGTTGCCAGGGGGAAGGATGGGGAGAAGGGATAGTTAGGGAGTTTGGGATGGACATGCTAAATTTAAAGTGGATAGCTGACAAGGACCTACTGTATAGCACATGGAGCTCTGCTCCATGTTATGTGGCAACCTGGATGGGAGGGGAGTTTGGGGGAGCATGGATACATGTATATGTATAACTGAGTCCCTTCACTGTTCACCTGAAAGTATCACAATATTATTTAATTGTCTATACCCCAGTAAAAATAAAAAGTTACTGAAAAAAATTGAGGCTCAGTAAGATCACTTAACCTGTCTACAGCGAAACAGTAAAGCCAGAATTCAGTGGTTACAGAGACCACATTCTTAGCCACTGGGCAATCTGGCTTTCCTGAGATAACATTGATCTCGGCCTTGCAGGCAGACGCTCACACAGGCCTGGGAGGAGACAGGCATTCTTGGGATGTTTCTAGAGGATGTAGTAATAGTTGGGTTGGGTCTTGAGGTCTTATGTACAAGTTTACCTTCTCTACCGGGAAGCCTTCTGGGCTCCCATCTTTGACCCTCACTTCCTCTTAAGAGCTGTATCTCACTGAGTAAACAGAAGAGGAAATGTCCACAGAAAGAGGAGGAGGATGACACCAGCTATCTTCCTGGCATGTGGAAATCCATATTAGGTACTAATGTGGACTCCGGGGAGGTGCTTAGCTGGAGCTGCGGATGGGCTGAAGACTCAGGCTCAAACCCACCGACATCCAGGGCTGAGTTTCCCACAGGCCGAACTTGTCCCCTGCCTCCCTACAGGCTGGCAAGAGGGAAAACTTCACACCCCTTGTGAATTCTTTAGGGGGACTCCTTGCAGAAGGATATTTGAATTAGGGTTGGGAAAACAAGGGGAACCGAGTCTTTAAGAAACATTTCCAAACCCCTTCCAATCTGATTCTCACTGACTTAGTCTCTGCCATGTCTGAAGAGTAGGGTGGTTGGGAGCAGCGGCCGGTGCAGGCACCGAAGGGGCACATTGCCTGAAGAGGATGAAAAGTCAAGAAGGAAATGGAAGCAGAGGACTGCTCGCCATACACCAGCAGTTCTAAACAATGTCAATGTTACACTATTCCTTCCCATGGGGCAGCCTGCTCCTCTACCTCGCCTGGTATGCTGCTGCTTGGTCACATTGATTTATTGGCAGGTTACACAGACTCATTACAAATTGGCTTAAGCCAAAAAGGTTATGTAGTGTTAGGAACTGAGCTGTCTGTGGAGAAGCCTGGAGGATGCCTCTCTCCTTTCTCCGGGACCCTGAGACACACCTCTGGCCTCTCTTTGTCAGCCTCTGTTCCCTCTCCACATGCTGGTTTTCTTGGCTTTACTGAATTGACAAGTCCTCAATTTCAGCAACCAGCAGAAACTTACCTGCCTCTCTTAGTTATAATGCTGAATTCCTGGGAGGCAGAAATCCACTGGGACCAGGGTGGATCCTAATCTAATGGCAAAAGGAGAAAGTCCTAAGTTTTTAGGACCCATGCAGGACTGTGTGCTGGCCAGAACCCCCAAAGCATGTCTAAGTATTCATCTGGGTGTGGTTTGAGAGGAGTAGGACAGCTCTTGGTTTGGGATTCCTATGAGTCTGTCTGTTTTTAAATATACCCATTTACTCATGATCTAACATTTTTTACTTAACTGTTGACATTTAGTTACTAAACTGTATCCTGCCCTGTGCTATCCCATGAACTATATATCGCCTGCCAGGCTCCTATGTCTGTAGGATTTCTCAGGCAAGAATATTGGTGTGGGTTGCCATTTCCTTCTCCAGGGTAAATTTTCTCAAGTGCATTTTTATTTCTTGCAACAGAACACTCCTTAACCAAAATATTCCCAGTACAAAACCCTACATAACTTGACTGGCAAAAGGGACCAAATAAGAAATAACAAATATCCAATCTGCAAATAATAAATACTGGAAATAGTGTGGAGAAAAGGGAATCCTACACTGTTGGTGGGGATGTAAATTGGTACAGCCACTGTGGAGAATAATATGGAGGCTCCTTAAAAAAAACAAAAACTAAAAATACAGTTATGTTTATGATCCAACAATAATGCTCTGGGCATATATCTGGAAAAAGCAAAAACTCTAATTCAAAAAGATACATGCACCCCAATATTCATAACAGTACTATTTATAATAGCCAAGACATGTCAGTGACCTAAGTGTCCATCAACAGAGGAATGAATAAAGAAGATGTGGTACATGTATATACAATGGAATATTTTTTGTTGTTTGGTCACTAAGTTACATCCACCTTTTTGCAGCCCCATGGACTACAGCATGCCAGGCTCCCCTGTCTTCCAATCTTTCATGGAATCTGCTCAGATTCATGTCCATTAAGTGATGCTGTCTAACCATCTTATTGTCTCTGCCTCCTTCTCCTTTGGCCTTCAGTCTTTCCCAGCATCAAAGTCTTTTTCAATGAGTCGGCTTCTGCCAGCAGATGGCCAAATTATTGGAGCTTCAGCTTCAACAACAGCCCTTCCAATGAACATTCAGGGTTGATTTCCTTTAGGATTGACTGGTTTCATCTCCTTGCTGTCCAAGGGACTCTGAAGAGTCTTCTCCAGCACCATAGTTCAAAAACATTGATTCTTCAAAAACATCGATTCTTTGGCGCTCAGCTTTCTTTATGGTCCAATTTTCACATTCCTACGTGACTATTGGAAAAGCCACTGCTTTGACTACGTGGACCTTTGTCAACAAAGTAATGTCTCTGCTTTTCAATACGTTGTCTAGGTTTGTCATAACTTTCCATCCAAGGAACAAACATCTTTGAATTTCATACCTGAAGTCACCATCCACAGTGATTTTGGAGCCCACGGAAGTAAAATCTGTCACTGCTTTCACTTTTCCCTTTTTGTTTGCCATGAAGTGATGGAACTGGATGCCATGATCTTAGTATTTTTAATGTTGAGTTTTGGGCCAGTTTTTTCACTCTCCTCTTTCCCTAGAGATTATTATACTCAGTGAAGTAAGTCAGACAAAGGAAGATAAATATCATATGATATCACTTATATGTGGAATCTTACAAAATGGTGCAAATGAACTTATTTACAAAACAAAAACAGCCTCACAGACATAGAAAAACGTATGGTTACCAAAGGAGAAAGGGAAGGGGAGGAGGGATAAATCAGGAGTTTGAGATTAACAATAACATAACCACTATATATAAAATAGATATTTTACAACATTGTAAATCAACTTCAATTAAAAAAAAAACAAGCAATTAATACTTTTGAAAAAAATGAAGAGTGGCAACCAGGTGAGGATTCTGAACAATTTTACCAAATCACTCTTTCTTTAATTTTCAATCTATGTAGATCTAAGGAGTTAATGATAACTTTACTGAATCTTTGAAGAGTTACCTCATACTTCAAATATGATTGTGGATGTAAAAGCAGAAAATGATACATAAATAAATATATGGAACAAAAAGGCAGACACCCTTGGGTCATGCTGCGAGTGGGGGGCAGCTCGCCTGTGAATGAGGCACACATCTGTGTGTGTGGCAATCTGTCCTTTTCCTTGGAGTCCTAGAACTATTACACAACTGCTTAGAGAAGACCAAAGGCTCCCTGAAGGCAGGGCCGTCTGTTCCTCCTCTCTCTTATCCTATTCTTTCTCCTGGATTTTTCCATTTCCAGCCCACTGACAGGCATCAGTAAGGAATTCCTCTGGCTGGATTTTTCTAATGGTCAGCAAGCTTTCTTCAGCACACACAACCCCCACCTTGTCCAGGCTGAGAAATTGATTGGCAGGTCAGAGTGCAGGCTCTGAGAGTCACTTGGCCCCCTAAGGAGATGCAGTAGGAGGGACCAGCATCACTTGTAAAATATTCTTACTCAAAATGTTTAGCTCGAATCTAATCCAGCCTCCACTTCAGTTTACAGAAATGAAAGGAATACAGAAACAAGTTAAATAACACCACGAGGAAACAATCAGACAAATCAAGAATACAGAGTATTCCATAAGGCAGCAGGCCTGGACTCATCACAAAGCTGATACAATTAAAAAAAAAAATAGTTGAGAGGACTGTACTAATTAAAAGGGTCTTAAAATACGTTAAACCAAAAGGAAAGAAAACAAACAAAAATACATAACAGCTGCATGCAGTGTATGACCTTTAATTGGCTCCTGAGTCAAATAAGTTAAAAGATGTTTTAGGAAATACCAGAAAAGTTTGACTCTCAACTGGTTTGTTTGTTATTAGAAAATTGGTGTTAATATTCTTTGGTGTGACAGTAGTAGAGTAGGAAGAGAATGTCAATATTTTTGATGATGTGTGAAGAAATATTTGCAAATTATTTTGTATTTTTCCTAAATAAAAGTCTACATATTGATATGTATAGATAAAGCAGATATGGCAAAGTACTTACAGTTGTTGAATCTGGGCAGTTGATATAAGGATGTTCACTGTTTTATTCTTTCTTCTTTTCTCTATATTTAAAAATGTTCATAATGAGAAGTGGAGAAATAAAAATAAAGGAAAAAGATGTAACTTGAATACATTTAATAAGTGTGGGTCTCAAGCCAATTACATAAACCTTTTGAAACTCAATTTTCTTTTCTGTAAAATGGGGCTCATAGCAGCACCCCCTCCTGAGGCAGTTGTAAAGACTGAGTAAGACCATTTATGTAATGCCCTTGATACCATGCTTCAGTGCATTGACTTTATCCCCACACAGTGATACACAAAAGAGCACTAAGAGGCCTCTTTCCTTTTTAGCTTCATCCTTGATCAGAGGCTGGCTTCTCAGTCAACCAGCAAATCCATACTGAGGGCTGGGCTTGTTGTCTTCTGCTTGCCTTCCAGAGCCAGAGTCTCCCTTCTCTACTTGCTCTGTAACCCAGGTGGGGTGTGTGTGTGTGTGTGTGTGTGGACTGGGCTGGACTGTACCTTGGGCTCAGTTCCCTCTGGTTTCTGATTTCTGAGTGGGTTCAACCAAGGAGAAGCACCAGCTGGAGGCCAGAAAGAGGGGAAGGATGAACTGAATTGCTTTGCTGGACACTCTCCCCTCCTCCGGACCCTCAGGCTCCCCCACTGTGGCTCACCCTAGAGCACTGCACTGTCCCTTGTTTCTTTCCTTCAGGTTTGTAAATTGAACTTTTATGAAACTTCTCATTCACCCAGTTGGAGTGGACCCTTTATTTCCTACCAGAACTCTGACAGATACAGGGTCTTCTGTTTGTCATCCATTTTGCCAGGCAGACCCTGAGAGATGTCATACTTAGTAAGCAAAGAGTCTTGTTTCTCCTGTCGCTTATGTCTTCATTTCAGATCTGTCCCCTTAGGGTTTTCTAAAGTGAAGTTGCTCAGTCCTGTGCGACTCTTTTGTGACCCCATGGACTGTAGCCTACCAGGCTCCTCAGTCCATGGGATTTTCCAGGCAAGAATACTGGAGTGGGTTGCCATTTCCTTCTCCAGGAGATCTTCCCAACCCAGGGATTGAACCTGGATCTCCCGCATTGTAGGCAGACTTTACCGTCTGAGCCACCAGGGAAGCTCTTAGGGTTTTCTAAGCTGATACCAAATTCCCTATTCCAATGGACTAGTGTAAACAAAAGGACAAGCCAGCACCCCTAGCTCACCTCCACCCCCCTAACACACTGAGAAATCCCATGTGGATCCTGGGATCCCTCTGTTGTTGTTCAGTCACTCAGTTATGTCTGACTCTTTGCAACACCCGGCTTCACTGTCCTTCATTACCTCCCAGCGTTATTTCCCTTGGCTCACCCAAATCTTCAGATCAAGAAGGACTTGTTGGTTGTGCCCACTTCCTCTCGTACCTGTGTGTCTAGAAGCCAAGGAGCTCAGTGGAACCTACTTAAGTGTCTGAGACTCACTGATAACAGGCAAGCAAATGTGGTAATACTTAGCAGGAGGCTGTGTGCAGTGTGAGGCTCCATTAAGTCAAGTTTATAGTGAGAAGGACTCAGAAAGCTCATTTGTCTAAGACAATAGGGTTATATCATTCTTTCCTTAGATGTTTCCTCGAGTCTTTCAATATCTGCGTAAATGGCCCCCAAATGAAGAACTTGGGGTTTATGAACTCAGGGCCTTGTTTTACTTTCATTTTTAATATTTATTTACTTGGCTGCATCGGGCCTTAGTTGTAGCATGTAGGATCTTTATTGCAGCATGTAGGCTTCTCTCTGATTGTGGCTCAGGGGCTCAGTAGTTGTAGCACTGGGCTTAGTTATCCCGAGGCATGTGGGATCTTAGTTCCCCAACCACATCCAACCCACAGACCCCGCATAAGAATCTGCAAGGCAGATTCTTAATTACTGGACCATCAGGGAAGTTCCAGGATCTTGTTTTATACCTACTTGGAGAATGGTTTGGCCTTCCCAGGTGGCTCAGTGGTAAAGAACCCACCTGCCAATACAGGAAATGCTGGAGACACAGGTTTGACCACTGGATCAGGAAGATCCCCTGGAGAAGGAAATGGTAACCCACTCCAGTATTCTTGGCTAGAAAACTCCATGGACAGAGGAGACTGGCAGGCTACAGTCCATGGATTGCAGGAGTTGAACACAACTGAGCACACACGCACAGAAACAGGAGAATGGTTTTCCCTCCCCAGCTGCAAATATGAAGAGGTGGATATCATTTGTGGGCAAGATTTATTTGTGACAATATAGTCACTGGTCCCCACCCTTGTCCTTCCCCTGCTGTGTTCAGTGAATGATTTCAAACCTCCTTGTGTTCACCCAGTTGGGAAGGAAGGTCCTTGGGAGGATGGGACCTGCCTTTTTGTCCCACCATGGAAGGAAATAGCTGATGATACTAAGTCATCTTCCGGATTGGTAGCACAGAAAGGATCTTCTCAGAGGGTGCTCATTTCTCTCCAACAGCCCAATGATATAATTAAAAACCTGCCTCGTTGTGCTTCTCAAGGACCTCAGAAATCTGAACCATATGGCGAGTTTGTTTGCACTTGGATCCTATCTCCTGGCTCCATGCATTGGCTGCAAGGTAGCGATTATAGCTCCTCAGTGCAAGCCTCACCCAGAGGCTCCTTGGTGTTTGTGGTGAGCATATGGACAAATGGAAAATAAACAGCCCAGTGAATATCTGGGTGGGGGAGCTGGCTCACGATAAGATGTTGCAGAAAAGGGAGCCGTCAGGGCAAGTGGACCTTTAGCAAGTACATAGGAAACCAGAGTAAAGAGTCCTTCCCCAGCACAGCTTCTCCATGGAGCAAGGGTCCTATGAGATCACCTGATGTTAAACTGATCATTTATTTATTACATGCCCCACACTGGGCTGAGCCTTTGATATGTGTCATCTCATTGGAGCCTCACAACAACCTCTGTGATAACCAAATGTTATTTTTAACAATAATGCTTATCTCCATGCTAAAATTCTACTTTCCAAATGAGGAAATTGAGATGTAGAAGGCTAAGGAAAATTCTCTTAAGGTTATACAGTTTGCACATGGGTAGAAACAGGCCTTGAACGCAAGTCTAGTTTGCTTCAAAACCCTACCCTTAACCACTGTGCCACATTGCCACATCCTGGCCGGATTGCTGAGGAAGTATTTTCTTGTCACATAGACCTGACACACAGGTGAGAGCAGAAGACGAGGACATAAGCATCATAAGGATGGGAATCTTTGTTTCACTGTGTGTCCCCAGTACCTGGCACATATTCGTTAAAAACAGTGATGACTACAATGCAAGAAACTGATTTTGATCAGCAGTCTCTACCCCACGTGGTTGTGGCCCTGGGATTATGGTGCGAGGTCTATAGACTGGAGAGAGGTTTAGATTTTAGCTCTGTGGGTTGAGACTGCAGACCTTTGAGAAGGAATGTTGCAGAGAGCTTACCAGGCAAGCAGGGGCTGGCCAACAGGTGACAGGCACCAAGGCTGGGCCCCTGCCCTGAGCCTCCTGTAGATGGTAAGCACTTTGAAGGGTGGGGTGGGGAGAGGAGGAAAAAGAGGTGGTGTGGGAAAATCTAGGGGAGGGAGGAGGGAGCAGATGACAGGAGTGAGGTTGGAATGCCCTGGTTATTGCTGCTCTGGCAGGTCAGACAGACTCCCAAGGCACCTCCGTCCTCCCACTCCTTCTCCCATTGTTGGGCGGTCTGAGGGAGAACAATGGGAATGGAATCCTTCTTCCCCTCCTGCCTGGCAGGGCTGGGCCCCTTCCTCCTCACCCCACCAAAAGGAATGCTTTCTTGTCCTGGCTGTGTGGTACCCGCAGGCAAGAATGGCACTGGGGGCTCCCCAGGGACGGAAGGCTTTGTGGCTTGATCCATGACAATTGGGGTTGGAGTAGGGAGGGAGTGGGTGTGGAGGATCTTTTCAGAATTCCGTTTGGGTTTCTTGTGAGTGTTTCTGCTCTTTCTCCTGACTCCTTATGGGGTCTCTTCCCTGGAGCAGACCACTCAGGCAGATCTATGAACAGAGAGATGGAGACAAACAGTCTCAGTCCTTTGAGACAGGTTATCTATGCCTGGGTGCTTCACATCTAGGGCTTCCCATTCAAGGCTGTACTCTTGATCTGTGGCCTCCACATAGGAGCCGCTGTGTTTTGTGTGTGGAAGCAGTTTTGTTGCTACCTGTCTCAGAAGGCTCTTAGACAAACGTGATTTACCATTTATCTCAGCCAGTTTAGGCAGCAGTGGGGAGGCATGAGCACAGACACTGGGGTTTTCATTTCAGGTTTCGAAGATGCAGAAGCTGCTGCTTCTCTTTCCCTGCACGTGATGGTCTCTAAGCACTTATTTAACCCCTCCCTCACTTGCAGAGGTAGCGGGGAAGGACACCCATTCACCTACAGTCTGTGAGTCTGCCCAGGAAGCATTGGCCCTGGAGGACCAGATTCTGCCTCTGTTGTCATCTATCATCCCAGGGCCCAGGACCCTTGGGGACTCTGCAGATCTCCTCCAGACTTTCAGAAAATCCTGAGGAGTCCACTGTAGACAGAGAACCATGGGTGTGGGGCCGTGAGGGCTGAGCTTACCAAGGGCAGGGAAGGGTGGCCAGGCCCTCGATGTGTCTGACAGGATGCCAGCTAAGTCTTTTCACCAGTATATTGGAGTTTGGGACAGTGGGGTGGGGTGGTAGGGTCAGAGGGGAGTATCTGTCTGAGTTGGGGGAACAGCAGAAAAACGTGAAAGAATGTGACTTTAGAAAACTTGGGTGGGTGCTTGGTTCCAGTCCCGCCACTGCACTGTGGGACCTGGGGAGAAAGACACAGTGACGTCACAGAGAGATGCGCTGACGACACAGTGATGAAGACTGGCACATACTGAGTTTTTCAGGGTACTGACCACCACTCTTAGCTCCCCTAGCTGCCAACCTTCTGCCTTACCTATGCAGGAACCCATGGGAGCAGAGGGCTGGCATATCTCTGAGCACCATAGGTAAACATTCACGTTTCATCCCACTGTATTTGACTGAGGTGCTGCCCTCAGGAAAGAGACCCTCTGTGTATCAATCTTCAGAGAGTAAACCTCCCCAGTCCACCAGCCTGAGGAAGAGGCAAACCTGGGACTGCATGGAATGGGGACAGAAGGAGTCTGGCTTCAACTTACACAGTCTTTGGATGTGTCCCCCACCTTACAGGCTCCACCTTTGCTCCCACTTCTATGGATACTTGGTGTTCTCAACCCTGAGTCCCTTTCGGGAATCTGTGTGCAAATCATGTGACCTCTCAGCCTGCCCTGCTCTGGCTTAGGAGCCAGCTTTGTGGTCCCGCCAAATGGAAGACCACTCATCCATCTGCTTTCCAGCTTTCTCTTTCTGGTTGTTGCTGGGTTTTTGTTTGCTTTGTTTTGCTTCTGCTGCTGTCTCTTCTATTCATGTTGTCCTTCTGGGTTTATAGCTTTCTTTTAAAAAAAAAAAAAATGTTCCTTCATCTTATGTTAGTGAGCTTTGGGATGTTAAGTGCATGTGTTCAGTCTTCCATTTTTTAAGTGGATGGAATTCATCCAATCAGTGGATTTATTCCTTTATCAAACATTGAAAACTTTCAGGATTTGGGGTAACACAAAACACTGTAAGTCACAACCCTTAAACACATTTCAGTTTGCAGATTAATTTTGCAGATAAGTCAGTGTGTGTTGTCTCTTCTCTCAGCTCCTTAGACTTCTGCCTGCCAATCTGTGCCTTCACTTGGAGCTCAGGGCCTAGCACAGTATCAGCCCTTCTTGGAGCTTGGTGCCTGTGTGTTGGGGGTGACTGACGGAATGACTTATGACCTAATTAGTCCCTGTCCTGTGGCATCTTTCATCTAAGGAGAGACACTCAGCGTACCAAAAAGGTTCATTTCCATAAACCGGTACTTTGTTAATTCATTTTTACTGAAAATCATAAAGTCCATAAAAAGGACATGTAATAAGAAATACCGTTGTACCCAGTATCCAGCTTAAACCCCACAACCTTACAAGCCCTTAGTCCCTCTTCCCTCCCAGAAATAATTGTAATCACCATTTTGTGTTAGTCACTTGCTATTTTTTATAGCTTCATTAACTGCACATGAAAACCTAAACAATATGTTATTTCCTTCGCCTATTTTTGAAATTTATATAAATGGAAGCATACATTTGTAGTTTTCTCTGACTGCTTTCACTCAACATTTTTTGGAGGGTCTTTCAAATTGGCCCATGTAGCTACAGTTCATTCATTTGGAGGTCATGTTCCCTTGTGAGCTAATACCAGAATTTATTCATGTATTCTACTGTTGATCGACATTAGGATGGGTTCCCTTTTTTAATCTTCTGAACAACAGAGCTGGGGCTACTGTGAGGCAAGAGAGGCCCTGTATGAGCTTCTGTGGCTGCTGTAACAGATGACCGCCCATGGGGTGGTTTAACACAACCAAAATTTATTCTGTCACAGTTCTGGAGGCAGGAGTCTGTGATCATGATGTTGGCAGGACCACACTCCATTTAAAGGATGTAGGAGAGTCCTTGCCTCTTCCAGCCTCTGGTGGCTCTAAGTGTTGCCTGATTTAAGGCCTGTGGCAGCATAACTCCAGTCACTGCATCTGTCTTCACACAACTGTCCCTCCTCTCCCTGTGTCTCCCCTCTGTGTCTTTCTTATAAGGACATTTGTCTCTGAGTTAGGGCCCACTCAGATTATTGAAAATGATATTCTTTCTAGATCCTTAACTTAATTACATCTTCAAAGACTCTTTTTCCAAATATGGCCACATTCAGAGGTTTCAGGCCCCCTTTTGGGGGCTACCATTCAACCCACTGCAGACACCAAAAATGTGGTTATCAGAGGCATTGACGTGCAACAGCTTTTGGAGTGAATGCCATCTTAGCTTTTGTGCCCCAGGAGCCTCTCTTCCTCCCTTAGGTCTTGTCTTTGCTAAACAGCCTTGTGATGAACATCTGTTGTGCATGTTGCCTGGAACACTTGGGTAGGAGTTTACCTAGGGTGCATAGCACAGGAGTGGAATTGCTGTATGATAGAAAGTGAGCATACTCATCTTTATTAGATAAGGTTAAGCTTTTTTCGAAGTGGTTGTACCAATTTATGTTCACAGTAACATTTGCTGTTGCTACACATCCTCTCCAAGCCCTGGGTTGACAGACTTTCCTTTTTTTAAGAAAAAACATTTATTTGTTTGTTTCACTGTACTGAGTCTTTGCAGTGTGCTGTGTCTTTGACCTTCATTGCGGCGTGCAAATCTTTAGCTGTGGCATGCAAACTCTTGGTGGTGGCATGTGGAATCTGGTTCCCTGACTCAGGATCAAACCTGGGTCTCCTTATTGAGAGTACAGAGTCTTAGCCACTGAACCACCAGAGAAGCCCCTTGGCTGATTTTCGAGTTATGATCCATCTGGAAGGTGAGAAGAAATAGGTATGGAAGCCTAGATGTGAAAGGATAGCTCATTACAGTTTCAGTGTACATTTCTCTGAGGACTAAGGAGATTGGGCATCTTTTCATGTGATGGGCCATTTGTGTTTCTTCCTCTGTGAAATACTTTTCTTAAGACTTTTGCTTATGTTTGTAATTTATTTTCCCATTTTACTTTTTATAAAAGTACTTTATATAGTCTCTGTATTAATCCTTTGTTAGTGAAATATGTCCCAATCTTTTTTCACAAAGTAGTCTTTTTGTACTTTCTTTTAAAAATGTCATTGAATTTATCAGTTGTTTCTTTTATCATTTAGGCTCTTGATTATATCCTTGAGGATATAAAAATATTTTTAGTGACCTTATAAAGATTTTATACTTTTATATTTCATATTTAAGTCCCAGAATGGATGGGCCTTTTGGGTTTTCAAGGTAAGGTGTGAGACAGGTATGCATTTTCACCTGTTTCTATTTAATTTACCAGTTGTCTCAATACCATATCTTAAATCAGTATCAGTTCAGTTGGTCAGTCATATCCGACTCTTTGCGACCCCATGAACCACAGCACTCCAGGCCTCCCTGTCCATCACCAGCTCCCAGAGTCCACCCAAACTTATGTCCGTCAAGTCGGTGATGCCATCCAGCCATCTCATCCTCTGTCGTCCCCTTCTCCTCCTGCCCCAATCCTTCCCAGCATCAGGGTCTTTTCCAATGAGTCAACCCTTCGCACGAGGTGGACAAAGTATTGGAGTTTCAGTGTCAAATCCAGTCCTTCCAATAAACACCCAGGACTGATCTCCCTTAGGATGGACTGGATGGATCTCCTTGCAGTCCAAGGGACTCTCAAGAGTCTTCTCCAACACCACAGTTCAAAAGCATCAATTCTTCGGCCCTCAGCCTTTCTCACTGTCCAACTCACATCCATACATGACTACTGGAAAAACCATAGCCTTGACTAGACGAACCTTTGATGGCAAAGTAATGTCTCTGCTTTTCAATATGCTATCCAGTTTCGCCATAACTTTCCTTCCAAGGAGTTGGAGTCTTTTGATTTCATGGCTGCGGTCACCATCTGCAGTGATTTTGGAGCCCCCCAAAATAAAGTCTGACACTTTTTCCACTGTTTCCCTATCTATTTCCCATAAAGTGATGGGACCAGATGCCATGATCTTAGTTTTCTTAGTGTTGAGCCTTAAGCCAACTTTTTACTCTCCTCTTTCACTTTCAGCAAGAGGCTTTTTAGTTCCTCTTCACTTTCTGCCATAAGGGTGGTGTTGTCTACATATCTGAGGTTATTGATATTTCTCCCAGCAATCTTGATTCCAGCTTGTGCTTCTTCCAGCCCAGCGTTTCTCATGATGTTCTCTGCATATAAGTTAAATAAGCAGGGTGACAATATACAGCCTTGACGTACTCCTTTTCCTATTTGGAACCAGTCTGTTGTTCCATGTCCAGTTCTAACTGTTGCTTCCTGACCTGCATACAGGTTTCTCAAGAGACAGGTCAGATGGTCTGGTATTCCCATCTCTTTCAGAATTTTCCACAGTTTATTGTGATCCACACAGTCAAAGGCTTTGGCATAGTCAATAAAGCAGAAGTAGATGTTTTTCTGGAACTCTCTTGCTTTTTCAATAATCCAGTGGATGTTGGCAATTTGATCTCTGGTTCCTCTGCTTTTTCTAAAACCAGCTTGAACATCTGGAAGTTCATGGTTCATGTATTGCTAAAGCATGGCTTGAATTTTGAGCATTACTTTACTAGTGTGTGAAATGAGTGCAATTGTGCAATAGTTTGAACATTCTTTGGCATTGCCTTTCTTTGGGATAGGAATGTAAACTGACCTTTTCTAGTCCTGTGACCATTGCTGAGTTTTCCAAATTTGCTGACATGTTGAGTGCAGCACTTTCACAGCATCATCTTTTAGGATTTGAAATAGCTCTACTGGAATTCCAGTTTGTAGTGATGCTTTCTAAGGCCCACTTGACTTCACCTTCCAGGACGTCTGGCTCTAGCTGAGTTTGAGCGATCACACCGTCAGTGATTATCTGAGTCGTGAAGATCTTTTTTGTAAAGTTCTTCTGTGTATTCTTGCCACCTCTTCTTAATATCTTCTGCTTCTGTTAGGTCCATACCATTTCTGTCCTTTATCGAGCTCATCTTTGCATGAAATGTTCCCTTGGTATCTATAATTCTCTTGAAGAGATCTCTAGTCTTTCCCATTCTGTTGTTTTCCTCTATTTCTTAAATAGTTCAGGCTTTAATCACTATCTGAAATGTTCACTTGGTCATAAGTCAGACTTCCACATATACATGAATATGGTTTGAGGTTCTCTATTATATTCCATTGGTCCATCTTCTGTCCTTGTTCCAATAAACACTGTCTTTTTTTTTTTTTTTTTTTTAACACTGTCTTTATTAATCCAGCTTTAACAGTAAGTTACGCTATCTGGTTGGGTGCCCCCGCTGAACTAGTTCAGAAGTCTTAACTTTCTTAGACAGCTTAAATAGCTTCTCTACCATATACATTTTTGAAACAGCTTTCAAGTCCCTGGAAAATACCTTTTGGGATTTTTTTATAGGCATTACATTAAAGATAGAGATGAGTTTGGCTAGGATTAATAAGACTATTATTTAAAATTTTCTTATCTAAAAACATATTTCTCTCCATCTCTGTAGGTCTTTTAAAATAACATTTAAAGTTTGATCATTTTCTGCAAAGGGTTTATGTATCTTTTCTAGATTTATTCCTAGATACTCTATCCTCATATGGTCTCTTCTCTGTACATGCAGAGAGAGCGAGCTCTGATATCTCTTCCTCTTCTAATAAGGACACTAATTCTGTCGGAATAGGGCCCTACCCTAGTGTACTCATTTAACCTTTATTACCTCCTGATAGTCCCTATTTTCAAATTCCTTGGGGGTTTTAGACTTTGATATATGAATTTGGGGGAGCACAATTCAGTCCACATTACCTTTTCCAGATGAAGAAACTGAGACTCCACTAAGGTAGATGATTCCTCCCAGGATACTTTAGAAATTAAGACCTGAGGTTAGACCAGAAACTATGCAGTTCTGGGTGTGAGCACAGTGCTCTGGTGACCTGGTGGTCCAATAAGTCCAGAGCTTAGCAGGTACCTCCTGGCCTCTGCTCAGAACCCAGCACTCCACCCTGAGATGGGTGGGAAGGCACAGAAGCACCTATGAGAAGCACTGCAGACATGGACATGCATGTGGATTTGGGGCATTTTCCCCAAGGTGCTTTGTGAGCTGAAAGATAAGAACTAAGCAGACCCCAGGTGGTGACTGCAGTCCATGCACATAGGGTGGGGGAACATGCACAGGAACTGGGGGACATAGAATTTCTGCTGTTCCAAGGGCAGAGGAGTCTTAAGGTAGCAGACCTTTGGGTTAGCTGCTGCAGATCACATTTATCAAGTTCTTGCCATGTGCCAGCTGTGCTGAATGTTTTAGAAAGCTATATCATGGGACGCCCCTCCCGCCCCACGACCACCTAGTGAGATAGCAGCTCAGGTAAGCACCTAGTATGATGTAGCTAGGATGTAGTGGAGCCCAGACACACACAGACTGGTTGGTTCTACCGCCTGGGTCCTCCCAGTCCCTCCCTTTAAACTCCCACCTTCTCTGAAGTGAGAGACCAGCCTCTTGGTGATACCACTGAGCTTGCCAGGCCTCTTCTCACAGCCTGGTCAGACCTGGATGATTCTCATCTCCAGGAGGGAAAATAGGGAAGGGAAATGTATGTTGTTCTCCAAGCCCCATCTAGGAGCCAAACAGATCAAACAGGGTGGGGGTAGGGGCTTGGAATGTCCCAGGCTGTCTTTTCCCAAGTTGAGGAGCGGAAGCCATGACAGCTAAGGGGATTTGTGGAAATTCCTCCGCGCATTGTTACCAAGCAAAGGAAGTGTTTCAGAGCTGAGCTCTCAGTTTCTGCCCTAGGGAGCCAGGGCCAGTTTCCGCTTCTGAAACTTGTTTGTGGGAAACCGAAGGGACTGTTTGAGGTTCTCCGTATGGGGGGTCTCCAAATAATTCCCCATCCTTCCCTCCTAGAGGTGAAGGGGGCAGAGGGTCCAGCGAGCCAGACAAAACAGCCCCAGAATCTGTTCCTCTGCTTTTTCCTCCACTTTGGGGTGGATGGCTCAGAGCCGAGGCAAATGAACAGCAACATTTTTTCCAGGCCTGCTGGTATTTGTTTCTGGCACAATCAGCACAAGCAGATTAGGGAAATAGTTGCATTCTTCAGTTTGTGTTCGCCCTCTGGACTGGACCTGATCATGCTTGGTACGTGTGTGGCCCTGCACGGCCATGAGTCCTCTCTGGAGGGACAGCCAGGCCTGACATCCCTGGCGTGCCTGTCTACACTCTGCCAGCTGGTGGGTTGACTCCCAACCTCTTGGGAAGGTCGTCACTGACTCACCAGGAAAGCCATCCATGCATCTGTGCATGTGTCTGTGTATGGAGACATCACATACAGGCATACACGTATATATGCCTCAGTGTGTCCCGTGGCTACCTGTGTCCTGCCCATTGCTGTCCTAGGCTTCGTCTGGCTCCACTGTCTGGTGGAGGAGCGCTCTGTGGGAGTTCTCCACGGACCCCAGAGGAAGGGGAGGCTTGCATTCCCCTCCCACCCCCAGAAAGGCTTGTGAGAGCCAGACACCGAGGGCAGTACCAGGCTGTTCTATCCCCGTCCTGCCAGGAAAACCCTTTCCCAGAAAATCATCGTTGAGGTGTGACAGAAACCTGGCAGAGGAAGGAGGGGTATGCAGGCACATAAGGCTAGTCTCAACCCTCACATTCTCTTTGGTTGGAAAGTGAGGGTCTGTCAGCTAGGCTGAACAAACCTGAGAGGGAGCCCCCAGCCTGTGGGAGAACTTTTACAAGAGGAACTAAGCAGGAGATGCCCCCTTGCCTGTCTTTCTTCTCCACCCCAACTCACTGCTTTCCTCCCCTCCCTCTCTGCTTTCCTCCCTTCCTTCTCCCTCTTCCCTCCTCCCTTACCTCTTTCCTTCCTTTCTCCTTTTCCAACCTTCTTTCTTTCTCTTTATTCCACCTTGGAAACAGAGCACCAAGCACCTTTGCTGTTTAATCTTTTAGTGTGTCTGGCCCAGTTGTAAGCACTGAGGTTGGAGGGTGGAAAAGGTCACAGCCCGGGTACACAAGGGTTACAAAATGTCTCTCCTGTTCAAAACTCCAGGCTAGGGGCTTCCCTGGTGGCTCAGTGATAAAGAATCTGCCTGCCAGTGTAGGAGACACAAGTTCAATGCCCAATCCTGGAAGATCCCACATGCTGCAGAGCAACTAAGCCCATGAGCCACAATAGTAAACCTGTGTTCTAGAGCCCAGGAGTCGCAACTGCTGAGCCCAAGTGCCGCAACTACGGAAGTCTGCCCACATACAGCCCATGCTCTACAACAAGAGAAGCCACTGAAATGAGAAGCCCTCACACCAACTAGAGAGTAGTCTCTCCTTGCCACAACTAGAGAAAACCCATGCAGCAGCAAAGACCCAGCACAGCCAACAATAAATAAATAAAAAGCAAAATGAAAAACTCTGCACTGGGTGAGCCTTCAGGAAGGCCAGAGTTGAACCTGTCATAGTTGTACCTCCGACTCCTTCATTCTCCAGCACTGAGGAAAAGGGCATTTGTAGAGCCCTAGTTGCAGACTGAGCATGCGAATGCCTAGGAGAAATGGAATTTGGGGTCGTTTGTCCAGCGATAGAGTCTGTTTGGGAGAATTATGAATTCAGGGTTAATAGAGAACTTTTTTTTTTAACGGTTTCTATCCATAAGACTTCTGGGAAAGGGATGGTTTCCCAGCGTGTAAAAGATGAATTTTTCAGAGTCAACATTCCTAATGCCCAAATACACTTTAGGACTATGAAAACTTCATGTACAATGATATGTTGTTAGGAACTAAATCGTACTGAGCAGTGAGTTGTAAGAGGGCATTTTATGTTTTATTTTTATTTCCATTCGCGGTTTATTTTTGCTCTGACATTTTATTATAATTTCTTCCTACAGTAGGTGAAGTGCTTGGGAAGTTAATTTAAACCAGCCTGACTTTCTGTGTGTTTTTTTTAATATTTGTTTAAGCTTTTATTGAGCTTGTCAGGCAAGTCAGTGTGCAAAAATGCAGCCGAAAACCCCGTTTTCCTTCTGCGGTGCTTGCCCATTAATACTAGGTGGTGACAACAAGATTCGCGCACACTTCAAATGGGGGATTATTCTGGGTTTTCAAGGAAATTCGAGCCACCTGTTTAAGAAACCTCTTACTGACTTAGCAGGATGATGAAGGCCATCTCCCCACTCAGCTGTTACTCAGAGCTCCAGCTCCTGGGGGTGGAGGGGACCCTTCTGACCTGGCCAGGCTCTACGGGAGCAATTTGCATCATAGGTCGGAGGCCTGTCCTCCCAGCTTGTGGCTTGGCCTCAGCCTGGGCCAGAGAAGCAGCTGCCATCTATCTGCCTGTGGGGAACTTTCCAGATCCACAGCAGGCTGGCTTCCCCTGGGTTTGGGCTGCCCAGTCTGGAGCTGTTTATCATGGACAGCAGAACAGCATGGGATCACCTTGAGGAAGTGGGTTGTGAGAGCTGATTGTGTGGCCTACGTGTCGGGGAGCCATGCTACCCACAGACTTTGGCCAAGGGAGAAACAGAAAGTCAACATTTTCCAGCAGGCTGGGAAGCACCTGGGTATTTCTGGAGTCCAGGACTCTCTGGGAGAATAGTCTTGTGGTGGTAAGAGGCAGAAAAGTGGTGGTAGCAGGGGCACAGCCTGATCTTGGCTAGGCTGGGGGCAGTTTCAGAACCTCTGGTCTGATTCAGGCCCATCAATCGATAGGTGGGAAACAGGCCTGGTTTGGGGTCAAGAGGAAGTACCATGAGCACCTGCACTCAGTTTGTTTGTGGCAAAGCCAGGACAAGGTCTGCCAGGCTAGATTTCTTTCTGCTGCTTCTCTTGATGGTCCAGTTAGGACAAGACAGTGATTTCTGAAATTCTACCAATTGCCACACTTGATCTTCTCATTTCTCCTTCAGTTGGGGTTGGTCCTCTGCTCACAAAATATCCATCTGCAAACTCCAAGGGGGATCCGTTCCCTTTCTCCAAGGGCACATGTTGATCATTCAGAGGTTGGCTTTTTGGTAAATGTTGTGTATAAGAGAGCTAGACAGATTCTCTTTGGCTTAAAGAAAAAACAGGTCCGTCACAAGTTGAATTTGCTGTCTGGGCTCCTGCCCTGTGGCCTTCTTTACTAAAGAAGGGCTCTGTGCCTACTGTCCCTGCTGAGGGGACAGCATTCTTTGTTTCATGTGACAAAGCCCCTAGTCACTAATATGGTTCCAGAGGTGGCCTCCTGACTGAGGGGAGGGGACAGTCACAGGCTGGCTAGGAATCTCTAAGAATCGTAGACTTGAAAAGATGGTCTGGTCCAATCACAATCCTCCCCTGGGAGTTCAGAATTGGGAACCTCAGAAGCAGGGGCCATTTGCAATGGAGGTCAATGCTGAAAGGCTGTTTGGGATTTTGTGATGTGAAAGGGGCATGGGTAGCCCTGAAGGGCCTTGTGCAAGCTAGGGGCAGGCGAAGGAGGTTGAGAAAAGTAGTGGAGAGAGACCAGGGAAGAAACAGAGGAGCAGTAATCCCCCGAGAAAAATCTGCAGCTATAGTCTTTGTTCCCCCGAGGCCTGATTTCTCTGTGGTTTCTTTCCCTGGCATCTAGCACATTCCCTGATATGTCTTGACCACAAACATCCTTTGCTTGAGCTAACCTGAATGGATCTCTGTTCCTTGCAGCTTTTAAGTTGCTAGAACAGGGATTGGCAACTTTTTCTATCAAGGGCTGATAGCAAATATTTCAGGCTTGCTACATGGTCTCTGTTGAGTCACTGCTGCCTTCAGAGAGTGAAAGCAGCCATAGATAACATGCAAACAAATGGGCATAGCTGGATTCCAGTAAAACCTTATTTTCGAACAGGTGACCAGCTGGCCAGCTAAGGTTTGTCTGTACCAGGTGGAAACTTTAGTGTTGCATAGAGCTGGGGTGGAAGGATCTTCTTAAGGAAGACTGGATTCCTACCCACCTCTCTCCCTAACCCCTTGAGGCCACGTCTCATTTGATTATGGATTAAGGATAGGTGGAATAGGAACCCCAAGTTTTCTCTGTACCCTCTTTTCTCACAGTGCTCTGCCACTTCTCTAGGCTGATCAGCTACCACATGAGCCATGATAGAAGCCCCAAACCCAAAAGTTTATAGAAGTCGGGATTACCCAGCTAGCAGACCAAGTATATGTCCAAGTTATCTGCAAAGCAAGGGCACACCCTAAACTCAGCTTTTGTTATGAACAAGGCCAAATTTTGCACAAAGGAAATCTTGTTATTTCAAGATGAGTGCTATATTATACTGAAAAAGCAAATAAAATACTTAAATGACATTTTCATAATGATTAATATGGATCAGGGTCAAACAGTAGGCAATGGTGAAGACTGTGCCAAATGGGTCAGAGGAGATACCACCTTGTCTAAAATCAGTGCCAGCTGTTTCTCAGCTCTGGTTCATTGTTTCCTTTGGGAATGCAACCTATCTGATGTTGTTAGAGTTTCCAGGTCCTGGATATCTGAACTTTTTAAAATATAAAATCTTCTTTCTCTCTCTCTTTCTTCACCTCTCCCTCCCTCTCTTCCCTCTCCCTTCCCTCTCTTTCATTACTGTTAGCAACTAATTTAAATTAAGGGGGGGAAAAGTTCTTTTAAACTAATGTCTTCAAATGATACTCAACCTATGAGATTCTCAGGGCCAGTTTTCTCAGAGTTCAGCTTTCACCTGAACCCTCGTCGGACTGAGCTCCCTTTGGCATATTCACCCCATACCTCAGAGAAGGAAAGCCCTGCATGTATCTCTGAGGTCTTGAGAAGGAAACTGAATCCAGAAAGAGTGAGTGGCTTGCTTATAGTTTATTGAGTCAGGACCAGAGCTGAGTTGAAACCGTATAGGTCCAGGTTTCCACTTGAAATCTGTCCTCTACCTCAAACTGAAGCTGGCCTTAGAAGCATCTCTCTCCACTAGCTCATGCTTCTGCATGTGGGCTGTGTTCGCAGTGGTATCCGCCTGTGGTTGCTGCAGTTGGCAGCAGGGCCTCTGAGAAACCAGCAGAGTTGGATATAGTTAATAATTCAGAATATGAGCCGGGATCTCATCCTATGATGTGAGCAGCTCTCAGCCTGCCCTTCAAGCCTGTGTTGGGAAATGGACCTTGCCCTGGTCCTCTTGTGGAGTCCCCCAGGGAGCATCATAGGTAGTTTTTTCAAATTGAGGAATATGCTTTCATCCTTGGGGTACAACAGGAAGAAATTCAAAGTGTTTTAAGTGCAAAACAAGTGTTATAAGTGAGACTTCAGGAAGAAGAGACTAACATATAGGAACATACCTTCCAGAGATGTGGGTGGACATTGTTTTTCTAGAGAATCTGAGGGATGCCCTAGCTCTAGGCAGCTGGGAGGACAAGATCTGAACCCTCTGAGGATCCTTTGCAGAGAATGTCAGCCCTGGATACAGATTGGGGTTAAGTCCAGATGGTTTGAATGTAACTGCTCCTCTGAGGATATGTCTCTGGCTGTATTCCTGAGCCAAATGAAAATGGTTTTTGGATTATCCAGTGTTTTGTTTTAATTCAGGCCTCATCTTCCTTCCATTAGTGCAAGCCAACCCATTGTTACCAGTACTGGTTCAGTAATGACAGGTTATCATTTAATTTCTTTATGGCCAGGGAGGGTAGTGGTGATGTTTGGAGTCAGATTGTCTGGGTTCTATCACTCTACTGTTATTAGTCACGTTGCTTTGGCAAATCTCTCAATCTCCCAGTACCTCCATTTTCCCATCTGTAGAATGGGAACAATAACAGTGTCTACTTCATAAAGTTCTTGTGACATTAGAATGAGAAATGCCTTCATTCAATTCTAAATATTGAGCACCTGCTTCTAGGTGCTGGAAATACAGTAGAGAACTAAACAGGCGATGCTTCTGCTCTTGAGATGCCAACATTCTCACATTTGCTCAGCAAATATAAGGTGCCATTTTTCCTGTTGATATTTTATTGATACTGTTGTTATTGACGTTCTTGCCATCCAGCTCAGAGGAAGGAGGAGAGATATTATCCCAATCTGTGGCTTCAATAGTTTTCCATATTAAGTGAGGTCTGAAAGATACATCCCCTACTGTACAATAGCCATTTTTCAGAGCCTGCATGGTGTCAGAGACAAGCTCCTGACATACCTGGACATTTGCAGTATGTCCACAAGTTACATCATGTTTCTCTCTTTAAGAAGTAGAGCTGAGGCTTTCCCTCATGATCTAGGGGTTAAGAATCTGCCTTGCAATGCATGGGACACAGGTTTGATCCCTGGTCCAGGAAGATCCCACATGCTGCAGAGCAACTCAATCTGAGTGCAACAACAAAGACCCAGCGCAGCCAAAAATAATTTAAAACAAATAAACAAAATTTTGAAAAGAGATTTAGAGCTGAATTCCATACCCTTTGAGTTTGGGTTGTACTTAGTGATTTACTTCTAACAAATAAAATGTGGCCAGAATGATGGGGTGGGTGACATCTAAGGCAGATCCCTAAAGGCACTGCATCTTCCTCCTTGCTCTTTCTGGAATCAGTTTTTCTAGGGGGAGGCACCTGCCATGTTGTGAGGACACTCAAACCGCCCTAGAAAGAGTCTCACATGGTGAGGAACTTAGGTCTTCTTTGAACAGCTGGCAAGAAACTGGGATCTCTTGATAACAGCCGTGTGAGGGGATTATTTTGGCAGAATAGCCTGCCTCCCGTCAAGCTGTCAGAGGGCTGTCGTGGCCCCAGTCAACATCTTGACTACAACCTGACGAGAGACTCTGAGTCAGAACCACACAGTTTCAGCTGCTTCTGGATTCTTGACCCACAGAAACTGCAAGTGGGTGAGGGGAATCATTCTTTCAGATTGGAATCAGAACACTGCAGAATTGGTGCAGCACGATAGCTTAGTATTAATTCTATAAACCTGAACAGTCCTGCACGTGCTGGAGATGCGGAGGGAAGGTTTTCAAAGACTCCATCTCCTTGTCCAAAGATGGCGCCCAGTGTACTCTAGCTCTGCACCAATGCATTTGCTTGGTGATGACGCCTTCACCGCCAGAGAATTCCTTCCTGACGGGAGCTGTTTGCCCCAGGAGCCAGCAGGGAAATAACTTTTCTAGAGATAGGGAAAGACAGAGGCTGCAGGAGAGTCTCACTGCTGAGGCAGTGACTCAGTTTTCCCCTCCCTAGGGTAGCATCCACCAGCCTCTGGCCTCTCCCAGTTCTACCCTCTTCACCTTTGCCATCTGGTCCTGAATTTGGCTATGCAGTATATATCTCTTCCTGGAATATGAGACCCCTCATTCCCTCCCTCCCTTACTATCCACTTATGTTGCTCGGTTTTAAGTGTCCGCTCAACTGGGCCACAGAGTGCCCAGATACCGGCCAATCGTTATCCAGGGTGTGTCTGTGAGGATGTTTCTGGCCGAGATGAGCATTTGAATCAATAAACTGAGTAAAGCAGGTTACCTTCCCTAATGTGAGTGAGCCTCATCCAATAAATTGAGGACCTGACTGGAACAGAAAAGACTGGGTAGGAAGGAACGCCTTCTGCCAGGCTGCAGGAGCAGGGCCACCACTTTGTTTCTGAGAAGAAAACATTGGCTCTTCTGGAATCTCCAGCTGGCTAGCTTTGGAACTGGAATTTACATCATCAGTTCTCCTGGTTCTTGGGCCTTCAGAGTCAGACCTGAACTATATCTTGGCTCTCCTGGTTGTCCAGCAAGGTGACAGCAGATCTGGGGACTTCCCAGTCTTCGTAATCATGTGAGCCAGTTCCTTACAGTATATATATATATTGTTTTGGTTCTGTTTCTCCAGAGAACCCTGACTAACACACCCTCCATCCAACCTATCCACCTTTCTCCATCACCAGTTTACCTCTCTAATCCATCATTGTCTCTCACCTACATTCCCACCAAATCTCCTCACAGATCTCTCTGGTTGGTTGAATGGTAGCACCCAAAAGATGCAACCCCTAACCTGTGATTGTTGCCTAATTTGAAAA
Organism: Antilocapra americana; assembly: GCA_007570785.1. NCBI lineage: Eukaryota > Metazoa > Chordata > Mammalia > Artiodactyla > Antilocapridae > Antilocapra > Antilocapra americana. The sequence continues at coordinate 10,536,382 of ML661893.1, read as the reverse complement.
ACAGATCTTGGACTTTGCTGGTGGTGCTGCAGATGAGAATCTGCAGGGAGTGTTGGTTCACTCCCTGGTTTGGGAAGATTTCGCATGCTGTGGAGCAACTAAGCCCCTGTGGCACTACTACCAACCCCAAGCTCTGAAGCCCATGAGCTGCAACTGCTGAAGCTGGCACACACTAGAGCCTGCATGATGCAACTACTGAACCCGAGCACCTGAAACCTGTGGCTCAGAACAAGAGAAGCCTGTGCACTTCAATGAAGAGTAACACCTGCTTGCCACAACTAGAGAAAGCCCGAGTGCAGCAACGAAGACCCAGTGCAATCAAAAACAAATTATGGTCGTCATAATACTAATAATAGGGCTTCCCTGGTGGCTCAGCTGGTTAAGAATCTGCCTGCAATGCAGGAGACCCCGGTTCAATTCCTGGGTCGGTAAGGTCCCCTGGAGAAGGGATTAGCTACCCACTCCAGTATTCTTGGGCTTCCCTTGTAGCCCAGCTAGTAAAGAATATTCCTGCAATGTGGGAGACCTGGGTTCGACCCCTGGGCTGGGAAGATCCCCTCGAGAAGGGAACGGCTATCCACTCCAACATTCTGGTCATCATAATACTAATGATATTTAAAAAAAAATAAAAACAGATCTCTGCAGATTTAATGCAAGTTAAGAATCTCAAGATGAGATCATTTTGAATTAACAGGATGGGCCCTAAATCCAATAACAGGTGCCCTTATAAGAAAAGGAGAGTGGACTATACAGTCCATGGAATTCTCCAGGCCAGAATACTGGAGTGGATAGCCTTTCCCTTTTCCAAGGGATCTTCCCAACCCAGGAATCAACCGGGGGATGGGGGTGGGGGGTGTCTCCTGCATTGCAGATGAATTCTTTACCAGCTGACCTATCAGGGAAGCCCTATTCCCTTGGCCACCCCCATATTCACAAACTCTTCCATTGGCCTCCCCACCCCCACCCCATATTCACTGGAAGGGGTGGTGGCAGCTTCCTATGGTTGTTACTGCCTTGAGACCTTGGAGTGTTTACCTTTCAGTCACCTGGTAAATAGTTTTATATCACATTAACAATTTCTTTATATTAAATTTTCTCTGATCAAATAACTCGTGTGGTTTGTTTCCTTGGCTGATTCAGCCTCCTTCCCACATCTGTCCCCACTGTCCCCACTTCACCCTGTAGGCAGTCAACAAACTTGGTGCTTCTGTATTCTCCAGAGACCAGGTACATTTTTTTTTTTTTTGAGTCAAATAGTTTCATGAAATGTGGAGTATGAGAGAAACCATCAAATTTTATCAATAATTAGGGTACTAATAACTAACTTTGTTGTTAGTACCAGGTTCTGTGTGAAGTGCTGTTTTGTGTGGAAGACCTTATTATTCACTCTGGTTTACAGATGAAGCAGCCAAGGCAGAGAATGACAAAATATCTCACTCTAGGTTACCCAGTGAGTGACTGTCAGAAGCGGTGTCTGAATCCAGGTACCTGGGCTCCGGAATCCTGATACTTAGCCTCTTTGCAGTAGTCCTACCCTGAGGTAGTATTGAGATCTTGGACTTAAAATAGGAGGCTTGATTCCTACTTTTTACTGGCTGGTATCTTTCAGCGAACTACCTAATCTCTTTGGACGTCAACCCTGAACATGTATAATAATGGGTAAAAATAAATATCTACCTCATCAGACTTTTGTAAGATTTTGTGAGACAACATACAAAAGCATCTAATAACAGTACATACTGTAAATGTTAGCTCTTATCATTGACACTGTCCCCATGCCTTCCCTGTTCCCTCAGTTGATGTCTATATTCCCCTGTTTTAACACATGTTGGCTGAGGAGTGCTGATAAATGTTCAGTAGCCAGCTTTGTGAAATTAAAGCAAAGCCCTAATTCATAGCTTGCACTGATTTCCAGAGTGCTAATACTCACATCATGGCAAATTTCAAGCTCCCAACACAATAACAATTGACTGGGAACTCCCCTGCAGTCCAATAGTTAAGACACTTTTACTGCCAAAAGTACGATTCAGTTCCTGTTAAGGCAGCTGGGATCCCGCAGCATGGTGTGGCCAATTTTAATAAATTAATTAAACCCTGTTCTTCAAAAAACAATTGTTTTACAGATTTCTTAAAAATTTAACTTTCTGCTCTTGAGATCTGATATTGAACATCCAGCACACCATCCCAGCTAGGTCCTTGTGCAAAATCTGATATTCAAGCCTTTGTCTACTGAGAGCCTCAAAGGCATGCACTTTCCTACTACTTAGAGTTCAGGAAGGTGAACCTGAACCACTGAAGAAACCCTCCCTTTTGCTCTTGCATTCATGTGTCCCATAGATATCCCTGAGCTCCTGCTATTTGCTTTGTCTGGAAAGAGTTTTCGTTCAGGAATGTAAACCTGCAGCTGCCCTGCCGAACAGGCTTTGTCCTGGGCTATGTTCCCATTCCTGTCCAGCGAGCATCCTTTTCCCTCCTCAGCCGCCCTTCCTTCCTCCCCTCCCAGCAGTATCTCCACTGGGAGGCTGAACTTCTGTCTCCCATGGGCTCCTGTTTGCCTGTGCTGCAAATCCTCTCACACACCCGCTCTGGAGCTGTCCCTCCCAGTTCCCCCAGTGTCCTGCTTCATTCAGCAGACACCTCTTGTTTCTCTGTTCATTTACCCTACCACCTCTCCCTCTGTCTCCTAACAGCCTCTCACTATCTGTGCCCTGGACCCCTCTCTCTCTGCAAAGTGCAGTGTCACCCACCAGACATTCAGGTCCACTCCAGATCAAATGGAAACCTTGAGGGGGTCAATGTCTTGTTGTGTGGTGATTTATAGAAAGTTGTGTGGAGTCAGAAGCAACTGGGATCAGAACTCAGCTCTGTCATTTACCAGCATTATGAACTTGGCTTAGGCAAGTTAATCACTTCAACTTTCATTTTCTTTATCTCTGCCTTCCTTTTTCCTTTCCGTATGCCCCTTCATCCTTCCCTTTCCCTCTTTTGTTGCTTTAGAGCTGACGGTTATCTTAGTCTGTTCAGGGTGCTATAACAAAATCCCACAGACTGGGTGGATTATAAAAAACAGAAATTTATTTCTCAAAGTTGTGGAGGCTGAAGTCTGAGATCAGCATGCCAACATGGTCAAGTTCTAATGAAGACCCTCTTCAGGATTAAAGACCTCTCTCACTGTGTCCTCACAGAGCAGAAGGGCCTAGAGAACTCCCTGGGGTCTCTTAAAAGGGCACTAATCCCCTTCATGAGGGCTCCAACCTCACGACCCAGTCACCTCCCAAAGGCCCCACATCCTAATACCATCACATTGGACATTAAGATTTCAGTGTGTGATTTTAGGGGGACACAAGCCTTCAGACCAAAGCAGTAGTTATACCTCTATGTTTTAGTTAGTTTTTTTAAAGTCAAAGTACCACCTGTACATACTAATAGTTTACAGTAAGTACTTCTATAAACTATGAACAAAGCTAGTGGAGGTGATGGAATTCCAGCTGAGCTATTTCAAACCCTAAAAGATGATGCTGTGAAAGTGCTGTACTCAATATGCCAGCAAATTTGGAAAACTCAGCAGTGGCCACATGACTGGAAAAGGTCAGTTTTCATCCCAATCCCAAAGAAAGGCAGTGCCAAAAATGGTCAAACTACCACACAATTGCACTCATCTTACACACTAGCAAAGTAATGCTCAAATTTCTCCAAGCTGGGTTTCAACAGTACATGAACTGAGAATTTCCAGATGTACAAGCTATATTTAGAAAAGCCAGAGGAAGTAGAGATCAAATTGCCAACCTCCACTGGATCATAGAAAAAGCAAGAGAATTCCAGAAGAACATCTATTTCTGCTTTATTGACTACACCAAAACCTTTGATTGTGTGGACCACAACAAACTGGAAAATTCCTAAAGAGATGGGAATACCAGACCAGCTTACCTGCTTCCTGAGAAATCTGTATGCAGGTCAAGAAGCAACAGTTAGAACCGGGCAAGGAGCAACGGACTGATTCCAAATGTCATCCTACTAATTTAACTTATATGCAGAGTACATCATGCAAAATGCAGGGCTGGATGAAGCCCAGGCTGGAATCAAGATTTCTGGGAAAAATATCAATAACCTCAGATAGGCAGATGACACTACCATTATGGGAGAAAGTGAAGAGGAACTAGAGTCTCTTGATGAAAGTGAGAGAGAAGAGTGAAAAAGTTGGCTTAAAACCCAGCATTCAAAAAACAAAGATCATAGCATCTGGTCCCATTACTTCATGGCAAACAGATGGGGAAACAATAGAAACAGTGACAGACTTTATTTTCATCTTCAAAATCACCGCAGATGGTGACTGCAGCCATAAAATTAAAAGACCCTTACTTCTTGGATGAAAAACTATGACAAACCTAGACAGCATATTAAAAAGCAGAGACATTACTTTGTGACAAAGGTCCATATAGTCAAAACTATGGTTTTACTAGTAGTCAAAATGGACGTGAGAGTTGGACCATAAGGAAAACGGAGTGCCAAAGAATTGATGCTTTTGAACTGTGGTGTTGGAGAAGACTCTTGAGAGTCCCTTGGACTGCAAGGAGATCCAACCAGTCAGTCCTAAAGGAAATCAGTTCTGAATATTCATTGGAAGGACTGATGCTGAAGCTGAAACTCCAATACTTTGGCCACCTGATACAAAGAACTGACTGATTGGAAAAGACCCTGATGCTGGAAAAGATTGAAAGTGGGAGGAGAAGGGGATGACAGAGGATGAAATGGTTGGGTGGCATCACCAACTCAAAGGACATGAGTTTGAGTAAACTGCAGAAGTTGGTGATGGACAGGGAGGCCTGGCATGCTGCAGTCCATGGGTTTGCAAAGAGTTGGACACAACTGAGCGACTGAACTGAACTGAACTTCTATAAACCTTTTTTAAAATGGCAGGTCTCCCTAAGCCTATTTCCTCCTCCCCAGAGATGGCTACGTTCAAGTCATTTAGCTTTTTTTTTTTGTAGTTACCTCTGCATATCTAAATAACATAGTTAGATTGATACTTCCTGACTTTTCAGTTTTAGGCATTATCTCTGGTTTCCTACTTTGAAACAGGACCATAGGTATCATACTATAAACTGTATGTATTTGTCTGTTTGGCAATACTTTCACATGGTGTAAAATTGGGTCAAATAGTCAACTGAGAATTCTAGATTGGGACATGAAGATTGATCCTTTAGCATCTTCATCCCCTCCCATCATATACGTACTCCCCACCCCTCTTCCTGTCTCCCAATATAGTTACATCTAATATTTATTAGATCAATATTCAGCATTTATACTATCATGACTGTGCAGTGCTGTTCACAGCTGAGCCATGTAGTATTCTAGGAATATGTTTCCTTTCTTTTGTAATTGTTGTTTCCCCTGGAGGTCATGCTTGCCCTGATTTTGTTTGTTTCCTAAGTATTTGCACGATTATCATAAACTCTACCCAAGAAATCCCTAATTATGAGTCTCCTGTCAGTATATTAAAATACATGGGACATTCTGTCAACCTCACCTCAGTGAAATCCCTGGAGATCCTCTGACCATCGGGCCTGGCCTAGTTTTCTCTGGGCCTCAGGCACAGCTGTGGGTTGAGGTCCCCCTGCACTGTCCTCTGGGGCTCCTGTCACCGCCCTCTGCTGCTTTGGATCCACCTTTGCCAGAATCTCCCCTCTCCTGGTATATCACATTGTTCAGCAACTTCCTCAGACTGCACATGTCTGAAAGTCCCTTATTCTATCCTTACCTTTAAGTGGTAATTTGGTGGAGAATTCTAGCTTGGAAATCATTTCCCTTCAGAATTTTGGACATGGCTTGTTTTTTCTGATTTTCTGAGATGGTTTTTTGTGACCTGATGTCATTGTGATTCTTCATCTGAAACCTGTTTTTTTCCTTCTGGAATCTTGTTTTCTCTCTGTCTCCAGGTTTTAGAAATTTCCCAGTGGCATGACTTGATGTGAGTACATTTTCATATTCAGGGCACTCTGTGGACTCTTTTAATTAAAAATGTCCATTCTGAATAATGCTTACTTTGTGCTGTGTCATCTTAGCTAAGCTGGAATCACACCTCCCAGAACCCCTTTCTCTATCTGGTATCAGGCTAGTGTTGGCCACAAAGGACATTTTGTACCAGATCTGGAAGGTGAGAATAAAGCAGCAGCCATATCTGTATGCTGTGAATCGTGCTGTCTGGTGTCAAGCACGGAGGCATCCCTTAGCTCACCTAATTGGTTTGGAGCAGCACCTGGACTCGCAGTTCCATTAACCCCCACCATATCTGTTCCTTCAGCCTCTCCAGCTTTTTTGGCCAGTGCATGTGTAGTTCTGTGATGGTGAAAGGGTGCCAGATTCTCCTATAGGTCATCAGTGGCATTCGGGTTGGAGAAAATGAGAGGAAGACATGGGTTCCACGTTGCCCTTTTGGGTTGCACCTTGTCTTTGCTCTTATCCACACCCAGGTTTCCTTCCCAACTGCCAGACTTTAGGCTCAATACTAGTTTGTAAAGGCAGCAGTCTTCATAGACTCCTGTCCACCAACTCCACAGTGATGGAGGGCCTAACCTCTGCAAGAAATCCCTTATCCTGTATTAGATGTGGTGGTTCTGTTTCTGTGTTCAAACCCTGACTGATTCATGTCTTTAATGACTGACTCTCCTTCATTTAACAGAAGATTGACCTCCTAGATAGGTCCTCTGCTTTTCTTTCCCTTTCTCTCTTAGGTTCTACTTCTCTGGTTTTTATTATTTGTTCTGGGAGAGTTCTTAAGTTTTATCTTCCAACAATTCTCCTGGCTTTTCAATTTAAGCTGTCTATTTGCAATTTCCAGGAGTCCTCTTTTATTCTCTTGATATTTCTTTTTTTGTAGTATACTGTTTTTTTTTTTTTCATCAATGCAAACTATCTTAACACCCTGCAAAGAGTAGTTATATATTTTAAATTTTATTTTATTTTTGGCAGCATATTAAAAAGCAGAGATATTATTTTGCCAACAAAGGTCCCTCTACTGGTTTTTCCAATAGTTGTGTGTGGATGTGACAGTTGGACGATAAAGAAAGCTGAGCGCTGAAGAATTGATGCTTTTGAACTGTAGTGTTGGAGAAGACTCTTGAGAATCCCTTGGACTGCAAAGAGATCCAACCAGTCCATCCTAAAGGATATCATTTCTGAATATTCACTGGAAGGACTGATGCTGAAGCTGAAACTCCAATACTTTGGCCACCTGATGCAAAGAACTGATTCACTGGAAAAGACCATGATGCTGGGAAAGATTGAGGGCAGGAGGAGAAGGGGATGACAGAGGATGAGATGGTTGGATGGCATCACCGACTCAATGGACATGAGTTTGGGTAAACTCTGGGAGTTGGTGATGGACAGGGAGCCCTGGCATGCTGCAGTCCATGGGATTGCAGGGAGTCAGACACGACTGAACAACTGAACTGAACTGAACTGTACTGGCCGCACTGGGTCTTTGTTGCAATGTGTAGGCTTCTCATGTTGTGGAGCACAGGCTCTAGGCATTCAGGCTTCAGTAATTACAGCCCACAGGCTCAGGAGTTGAGACTCGAGGGCTCCAGAGCCCAAGCTCAGTAGTTGTGGCTCACAGGTTTAGTTGCTCTGCAGCATGTAGAATCTTCCCAGACCAGGGATTGAATCCATGTTCCCTGCATTGGCAGGTGGATTCCTATCCACTATACCACCAGGGAATTCTAGTAATGATAGTTTTTAAAAGAGATTTCCTCTCCATGTACTTCATGTACTTTTTCTGCTTCCTCCAAAGTACTTTTCTTATGTTTACTTTGGTCTCCACCTTTCATTTGGCTTTCCTCAAATGTATAGTGATCCTTGTTTGTTCGTATTTAAGAATGAGGTATATTTTGGAAGCTGTGAATGACTATGATCTTTGCTGTAAGCTGACCTGGCTGGCTTCTTCATTGGGAAACTCCTGGTTTTAGTATTTTATATTTTTCTTCTTGGGCTAGTTACATTCCCAGAGAAACGCGTTGCTTTTTCTTCTGTTAGGAGAGTACAAGACTGACTGCCAGCTTTCTGGGAACCAGAGTAGTAAGGAGGGCTGGGGCCTCAGCATTCAGTATGTCTCTGTCACCCAGCCCCTCTATTTTCCCATGATATTGATACCTTCGCTCTCAGTTGTAGGGTTTTCTCTAACCCAAATTCCTCCTGTTCTAACTTTCTCCTGAGAATAAAGCTTAGGCTTGTGCCCAAGTGGGAAAAAGGGAGTCACACAGCTGACTATAGAGTGGTGATGGGATCTGGGATCCACCAGCTTTTTAAACTATCATTTAAACCAACCAGTCCCCTGTTTTTAGCTCCACCCTACCCCTACTTTAGGAGATAGCTAGTACTCCCCATCCTGTGCCCTTGGGGAAAGTCTGAGCTATAATCTGACTGTCCCTTGGCTTTCCCCGCAGCTAATTTAGGATTCAGATTTCTCAGGTCTGCAAAGTCCATTCATATTCATTTTAGCTTCCAAAATTTTTTTGGTGTGAGCTCAGCATCTGTTTTATTTACCTTGTAGGTTTATTAATTTTTTCATTCTTTGCTGTATTCATTTATTCAGCAAATATTTATAAGCCCCGTACTATGTGCCAGACATTGCTTGACTTTTAAAAAAAATCAATTAACACTTTTAATGGAGTTTTAGATGGGAGTAAACACAAAAATTTGTGTGTATTTAGTCCTTCATTTTTACCTGGAAGTCAAAATATATATATTTTTTAAATCAGTGAACAAGGCTAGTAATATTTACTCATGGGATTGGGAAAGGATTAATTGAGATAATGTACATAAAGTACCTAGTATAGTGCTCAGCACGTATAAGTGCCCAATAAATTATAATCACTGTGGTTAGCATTTTAGTTTTTACTGGTCTAAGGGAGACCCAGTCTGGGTGGTTAGGAATTATATGGACATTTTGTTTTGTTAAGGGTAGTGTGTTCAAGTAGATTATGCTTATTGTAGATTATATTGCAAATGTTAAATTTTTGGCAGACCTCTCCAATTAGGCCATTAGAAATGTGCCCAGAGGATACAGTCTCAGCTTAGTAAAGCTTACATGGAATTTGGATGGTGACTCTGCAGTTTGGATGGAGAGGAAATCCTATATAAAGATCCCAAGTTAGATAGACATGACTTCGAAATTTTTACTGCTGGTTCCCTCCATTAATACGATACTTGAAGTTTTGTTCAATAAATGACACTCTACAAAACATGGCCACATTTATTTTCATGTCAGCTATGACTGGTAGGCAGAGCTGGTGGTGCTGTTGTATTTTATAACTCAGGAAAATGAGTTTCCAGAAAGCAATATACCTTGTCTACTGATGTGCAGCCAACAAACAACTGAGCTGAGATTAGAGCACAGAGTTGTCGCTTTTTTCTCTCTAATTATATTAAATGGAAAGAACCTAGAAGTCCTGAACTTCTATTATATAGTCATAAGACCCAGGAAATAAACTGTTTCTGTAGGTCAGAATTCAGGAAAGTCTTGACTGGGCAGTATCCACTTGGGGTTTCTTATGCCACTGTAGTCACATGTCAGCTGGAGCTGCAGCCGTCTGAAGGCTGGAGGATCCAACATGGCTGGCTCACATGCCTGGCACATTGGTGCTGGCTGATGGCTTAGGACTGGCGTGTGGCTCTTAACTACCTAATGCTGCATAAGAAATTACCCCTAAATAAAAGGACTTAAAATATCATATTTAAAAAAAAGAATGAGGGCATAAGTTGGGTTTATTGCAAGATAAAATCTGTCTAGGAGATAATCAGGATGTCTCTGAGGGGACTGACAAGATTGAATGCTGACAAAGATGTGGGGCAACAGGAACTCTCATTCATTGCTGGAGGGGTGCAAAAAGTCACAGTGACTTTGGAAGGCAGTTTCTTACAAAACCAAATATACTCTTACTATATGACCCAGCACTTGTGCTCCTTGGTATCTATCCAAATGAGTTAAAAACTTAGGTCCACACAAAAACCTGCACATGAATGTTGGTAGCAGTTTTATTCATAATTGCCAAAAGATGTAAGCAGCCAAGATGTCCTTCCCTCGGTGAATAGACAAACAAACTGTGGTACTTCTAGACAATGGAATATTATTCACTAATTTAAAAAAGCAGGCTGTCATGCCAAGAAAATACATGGAGGAGAGTTAAATGCATATCACTAAATGAAAGAAGCAGATCTGAGAAGGCTACTTGCTGTATAATTCCAACTATATGACATTCTGTAAATGGTAAGACTACAGAGGCAGTACAGGATTAGTCAGTGGGTGCCAGAGATCTAGGGAGAGCGAGGGATGGATGAATTGGTGGAGCACAGAAATTTTTAGGGCAGTGAAACTATCCTGTATATACTGTAGTGGTGAATTCCTGACAATGCATTTGCCAAAACCCATTGTGTATACAACATAAAGAGTGAACCTGAATATAAGCTATGGACAATAGTTAGTAATAATGTATCAGCATTGGTTCATCATTTGTAACCAATGTACCACACTAATGCAAGATGTTAATAATAGGGACATGATGTAGGAAACAGAGAATAGGGCATATGGACTTTTTCTGGATTTTCTACTCAGTTTTTCTATTAACCTAAAACAGCTCTAAAAAAGAATAATGTCTATTTAGGGAAAAATAAAAAAGGATGGGAATATATGGTGGGTTGGTTACAAGAGAAAACCTTTCTAGAAAACATAGCCCAGATGTCTCTGAGTGCTTTGTGTTAAATGTTCTCTGAACAAATCAGTTGTGAGGTAAAGATGCTTTAAGGATAATGATGTATTTGGGATAGACAAGACGCAACAGTTAGAACCAGACATGGAACAACAGACTGGTCCAAAATTAGGAAAGGAGTATGTCAAGGCTGTATATTGTCACCCTGCTTATTTAACTTATATGCAGAGTTCATCATGCAAAATGCTGGGCTGGATGACTCATAAGCTGGAGTCAGGATTGCCAGGAAAAATATCAACAACCTCAGATACACAGATGATACCTCTCTAATGGCAGAAAGTGAAGAGGAACTAAAGAGCCTCTTGATGAAGGTGAAAGAAGTGTGGAAAAGCTGGCTTAAAACTCAACATTCAAAAAACTTAAAATCATGGCATAAGGTCCCATCTCTTCATGGCAAATAGATGGGAAAACAATGAAAACAGTGACAGACTTTATTTTCTTGGGCTCCAAAATCACTGCAGATGGTGACTGCAGCCATGAAATTAAAAGACCCTTGCTCTTGGAAGAAAAGCTATGACAAACCTAGACAGAGTATTAAAAAGCAGAGACAGCACTTTGCCAACAAAGGTCTGTATAGTCAAAGCTATGGTTTTCCAGTAGTCATATATGGATGTGAGAGTTGGACCATAAAGAAGGCTGAGTGGCAAAGAATTGATGCTTTGAAACTGTGGTGTTGAAGAAGACTCTTGAGAGTCCCCTGGACTACAAGGAGATCAAACCAGTCAATCCTAAAGGAAATTAACCCTGAATATTCATTGGAAGGACTGATGGTTTAAGCTGAAGCGCCAATACTTTGGCCACCTGATGCTAAGACCTGACTCACTGGAAAAGACCCTGATTCCAGGAGCGATTGAGGGCAAGAGGAGAAAGAGACAACAGAGCATGAGATGGTTGAATGGCATCACTGACTCAATGGACATGAGTTAGAGCAAACTCTGGGAGACAGAGAAGGGCAGGGAAGCCTGATGTGCTGCAGTCTATACCGTCTCAAAAGAGTCAGACATGACTTAGCAACTGAACAACAGTCCTGAAATGAGGGCCTGGTTTGAGTGACTTTGAGATTGTTTGGAGATCTCTATTTTTAATACATTTGAACTGGAGGAAAAAAGAGGAGCTACTGATGTTCATAAGTTTCCTCTCCCGTGCATCCCCACCCTACTCCCGCTGTTTCTCTCTCTATTATCATTACCATATTTTCCCTCAAAACCTGTGCTGTGAAGCTCCAGAAACCCAAAGGAGACTGGAAGCCTGTTCTAAAAAGATAGAATGAGTCACACTCAATGAATAGGAAATTTTCAGAGAGGGGCATTGTTCAAACCAGCACTGATACCCCAGCCTCCACACCCACCTTGGTGACTCACCTTTAGATTAAAAGTGCATCTGAGGACACTGAGCCCTCAGAGATTCCTGGGAGACAGATGACACTTCAAATAACCCAACTGGGCACTGACAGTAGTACTGCTCCAGGGAGGAATGGCACCGTCCAGCAGCCATAGATCCTGATTGGTTTGAATCAATCATGTATCCCATGCCATGACCATGGTCATTATTTGGAGTGGGGCATGTGTCCTTAGTTCACGCCAAAAGCGTAGAAAGAGTCTCAGCCTGTGTAGGAACCACTAGGAAAACCCCCTTCCTTCTCCTAGAATGGGAGGTATAAAGGCGTGTGGTTTGAAACTGTGTTGACCATTTGGCTACTATGGGAGGGTGAAGCTGACACTGTGGAGGCAGAGCAGAGACAAAAAGATACAAAGTCCTTCATGATATCACTTGAAATGCTGGATCAAACCTCACCTGAAGGCAAATACTACATGACATTTTTAGCTACATTAGCCTATATATCCTCCTTACTGTTTGAGTTGTGTTTTCCCATAATATGTAATTAAATTTACAAATTTATGTCTTAATTTATGGTGAAGAAAGACATATGTGAATCAAGATAAGAAAAGTGATGAGTGATATTCCATATGTCTGCAAGAAGCACAGAGAAGTTGTCTGTAGTCAAGAAATTGGGGGAAGTCAGTGTATAAAAGTGATAAAGCTCCCTACGGCTACCCAGCATCTGAATCCCCTCCTATGGAATCCTCCATTGTAAGAATCGTGATGGTAGGATCTGCCTCCTACTCCAGGAGCCCACTCTACCCCCTGGAGGTGAAGGTAGGGCCAAGTGAGTGATGCTCTGCCAGTCACATGTTCCCACTGGGGCTTGGGATCCAGAATAGGCAATGCAGAGAAGCTGGAAAAGTTGATTCATCCCAGGCAGTCGCAATTGCACCCAGTTTCCAATAGCAGCAAAGTGTCCAATGATGTAGTGAGAGCATTGGTGTCCTCACCTGGTGGATGACTGGTCTACCTGGATTCCTGCTTGTTTTCCAAGCTTGATTCTTCACCTTTCTGGCAGTTTTGTGAGCTACCTCATAACCTCTAAATAAATCCCTTTCCTGCCAAAACAATCAGAATTGGTTTCTGGTGTTTACAAATGAGAACTGACCTGCCAAGGTAGAGGTCAGTACTGTTAGGAAAAGGGACTAGTCAGGAGAGAAGGCTGTGAACATCTCCTGGAGAGAAACAGCCTCCATGTCAATTGCCAGGGATGTGGGGAGAGACAAACCCAGATTGAATCCCAGCCCTGTCGTTTACTCCATGGGTAACTGTGGACAAGTGACCTTGACCTGTCTGAGCCTTGGTGTCTCATCTGTGAGAGGGGTGTGGCAGTACGGCCTACCTGATAGCGCTGTGGGATGATTAAATGAGATGATAACACATAGCAGTATTACTCCAGATTCTGGCACAGATGTGGTCTTTAAGGAATGGTAGCTATTGCCATTACCTTGCTCACGTGGGGCTCCATTGAACCCTTGTATGAGTCTACTCGTCTTCCCTCTTTACTCTTTATTTACAGGCAGGAGGGAGAAAATACTCCTGATGTTCAGTGGAAGACATCTCAGTTGGATCCAGGCACATGTGTGCTTTTAAATGTTTTAACAACCAGCTCCCTGTGGAAATAGAAACACTGATTTGTAGCATTTTCCAGTTTCCACGGTGTAAATACTTCCAAGCAGCCAACATGATGTTGCTAAACATGGAAGTGGGAAGAATGTTCTCTCCCAGCTGAGTTGTGTTGAGAGCCAGCACTGGTAACATCGCTAGATGCAGGGAAAGATCTCTTTAAAATGCCGGAGAAAATAGGTGGTTCCTGAACTCCGGTGCAGATTGTCTAAAGAACCTCCCTAAGTACTGTTGATAAGATGGGGGATGGAGCCATATTACGCCTTCAAACTGCAGAGTTGTCTTTAAACAACACATTTTGACATCCAACGCTTACAGCTAGTCAGCTTCCAGGCCCTGACTATTCCTTCTTTAAAATCTCTCCTACATGGGATGATATGGGAGAAAGGCAGTGAAACATGTAAATTATCCTATGTGAAATCAATCGCCAGCCCAGGTTTGATGCTTGATACAGGGTGCTCAGGGCTGATGCACCGGGATGACCCAGAGAGAGGGAATCAGGAGGGAGGTGGGAGGGGGGTTCTGGGAGGGGAACACATGTATACCCATGGCAGATTCATGTCAATGTATGGCAAAACCAATACGATAATGTAAAGAAAAAGAAAAAAATCTCTCCTACCTTCACCCACCCCTTCCTCTTTATGTCCACCATGGCCACTCCTGCTCATGGACTCCGCTTGTCAACTCTACAACGTTCTCTCTCCCTTCTTTATCTTTACCATTGATAGAGTGGACCAAGTCTGCCATCCCTAAGTCAGCTTTCAGTGCATCATCCCCACTCAAGGTTTAAGGTCACATCCACTGTAAACGCTGCTGCCTGGCCATCCCAGCCTTCCCCTAGTCTCACTCAGTCTGAAAGTGGTCTGAGTGGAAGTCTCAGGTCCTATGCTTGCTAACTGTGAGCTCCCATGCAGATTACAGAACACTCTCCTAGCCTTAACTTTCTTCCTTCTCAGATGGTCAGCATGTATGTGGGAAGAGATGTTCTTTAAACTGATGAGAATAAAAGAACTTTCTTAGGGTTGTTTTGAAGATTAAACAAAATAATTCTATAAAAGGCTTGGTATAATACCTGGTCCATTGGGAATGTTGCACTGAATACCAGCTCTGTGATGGTGATAATGATTATTGCTGTTCCTTCTAGTGGAAAATGGTAGCTGGTAGAAGGATGACCTTCCTCCCACCTGGAATTCTACCCTACTGTCTTTTGCTATTCAAATTTCACTTTCCCCTCAGCTTTGGTTCTTTCTTTTTCTGGTATGGTTTTTCTCTGCTCTCATTATCTCCTTGTTTTCTCTCCGAGCTTATGAGGCAGTTACACCCCACCATGGAGCATTTAATTCAATACTGTCCCTTATTGTTCCCTGTTGATGCCAATCATGTCTTCCTGGCTGCTCTGTAATCATCTTGGAGTGGCCTGTCTCCATTTCTCCCCCTGAAGGGTCTTGAGACCCAGCACAGAGCAGCAGCCAAAGTGGCTGATGCTGTTAACGGTCCGGAACTGTGCCGGCTATTTTTCACTTGCATCATCTCTTTTTTTTTTTTCCATTCAGCCAAGATTTATTTGAGCACTAGCTATGTGCTAGGCACTGGGACCACACAGTGAATAAGGCCCTCTGTCTTCTGAGAGTCTGTAGCCTACTGGGAGGAGCTGGCCTTTAACAACGAGATTACCCAAATTGGTGTCCGATGATGGATGGGGCCAAGTGCTGTGAAAGGAAAGAAGAAGCTGTTGCAGGGAGTCAAACCAGGAGCCTGATTTAGAAAGGCTGGTGTCAAGTTAAAAGTTAAAAAAACGGGAAAGAGTTACCCAAAGAGAAGATTTTCCGGGAAGCTGGTACAATGGGTGCTGAGTGGAACGGATCAGAGTGCTGAGGACCTAGGTAACATCAGAGAGCCTGAGGTCCAAGCCAGAAGGACAGAGCAGGCTGCCATGGCAAGCTGGCACATAACCTAGGGCTTGCTGGGCTTCCTAGGCCAGAGGGTATGTTGATCTCCTAAGAGCAGGAAGCATTTGTCCTCTCAGAAATCTTATGAGGTAGTTGCTATGATCAGTCCCATTTTCCAGCAGAGGAAACAGAGGCCCAGAGCGATGAAGTCACTTGCCCAGGGTCACACAGCTCTTTGGCAGTACAGCCAGAATGTCACTTCTGCTCAAGGTGGTCTAGACCCCTACCTGCTGAGTGACTAATGGCAACACTGACCACTCAAGACCCACCAGCCTCATCTTTCCCACAGGCTATTCAGAAAGGGCTTTTCTGAATAGTTGGGACTTTTCTCAGGGGAGAACCAGCCTGACACCCATTGGGCACACAAAACCAGTTTGGTGGGAGTAAAATGTCAGCAATTTTGATGTCATAGTCAGATGTATATAGCACCTGCCTTGGACACGCTGAGGGCTTCCTTGGTGGTTCAGATGGTAAAGAATCCGCCTGTAATGCAGGAGACCTGGATTCGATCCCTGGGTTGGAAAGATCCCCGGAGAAGGGCATGGCAATCCACTCCAGTATTCTTGCCTGGAGAATCCCATGGACAGAAGAGCCTGACTACACCCATGGCTACAGTCCATGGGGTGGCAAAGAGTTGGACGTGACTGAGCAACTAAGCACAGCACTGGACACACTGCATCCCATGGTCATGTCCCTTCCCAGGCTCTGCATAGCTCAAGAGAAACTGCAGTTGTTTTATTTTGTTTGTCAGAAGTCTAGGGCTGTGGACCCAAGTCAGGGAGGTGGTGGTTTACCATGAGCAGATTTTCAGGAGTTTTGCTGGGATGTCTTGGCTGAGAGGCCCAGGCACAAAGAGCCTGAGGAAGTCTGTGGAGACAGGATGTGCTCAGGAATCTGAAATAGGCAGCGTTTGTCCTCACAACTCCTTGGAGTCCCCTTTAGCCTAAGACCTCCTTCCTTTCTCACCACCCCCCAGGGAGATTCAGTCTGGAGCCCCTTCCTTGGACCTCCCTTACAGCCTCCGCTCCCAGCCTGACCTCCATGGCCCCTCCCAGAACATTAAAACTTACTTAAGATGCTAATAGGTGATAATGACACCTCCCAGGGCCTGGGACCTCAGCAGTAGTTAAGGGTGGGAATTTCAGGCACCAAATGGAGCCAGCCTTTTGGCCCCCCTCAAGTCACCCCGTCCCCCCTGGGAGATAACTCCTTTTATTTCCAAGTCTTCCATAATTGGGAGATGTCCCCTTATCTTTCGGGAGCCCCCCACCCCCACCCCTGGTTCTGTGATGAGAAAGGAGCCTGCAGCTCAGAGAGAGGCAGGAGAGAATGAGGCAATTGATTGAGCCTCTGGGCAGCTTCCTGCCAAGGAAGGTCCCTTTGTTCACCCTGAGCCTGGCCCTTCAGCCACAACATTACTAGTGCTGAGGTCCTTGGGTCAGGAGGCTTGCCCCTTTATGGCCTTCTAATGGACCTTCCTTCCGGCCACTTGACCAAATGCCCCTGCCTGCTGGTGGGGGGGCCCATAGCTCTGCCATTGGTCTCCCCAAGGACCCCTCCCCCAGCCTCACCCTGTGAGAAAAACTAGCACCTCCCGGGGTTGGAAGAGGAAGATGCAGCCTGTTTTCCCACGGGCTCTTACATTTGATGAAGCTGGAAGTTTTCGTGTCTCCCTGGCCATGAGGAGATGCCCCGTCCCCATGCCTCTCTCTATGTTGTTTAGTTAACTACCTGTTCACCGCTTTCCCATACTATGTGTCTGAAACTCCAGCACCATTTAGTCAAGAGGGATTGGCCTGCAGTTTGCATAATGCAGAAATGGTGTCAGCAGGTTCCAGGAGCCACTGGGTACCCCCAAACACCACCTCCCAACAATACCTTCAGCTCACCCTGACCCCCGCCTTCTCAGTGTCCATTTACCCCAGTGTGTACCTCATGTCCTCCCCTCAGAGCCACACTCTCACTTAGCACCTACGTGACTAGTCTTCGAACTGTCTCCTGCCTCCCTGAGCCCTCCTGTAAATGGCTAGCATTTGTGTACCTAATCATAGTTGCTGCCTCTATTGAGCCCCTACTAACGCAGCTAACATCCTGTGACAATGTCCTGTGAGTCAAGAAGTGTACTGGAAACGTACATTAAGCTGCCAGTATTACCTCCTCTTTGCACTTGAGGAAACAGCCCAAGTCACACAGCTCGTGAGCAGCAGAGTCAGGATTTGAAGGCAGTCAGCCTGCGCTCATGACCGTCATTAACACAGCATTTAAAGATTTTTTTGGGAAGTGTTTATTATGAGGAAAGCCGGAGGTCCTGAGAGCATTTAAACATGAGTAGATGAAACGCGCTTCCTCCTGCAGCTCCCACCTCAGGGGGCTGATGATAGCAGAGGTCATCTGGGAAGAGGAGTAAGACAAGCCCAGAGATGACCCACTGCGGGAAAGGGCAGAGTATGTGCCGTGGTGAAGATACACAGAGGGCCTTTGGTACAGAGGATGGAGAAGCCACATCCGTTTGAGAGACTCAGGAAGTCAGGAAACGTTCCAGGGTGGGGGATGGTGTGGAAAGACAGATGGGGTTTGTGGCGTGGTCCTCGGGTGAGGAAGGACCATATTGGAGTGAGGGTGAGTGGGAGTTGAAGGGCGTGAGGAGGGCAATCTGATGCCTAAAAACTGCAGAAAAACCAGAGAATCAGAGGGGAGGTAAAAGTATTCTGATTATAAGGCCCAGATCCCCAAGAAGTGAGTGCAGTAGTTGAAGACCGTGCACTGCTTGGGTCTGATTTCTGCTCCAGCACGCACTTCCCAGCTCTGTAACAAGACAAATAACCCCTCCCCCATGTACCAGTTTCCTCGTCTGGAAAGTGGGTTTAATTCCGGGCCAGGACCAACATGAAGTGGCTGAGGCACTTACCTTGAGAACAGAATTTAAGAGGTGCCTCACATCCCCCACCCCACCCCTTCCAAAAGCTCAGAGATCAAGACAAATAATAATTTCATGCGATAATTTTTGAGAGTCAAAATCAGTGCCAAAAATCCACGATGAGCACATTGTCAAAAATTTAAAAAAGGAAGGGTCATACAGAGCCTAAAGCAAAAGGAAAAATCAGTAATACTGATCCTGTTTTTAGTTAAGGTAAAGGCACTCAGCTTACCCTTGTCCTGGCCCTGATAACAACACTAGGCTTTGGGTGGCTGCAAGGATTCAGTGAGACAGACATGGTGGCTGGCATGGCAACTGACCAGAGAGTACTTTGGAGAGTCTAGGAGTCCGAGGCTGGTGGTTGGGGTGAGATAGAACTGTTGAGCACCTGCTCCACAACTCTGCACCTGTGAGATTCTGGTGGGAGCCTGTTCCTTCATCTATAAATGGGGAGAGTACCTTGCTCATCAGACTGTAAGGTAGCCTGGGATGAAAGATGCTCAGTGCTTCACCCAGGACCTGCACGTGGAGACCAAGAGTCCCCTGTGATTCTCAGCAAGTGGACCTACACACCACATAGGTTTTCTTGATGTTCTTGGCAAATTGCTGTTTGTTGGCTTTTTAAAAAAAAAAAAAAAGCAACTAAAAAACGCTGGTTTTCATTTAATTAGACATTGAGATGAGGGATTTAGCTTTATCCCATGGTCCTAACCACTAAACCAACGCCTCACTCATATTCCTCTATGGCATTTGCTTCTGTGTGCTACTCCTGACCAGACTGTGAGGGGTTCCATGCCTCCAACTCACAGAGTCCTGATGCTCTGACTGTAGCCTGGTCCACTCCTGCTGCATCTCTGCAGGCCAGGAGGGGTTCTGGATTATCTGGTAGGATTATCACTTGAATGCTAGGGGGCCTTGGCCTGGCCCTTCTCTGGTGCTTTAGACCAAACCATTGTCATTCAGTGAATGTCATTAAAGTGACCCCTTTAAAATTCACCCCTGCCAGGGTCAACAGTGAGACTTAACTGTGAAATCAGCAGAGCCATTTCCCATTGTGTGGCCCTCAAGGCCATCTCAGAGATGAGATCTGACTGTCCTATACAGAAGGGTAACATGGTTCTTGCCCTACATTATATGTTTCCCAGGATAGGTCAGTATGGGCTAAAACCTGAACTTCGCTTTTTACTGGTTGTGGAACCCCAAAGAAATCTTTGCATGTCTCTAGCCTCAGTTTCCTCATTTGCAAAATGGTGCTGATTTCTACCGCTTACCATGAGGATCAGATGGAAAATCAGTGGCCGCTCCATGTCAGTTGTTTGTCTTAAATCGTTTAGAACATGAATTGAGTGAATTCACTCATTGGGCATGTACTATGTGAACAGTTCTAGATTGTACAAGAAGATACAAAGATAATATATAATCCTTGCACTTAGTCAACAGTCACATGGAAACAAGAGCAAAAGATTGTACTGCAAGATAGAACTGTGAAGTGTCTGACAGGATAGACACACAATAAGTATTTGTTGAATGAATCAAAGAAAGAAAATTAGAAAGACATTAACATTCAAGAGAGAGTTCCATGGGGGCAAGCAGGCAGGCTTTGTGGAAGAGACTGAATTTAAGCTGTCAGTATGTCATCATAGTTATTAAAAGATCTTTTTAGCAGGCACCAGAGATAGAACAATATAAATGACAGATAGTACCCATACCTTTAAGGAGTTGACCCTTTGATGGGGAAGATGAATCATAGCAAATACTTAAGCATAACTCATAGTCACAAGTGTAAAAAGTGTTAGGCAGAGATGCTGGGGGACCATCAGCTCCTGGAAGACAGGAACTGTGATAATGTGTTTTGCTTTCTTTTCCTCTGTGCTATGTAAGCTAGACCTGAAGGACAAAAGTTTTTAAATTTACAGATAAATTTTAAAATTTATCTCTTCTTTGGGTAGGTGTTACTTATCCAAGTGGTAAGTGGTACAAAAATTGTAAATGCCAGAGTGTATAATGAAAAGACTCTATGCATCTCCCTGGCAACAGTGAAGATGCCACCTGGCCTTGGATATCACCCCAGATGTCCAGCCATAATCCAGCCATGAGGAGTCACAAAAGTGGGGTCATGCCATCCTCACTGGTTAAGACTTACCTTTCTCTTAGAGATTGTTCTAAATCAGCACATAATTTTTATGACATTTGTTCTGTTACAATTGGTGGAAAATTGTTACGTTGTTTTCTTTTTTTCACTTAAAAGATTTTATTTTTTAAAAAAATATGTATTTATTTAACTGTGCTGGGTCTTAGTTGTAGCCTGTGGAATCTAGTTCCCCAACCAGGAATTGAACTCAGGCTCCCTGCTTTAGGAGCTCAGAGTCTTAGTCACTGGACTACCAGGAAGTCCCAAGACTTCATTTTTTTTAAAGAAGTTTTAGGTATACAGATAAATGAGCAGAAACTACAGAATTCACATGTTACCCCTTCCTCCCCCCAGTTTTTCCTATCATTAACATTTTATATTAGTGTGGTGCATTTGTTACAATTGATGAACCAATACTGATACATTAATATCAACTAAAGTCCATAGTCTGCATTAGGGTTCACTCTGTTATACATTCTGTGGGTTTGGACAAATATATAATGGCATATGAGGTTTCCCCAAGTCGCGCTTGTGGTGAAGAAGCTGCCTGCTAATGCAGGAGACTAGAGGGACATAGGTTCAATCCCTGGTTTGGGAAGATCCCCTGCAAGGGCATGGCAACCCCCTCCAGTAGTCTTGCCTGGAGAATCTCATGAACAGAGTAACCTGGCAGGTCCATAGGGTCGAGCAGAGTTAGACACGACCGCAGTTAGACACACGCATAATAACATGTAGCCACAATCACAGTATCATACAGGATAGTGTCACTTCTCTAAAAGTCCCCTGTGTGTTGTCACTCTTCATCCTTCCCTTCCTCCCTGAAAACACCTGGTGTTCAGCTTCAGAGCCTTTGTAACCTACTTGAGCCCTTCTTTCCAGCCTTACCTCCTGCCCACGTACTCTGGCTGCCCCGTGTTACTCCTACTCTCTGAAACATACCAGGTACTAAGACATATAAGTGTCCCCTCATATGCCACCTTCTCTCTGAAATTTTCCCCAGTTCAGTCTCACCTTCTGGCCCCCAGAACATAGTCAAGGTCCCTCCTCTGTGTGGTTCTTGTGTTAATTTATTCATCCATGCAACAGATATTCAAGGGAGTGTCTTCCACATGCCAAGCAAGGCGCTAGCGCTAAGGATCTGGCAGGGACTTGGGCATAAAGCCCAGCTCACAGATGGCCAAAAGTTCCTTGAAGAGAATAAAACCAACTAACATGATGAAAGATGCCAGTATGGTCAGGGAAGGACTCTTGGAGGCGGTGACATTTAGGGACCAGAGGGGAGACTGTTCAAGGTAGATGAAATAGCATTTGATGCAAACCTGGTGGAACACTTACCATCACTCACATAACTGCTTTTCCTACTCTTTGAAGGAAGGGAACAGTCCCTGGGCAAGAGGTAACCTGTGTGTGCTCAGTGACCAGCCCGGAGTCAGGGATGCAGGGGAGAACAGGGGGACAGGCTGGGCTTGTAGGGGCTCCCAGCGCACACTCCCCACCTCCCTCTCCCAGCTGGGTGCTAGCAGCTTAGTTTGCTGAAGCATTTGAGCCCTTGTTACCAAAACCCCAATTACCTGTGAGAAGGCTATTGCCTCTTTAAAGAGTTCAAAAGCCCCAGACTTTTCTTTCTTTCTTTTTTATAAATAGCTTGTATCCTTTAACCAGCCCTTAAGAACACGATTTATGGCCCACTTCCCCAGAAGCAGACAGACCAACAGACAGGTTACTTCCCTTGGAGTCCGGATTCCTACAATTGTGGGATGCTCCCACTTCCTCTTTGCATTTTATGACCTCCTGGCTGGCTGGCTAATCCTGCAGTGGGTTACACGGGAAGGAGGTGAACTGTGTATGGCTGCAGCTGCCTGGGAAGCCAGAGGGCCACGCAGACTCAGGAAAGGGCTGGCAGGGGTGGGGAGCCAGGCAGCTCAGCCCCTTGGCTCCTCTGGTTCCCAGGACCTTTCTCCAGCAAGACACCCTGAGCAGAGACCTCAGCGTGATGGGTGCAGGGTGGTGTCTGCCTCAGAGGGACAAACAGATAACCTCAGTTCATAATCTCAAGATCTAGTGGGCTGATGTGGCACAATTAATGAAGAGTCTCTTGTCACAAAGGAGCATCCCCCTTTCATCTTTAGAACATGGGCATATTCCTTGTTGCCTTTCATTTAGTTCTTACAGGACTCCAGTGAAGTAGGTCTATGACATCCTCAGGGCAGACAAGGAAACTGAAGCAGAAACTAGCCCTGGTTGCACAGCTAAAATGTGACAGGTCCAGGTTCTGATCTTGGCTTCCAGTGTCAGGTCGGGTTGGGGGTGGGGTGCATCAGAGGCAGCGAAAGCAGTGGGAGGTCAGGAGGAGTGGACTTTGGGACAAACGGGTCAGCTTTCAAGAGACTATGAGGAGGGGCTGGATTTTCTAGGAGGGGACTTAGCATATGAAAAGGTGAAACCATTAGCAGGGACAGAGACATTGCCCTGGAGCAGGCTTGAGGAGGCACAGACTTCTGGAGATATCTCTGGAGGTCTCTTCCATTGACCTCTGGCCTCTCCTTTTCCACAGCTTTTTCTCTAGGTCCTGACACCTCACACAGAAGGGGGAGGCAGCCGTCAGGAGTTGGGCTGTGAGTTTGAATCCCTTCCACCAGCCATGGGGCTTCGATTGTACCTCTCTGAGGTTGGTCTGCAGGACAGCCAGACAGTAGGGCTGGAGTGAGCCCAGGGCTCAGCTATGAGAGCTGACACTGTATTCTTTCTGGAGTTGTTGCCCACCCACCCCCACCCCCACCCCCAGACAGTGCTTCTCTGTCAAATACAGCTCCTAACTTGTCATTTGCCCTGCTCAAAACCCAAGACTGGATGTGCTATTTTGGCCCTCAAGGCCCCTTGACCTTTGATCCTAAATTCCCCTACAGCGAGACTATCTGCAAATGGTCTGAGATCCTCAGGGGATGGAGATGTACTACGTTAATTCCCTGTGACACAGAGGAAGAAACAGTAGCTTGGGGGTCAAGAAAAGCCAGTGTTCAAATCCAGGCTCTTCTAGCAGTCCCCATATGAGGGGCACCTGGCCTCTCAGAATCTAGCAGTCTTGCCTACATGGAGGAGCCTTCTTTTCTGCCAGCTGCTCTAAGAGCCCAGGACTACAAGTTGCTTCATCTTCTGGAGCATCTTGGGTGCTTCAGTGTGTTACCTTTCCTTCATTTCAACAATAGTCTGTTCAGACCACACCATCTCTGCTTTTACCTGTAATCAGGAGGCTCACCAATAAAACTGGCACCACGCCCCCAACCTAGGTGGCTGGGCTTCCCAAGGGTGAATCTCAAGTCTGTCTTGCTCATCCCAGATCTTGGCCTGACAAGCAGTCAGCGCTCAGTACGTATTTGTTGGATGAATTAATTATTGAAGAGAAGCCGGGAGCACTGTGCTCAGTGTCCAGGAGGCATGTTTGGAACATGTACTATGAATCTCAAAGGCCTCTGAAAGTAAGCACGTGCTTATAGAAGTAGACTCGGCAGGTACCTTACAGCCATGGAGCCTGAACCAGGGTGCTTGCAACAGGAACGGAGATCCCTTGTGTGGGTGGTGGTCCTCATTTCAGCCCTGGTCCTCCTGGCTGGGGGGGTCCCTCTCCCTCTGGGGAAATGAACTAACATATGGCAGTGCCCCTACTTTGTCCTCTGTCCTTGGCATTTTACAGTCATTTTCCCTCTTAATCCCAACAACAGCTGTGTAAGGTGAGAATTAGGATCCCCACTTTACAGATGAGAAAATCAAGACAAAGAAAGGACAAGTAATTCGTTCAGATTTCCCAGTCAGTGGGTGGTAGAGCTGTGCCAACCCCTGAGCCCATATTCTTTGGACCAACTACCCCTTCCTTTCTGCCTCCGCCCAGTGAGCCCGCTGTGGCTTTCAAACTGTGTATCTTTCGTCCTTTTCTTGGCACCCGTTTCCCAAGCTAGCAGGACCACTTTTGAAAGACCAGACCTACCCATCAGAGTTTCTTTCCAGCCTCGGACAAGCCCAAACTGCTCTGTGTGTTGGGTGCTGGCAGCGTTCAGCCGCGCGCTTCCGACAGTCCCCGAAGGGGGTTGAAACACAGGGCAAGTGGAAACTTCCCCCAACGTGGTGTTCAGAGGTGGAATTTTTTTCTCTCTTTCCCAATTTTGAAACCATCAGGTATTGGGGCTGCTCTCTGGACGGGGCTCCTCCAGGCTGGATGATTTATTCATCAAGTGGCTTTGGTGTGCACACTCTTCCGCAGGAATTTGTTGTAGAGGGAAACAGCGATACTAGGAGTCCCAGGGGCCTTGTGTCCCCATCGGCCCCTCACCCAGAGGTGAACAATGACAATTCTCCGGCTCTGCACCCCCACCCAGACCGAGTGCTTGGCTGCCAAAGCGATAGCATCTGGGCAGCAGGAAACAATTAGCTGCCGTTATATTATTTAGGCTGGAGCCAGAGCAAGGCTGGGGACTGGGTGGGAGATTTGCAAGTTTATTAGCTCTCTCCTTCCCTTTTACAGACAAATGTACACTAATCCCCTGGAGCCCGGGGGTTGGCTAAGCCAATAGTAAGGTCAAGTTTGGTTTCCTTCCTTCCTTCTACTTTAAATGCTAGATTTACCACTTGAATGTCAATTTGCCAAAGCCTCAGTTTCCTAATCTGTAAAATGGCAACATTTATAGTGCCTTGTGAGTTTGTTATGAGGCTCAAATGAATGAACCCGTTTTAAGTGTTTGGCACCTGGCCTGGTGCATAAAAAGGACAAACTAAATGTAAGCTTTCACTATTACTGCTGTTGACTCACCAAACGGTGATCATTAACCTCCCATGTTCCATGCATTGTGCTGGGTGTCAGAGAGACTTCATGCCTTCCAGTAACGTCCAGCTAGTAGGAGGAGATGACGGCATATTAAATAACCAATTACCACACAGAATGGTAAGTGAAAAGACAGATGAAACATGGTATTAGATCTTATATGCCAGACAATTTTTGGAGGTCATTACTTATTTCATCTAATCTTCACAACAGTCTCATGGGGCCGGAACTTTTTTTTTCCCCTTCACTTTTTGGATGCAGGAACTGAAGTGAAGTCACCCACCCAAGGCCACCCAACTGTTGGAAATAAGATTGTTGAATAGGAAGCCAGGCAGACTCTCCTGGGTGCCAGAGGGGTGCCAGGCCCACCTGGGCAAGAGAGGCTACTTGGAGGAAAAAATGTCTCAGTTGACCGGGAAGGTCCAGTAGGCCAGGAACACCAAGCAAGAGTGAGCATCAGCAGGGGGAGGAGCATCTGGGGCCCCTTCTGCTTGAGGCTCACCCTGCTGTGGAAGGTTCAGTGCTTGGCCAAGTTGCCTTTGGCTTTAAAATGGGAGCTCCACTTAGTAATACAATGATTTGAAGACTGAACAAAAGGGTGTGCAGTATGTAAAGTGCCTGTCAAAGTGTTAGGGTGCTAGAGTGCTCAGTCAGTTCCTGTATTCATTCATTCATCCATCCATCCAGCATGTTTTTATCAAGTTCCTATCATGAGCCAGGCATCTTCCTGGGCATTTGGAATATAATGGTGAAAGGGACAGCCTCCTCGTCCTCATAGAGCTTACAGTCTAGTGCGCAAGAAAGATGATAAACAAACAATGTATGCATATGTAATACAAGAACAGGTAGTGGTGAAATACAAAATAGGCTAAGGGGAAGCAGGAGACTGAAGAGGGGACTGTTTTGGATAGAGAGATCTGCTAAGGCCTTTCTAAGGAAGTGATAGTTAGGCCGAGACCTGAATGATGTGAGGCAATAAGCTATACAGATGTCTGGGCAAAAGGCTTTTTGGACAAGGGACCGGCAAGTGCAAAGGCCCTAAGGCAGAGCATGCTTATTGTGAAGGATGACCACGTGGCAGGAAGGAAGTGAATAGGGAGGGTGTTACAGCAGATACAGTCAGGGACAGATCATGTGAAGCCTTCAGGGCCTGAGTGAGGCATGTAGATTCTGTTTTAATGAATGAGAGGCCACCAGGGAGGATCTGAGCAGAGGACTGACTTCTGGCTTTGTGCTGGGGTGGTAGGTATGTTCCATGACTTCCCGTAACACCCAGTCTAGCAGGAAGAGATGACTCTTAGAAAACTAGTTAACCATACAGCATGATAAGGGAAATGATAGATCATACTTACTTACACCTTACTGTGTGCCAGACACTCTTATTTCATTTAATCTTCACAGCAGTCTCATGAGGCAGGTCTGATTATTTTCTGTCTTGTTTAGAAGCAGACTGAAGTTCAGAACAGTGAAATCACCTGTCCGAGGTCACCCAGCTGGTGAGTGTCCTCAGTCAGTTCCCTCTGGCCACTGCACAGAGGGTCGGTGAATTAGAGAGGCTACAGGAGAGCGGTCAGGAAGCCGGTGCAACAATTCAGAGGAAAGAGATGATAGGTGGCTTGGGTGGTGGCGGTGGCGGTGACAATAGACCAGATTCTGGATATATCTGAATATAAACCAATATGATTTGCTGCTGGAGGATCAGATACAGGGTGGGCTATCAAGAGAGACGCCAAGAGCGAGCCTAAGATTTTTGGCTGGAGCTATTGGGTAAATTAAATATTTACTGAGATGGGGAAGGCTGCAGGAAGAGCAGGTCGGGAAAGAAAGTCAAGGCCTTGGCTTGCTTCTGATGTGTAAAAATACATGTTTACTGAATGGAGGACACTGTCTGCCTAATGTCCCATATCCACCCTTCCCACACTCTTTTGTTACCTTTGAGGAGCATCTGTTGTTGAATTGATTGGAAAGTGCTCTTCAGTCAAGTCCTTTTCACACCGTCCACCGCCCCAGGGTTCCAGGGAGAGAGAGACCCATCCCCTGTGACCTTCTCACTTTGCTTTTACATGTTTCATTTTGTTTTGGCAGCTTTGACCTGAAGAGAGCAATTTCAGCTCAACTTGTGCTCAGGGTCAAGGGGAGACATCTTGCCTTGAACTCTTTCCCTGGCTTCCCCTGGGCCCCCACCCCTAAGCATTTTTTTGGTCTGTAGATTATAGTCTTGTTGGCCTTGGGATAAGGTAGAGGTGGGTTGGGAGTCTCTGAGGCTAGAAGTGTGAGTCCTCCCTACCCCTGCAGCTGTCAGAGGAAGCCTGGGTGATTCAGGGAGCCAAGGAGTTGGCATTAGGAAGAAAAATAGCATGCAGTGGAGAAATTTCTATCTGGGCCATTTGTCTGTGGCCCCCTCCCCACCATGGAGGGTTACCTGAGGGCTGGCAGCCTCTCCTGCCTGGGAGGTGGGTGGCAACTCAATTGTGAAGAACTGGCTGTCTAGTTCATCTCCGGCCTGTTTTATTTGGGCAGTTCCTGCAGATTTCTCTTTGACTTCTCTTTGGTGGTGCGTGGTGTATGTGTGTGTATGAGGCTCAGGTTCTGCAGATATCTCTTTTGACTTCCCTTTGTCATGTGTGTGTGTATGTGTGTATGTGTGTGTGCACACGCATGTCATGCCCAGGTCCTGGGAGGGCCTGTGAGTGAGGACCATTTGTTTATCTTGAGGCTCAGTCCTTAGATTTCTCACTGGGTTTCAGCTCAAACACGCCTTCCTCATTGAGGCCTTCCCTGATTACTCTCTGGGTCATTCTCCACCAGGTCTCCCAATTTCTTTTCTCCGAAGCACTTTTTACTCTTTGAAGTGATGTTGACCATCTCTCTCGGACATGGTCCTCATCTGTCCTTCACTCTGCACTTGTGAGAACCGTGACAGTGTTGCGAGTGACTAGCCCTGGAGCCCAGGCCTGTGCCTACATGTGTATGGCCTTTGGTCACCGCAGGGGACAGCAGAGTCCTGGGGCAGGGCCACTTGCCAAGTACCCCTCCTCTGTTGGTACTCCGCTTGCCGTGTGAGAGGACCCTGTTAGGACTGTGGCACATCCATTACTCTTAAGGCAGTGGGGAATCCGAGGTGAACATTAAGCTCAGCTCCCAGCATAAGGCAGTGATTTATGGACCCTCCACTAGGAGAGGGAGCCCCTTTGCCACTCCTCTCTCCTCAGGACTCCTGGACTCCAGCTCCCCATGTTTCTCTCTGGTTTTTGGCTCTACCTGTCTCTCCCCCAGCCGTGTGTCTGCGATTCCCTTTCTATCCCCGTTTCTCTCTCTTCTTTCCCCATCCCTCTTTCTCTCCTCCCCTTCCTTTCCCTCTTTGTTCTGCCTTCTTTCATTTACTGAGTTCTTCCCTCATGGCAAATGCTGGTCACGCAAACTGTCACTGACCCCTTACAAGAGTCCATGTAAGACAGATTTTTATCATGCCCATTTTTCAGATGGGGAAATGCAGGCTCAGGGAGACTTGGTGACTTATCTGTTTCCACAGCCAATGTGTGGTCCAGCTGGGATTGGAATCCAGGTCCTCTGGTGTTTATACGCTGTGCTGCGTCTTGATTCTGACAGACAACTAGTGCTACCCTGTGAGAATATGGGGACCTCACGTCCACTGCTCTGACAGGCTTCTAAGCACAGAAAGAGGAGTGAGGGAGATGAGGCTGGGCAGGCTGAGCGGGGTCTGGGTGGCTAGGCTGTGAGAGTCACCCTCCATGCACACTGTGTGTCTGAGCCCTGCCCGAGGAAAGAAGTGAGGAGCCCCTTGGGTCTCAGGCCAGGTGCTGCCTGCCAGCCAGTGTGGGTTATTTATAATCCCAAGGCCAGAGCAACTGGGGGAAGTTAGAGCTGGAAGGGGAGAGGCAGCTAAACACAGCCTCCACCAGTTCATCTGTGACAGATGTAAGTGAGAGGCTAACTCCAGCAGATCCTTTTTTGGAGGGAAGTGAGTGGTAAGAACAGGAATAAAACTCTCTCCTTATTCAACCTAACGGGAATATGAGCTCTCCAAACTTCAGTAGGAGGGTAGAATGGCCAGGATGGGTCAGGCTCAACCATGATCTCCCAGACTGCATTTTCAAGAGAAGTCTGGGACAGCCTTGGAAATAGCCACTCCCCAGCTCGTCTGGGAAGTAGAAATTATTGTTAGAGAGGGAGTGAAAAAAATGCACCTAATGCGTTATGCTCCTGGCTTGTTCCACTTGGGAGACCGGTGATGGTTATTTACAAGGCTGGCTTATTCATGGCCACTGAAGCTAGGAGAGGCAGGATGGAGACAGAATCTAACAAATGAGTTATTTATATCTATCCCCCCAACCCCAACCTCAGAAGGAAAATTCCCATACTTAGGCATTCCTAGATGGCCTGCGACACAGGATATTTAAAGTAACAATGGGCCAAATTCCTGCTCACATTTTTGGCAGTGCGCCAGTCTGAAAGTCCACAGGAGAGAGACTTGTCGGGGCTGTGTAGCTTTAGTGGGATGGGGGGGAAAAGAGACTGTTTCTATTTTGGGACTTATTTAAGATCTGATTTCCCCCCTCCTTCCTGGAATTACTAGGAAAACATGAATTAGAGACAACAATCCATGTAATCTACTTTGGAAGATTTTAGGAGCTCTGTGGGTACCTCCATCTTGGATAAAGTGAGGATGTTAAACAAATGAATAGGACACACTTTGAAAAACCCTTGAACTCCTACATTTCTTTTCCTGGGGTTGGAAATAGCCACTACCTGTGGGCAGTCCAACAGCCAAACTCTGAATGCTGCACCAATTGTATGGAGCTGGATGGACATGGCTATAAAATGGTCACTGGCCCACTTAAGTCATGACCCTTTGGCATTAGTTCCAAGGAAACCCCAGAAAGAGCTGAAAATGGTGACTTCTTGTACTTACAGAGTTGGAAGTTACAGCTGACTTCTTATGGCCCCTCCGAAGCCTATGATATGTCTAAGCACTAGCCTTGTAAAGAAGTAGAAAATCTACAAGCTCTTATCAGCAAGGATGCCTTTGACAGCAAATCATGAAAATTACCCAGCTCAGACTGGCTTCAATTATATGAAAGTGGGACTTCCTTGGTGATCCAGTGGTTAAAACTTCGAGCTTCCCAATGTTGTATGGTAGCCTGGATTGGAGTGGAGCTTGGGGGAGAATGGATACCTGTTTGTGTATGGTGAGTCTCTTTGCTGTTCACCTGAAACTATTACAACATTGTTTGTTAATCGGCTATACCCTAATACAAAATAAAAAGTTTAAAAAACAAAAGCAAACAAAAAAAACCCCTCCCAGCTTCCAATGCAGGAGGTGTGGATTTGATCCCTGGTCAAGGAACTAAGATCCCACCTGCTGCACGGCCACAATATATGTATATATACTTCATATACATATATGAGTATGAAGAATTTATTCACTTAGATAAAAGAAATCTTCAGGTAGAATGACTTCAGGACTGGCTAATTAGGCAGCTCAGTGATGTCAAAAAGGACCCAGGTTCTTTCCCTGTTTTCTCTCTGCCATCCAATTTCTGGCCTTTATCCTCAGGCCACCTCTGTTTATGGTACTAAGAAGGCTGCTGTTTCAGTGTCATAAGGCATTACAGTGTCTTCCTTTCTTCTTGGTTTGTCATTTTAAGAATTGATGCTTTTGAACTGTGGTGTTGGAGAAGACTCTTGAGAGTTCCTTGGACTGCAAGGAGATCCAACCAGTCCATCCTGAAGGAGATCAGTCCTGGGTGTTCATTGGAAGGACTGATGTTGAAGTTGAAATTCCAATACTTTGACTCATTGGAAAAGACCCTGATGCTGGGAAAGATTGGGGGCAGGAGGAGAAGGGGATGACAGAGAATGAGATGGTTGGATGTCATCGCCGACTCAATGGACATGGGTTTGGATGGACTCCGGGAGTTGGTGATGGACAGGGAGGCCTGGTGTGCTGCGGTTCATGGGGTTGCAAAGAGTCGGACACGACTGAGCAACTGGACTGAATGAACTGAACTGTCATTTTAAGAATGAAGAAACTTCCTTGATTTCCCCTCCCATCCTATTGGTCATTTCTGTATTACTTGTCCATGCATGAACCATTCACTAGCTAAGAGACTGGGGTCAACATAATTTGATTACACTCCTTAGGGCTTATCCCTGTAGCGGTAATAGTTACTTCTGCCTGAACCCTGAAAGAAATTCAAACAGGAACAGGGGATGGATATCAAGGTGTCTTCCTCATTAGCTATGAGAGCAGAACTTTGGAAGTAACTTAAATGTCCATCAGTAGAAGATGGGTTCCTTTGTAAAAAGGAAAAAAAAATGATTAATAACCAGTATGCCAAGAACTGTTTAGACCTGCAGATACAGCAGTGAATAAAACTACCCTTGACAGGGGGAAGACAGATAGCAATAAGTACATGAACACATATGTGTATAATTGCAAATTAAAGTAAGCACAATGAAGGAGAAGACCAGAACAAGAGACAGCCCGGGAAGTCCTCTCTGAGGAGGTGACAGTTGAGCTGAGAGGAGACAGGTGGGTCATGGAGGAATATTTTAGCAGGAGCAAAAGGCAGTACAGGGGTTCAGAAGCAGGAAGCGGCATCTTGTGGTTGAGAGTCAACAAGATAAGGGTGGGAGGGCTGGATTAGGCAGGGTCTTGTGGGCTTTGGTAAGGAGTTTGATTTTCACTCTAAATTGAGTGGGAAGAAACTGAAGATTTAAAAATACATATTCCTTTTAAAACTTTATTTTTTAAAATTAATTTTATTGAATTAAGTTGATTTACAATGTTGTGTTAATTTCTGCTCTACAACAAAGTGATTCAGTTATACATACATACATACATATATATATTCTTTTTCATATTCTTTTCCATTATGGTTTATCACAGGATGTTATAGTTCTCTGTGCTATTCAGTAGGACCTTGTTATTTATCTATTCTATATATAATAGTATGCATCCACTAATCCCAACTCCCAATCCATCCCCTCCTTGCCTCTTGACTGTTGCAAGTCTGTTCTTTATGTCTGTGAGTCTGTTTCTGTTTTGTAGATAAGTTCATTTGTGTCATATTTAAGATTGCACATTTAAGTGGTATCAGACGGTATTTGTCTTTTTTCTAACTTATTTCACTTAGTATGATAATTTCTAGACTCACCTGTGTTATCGCAAGTGGTATTATTTCATTATCTCTTATGGCCGAGTAGTCAGTCCACTGTATATGTGTACCACGTCTTCTTTATTCATTCATCCATTGATTGTACGTTTAGGTTGTTTCCATGTCTTGGCTATTGTGAATAATGCTATGAATATAGGGATGCACGTATCTTTTTGAATTATATTTTTTGGGGGATATATGCCCAGGAATGGGATTTCTGGGTATATGACAACTCTATTTTAGAAAAAACTTTGTATTTTGAAATCACTTTAGATTTACAAAAGAGTTACAAAAGATAGTACAGAGAATTCCTGTATTCTTCACCCAGCTTCCTCTAATGTTAACATCTTACATAAACCATGGTAATTTATCAAAACTATTATGAAAACTAGGAAATTAACATTGGTATAATGTTCTTTATTCAGATTTCATCAGTTTTTCCACCATGTTTCATGTCTCCTCTTTTTCCTAGTATGTGACAATTTCTCACTTTTTCCTTCTTTTATGGCACTGACGTTTTGAAGAGTACCACTCAGGTATTTCATAGAATCTCCCTCAATTTGAGTTTTTCTGCTGTTTTCTCATGATTTGACAGAGTCTATGAATTTGGAGAGGAATAGGAGAGGTGACAGGCCTTCTCTTCACGTGATTTCAGAGAGTATATGACATCAGTGTGACTTTAACTGGTGATGTTAACCTTGATGACACCATTCAAGTGGCGTCTGCTAGGTTTCTCACTGCAGTTACTGTTTTTCCCTTTTCGTGCATTATTCTTTGGAAGCCAGTTGCTAAGTCCAGCTTACACTCAAGTGGAAGGAGGAGCTGGAGGGTTTTAAGGGCAGAGACAAGAGAAGATTGGATAAATTGTGGAATACATGTCTCTAATCCAGACCTGCAGCTGCCAGTCAAAGTTGTGTATCTTAACGACAATTGCCTTTCAGTTACCCTTCAGTTTATTTTCATGGTCATCTATAAGGTGAATGCTGTGCTATCTAGGATTCTGCACTGTTGTTAGAGATGTTCCACTTGGAAGTTCTTCTGAAGAGAGAGGACTTTGCTGTGTCTCCCAGTGGACTACCCTGTGCACATCCATGCCACCCAGTTTGCCCCGTCACACACACACACTCATGGGCCCAGTGAGGCTCCTGTTTTTAACCAGTGGTCTCCTTGGGCAGGATGAACAGAGGGTGTGTCGAGTGTGGTTTAGTTAAGGCTGGGTGGTTGATGTGGAGAGCAGTGCATATGAAAGGGAAGGTGGGAAGAGAAGGTGGTGAGGCAGAAAATAAAATGACATGTAATACCAGCTATTAAAAATCAGAAAGTGGAGTGGTGGAGGTTTGATAAGAGTCCAGGTGTGTTGTTGAGTGAAGAAAGCATTTTGCAGGAACAGCTTTATGCAGTATGATCCCATGTATGACTTTAAAGATGAAAGGACAGTCCCTAGCACATAGTAGACACTCACTATTTGTTGAATGAGTGAATGGTATATAGCAAAATGTTAAACTGAGGCTGGGAATGGGGGTTGGGAGTTTTTCCCTGTTCTTTTTTTTTTTTTACAACATTCATGTTATTTTTTAAAAAAATTAAATACCACCTTGATTTTCCCCTTGAAGCTGATGAGTAATCATTTTCATGCTGGCCTGGTTTGAGTGGTGGATATTTAGTATTGACCCTTAATAAATGCTTTTGGTAACCATACCTCTTCTAGAAGGGCCAGTAGAACCAAATAGCTTAAGTTCCTAAACTGACTTCCTTTTTTCCTCCTTGGGGATGTTCTGTCACAGGCAAGTGATGAAGGGAACGGAGGACTGGGAATTTGCCAGATTCAGTTTTGCAAACTACTGGCCCCAAAGCCCTTCACATTCCACAAATGATCCTACAGCATGCAGCCAGGGCTCAGGCCTCTTCCCACACATCAAACATCCCCATAATCCATTGACCAGACCCCCTCTTCCCAGTGTCCAGGGATGGGAGCACAGGTAGGAAAGCAGGGGCTCTGGAGTCAAGCCTATGCAACCTTGGGCATATGACTTCACCTTCTAGAGTCTCAGTTTCTTCAACTGTAAAATGGGTGTAATAAATGTGTGGGCGCAGAGTGAGGAAGAAAAAAAATGGGTCAAAAGCACTTGGTTGGCATCAGGCCTTAAATACTCAAGTGTCAGCCACCGGAGGTAAAAGCTGGTCTTGTTCACATTACGCTGGTTATGTGGTGGAAATCCTCCATCCTCTCACAAGGCTGGCTCTGGGACAGAAATAAAGCCTGAGGCCACTTGTGCCTTCCCCTTTGACTCTACTTTTGGTATATCATTAATTAATTAACACATTTAACAAATATTTATTGACTGCTACTCACATGCCAGATGCTGTGCTGGAAGCTTCCCAAGGGGTGTGGTGTGTACGGGAATGCTGATTCCCAAGTTCAGGGCAGTGAGTGTGGCTGGGGGTGGACATACGCCTGGAGTCTGGAGTGCTGCCAGTCACCAGCAGGCGACCTGCTGCTTTACCACAGTGGATAGTTTCTAAGTGCGCCGTGACAAAGGCCAGGTGGTCCTGAAGTTGAGAACAAGAAGCCTCAGAACAAGAGCTCATCGGCTGGGGGGAACAGACAGGCTGTGAACAGACAGGTGTGAATAGGTCATCACAACACTGCATGTTGCAGGAAGAAGCTCAGTAAAGATCAGAGAGGAGCAGGGTGCGACTGAGTGGGGAGGTGTGGTGCTGATAACATCATTACTGTTGCTATCACTTTGGGGAAGTTTTTGGTAGAAGAGACTATAGACTGGCACATAAGTGCTTGGAATCCACAATTTCCTGGGGAGACAGAAAACATGGCTTCTCTTCTTGGCTTTGCGGCTAACCTGTGGTGTGACTTGGACAAGCTGCTCTCAGGATCTCATCCATATGATGGAAGTGGGTGGATTGGACCAGCGATCCTGAACACTGTAGTGGGTCATATGCCCCTCTGAGAAGCTGGAAACTGTCTCTCAGACAAAAAGCACAAATACACAGAATTTATATACAGTGTCAAAAAGGGCTCCTTTTATCCCCTCCTCCACCCTCAGATCCTAGGCTAAGAATCTCCAGCTTCCATGACCTCAGATATCCTTTCTGGGATTATGACACTGACACCTGTGCCTGAGAGACATGCCTGCAAGGGTAGGCATCCTTAGGAAGCCTTCTTGATGGGGGTTGGGACATCTTGTCTTGGGTTCAACTGCCCAAGGAGGCCAGTCAGATTTTACACCAGCTGGCATCAGGAATGGAGAGCCAGGAAGATGATGTGAAAAAGAGAAGCAAGGTTGGGCTAAGGGACATCAAGGTACAAACACCATGATCAGTTCCAGCCGGCACTCAGTGCAGGGGATTTGGAGAGTGAAATGGGTGGGGGGATTCTGTGCGAGAGTGAGGGGACCCTGCCCAGTTTGCAAAGGGTAGTTAATTGCGTTTCAGCTCCAGCCGTCTGCTGCTGATGGCAGGTGATGGGGGGGCCCAGAGCAGCCAGTGCTTTTTGTTTTTCATGAGAAGTTTTAGATCTGGCTTTGGAAGCCTCTTCATTTTCAAATAACAACCAAGTTTCTGAAAACACTGTGGGCCGCTGTCTGCGATTTCTTGCCTATG
Source organism: Antilocapra americana (assembly GCA_007570785.1). Taxonomy (NCBI): domain Eukaryota; kingdom Metazoa; phylum Chordata; class Mammalia; order Artiodactyla; family Antilocapridae; genus Antilocapra; species Antilocapra americana. Next base: position 10,500,001 of record ML661893.1, on the reverse strand, counting down.
TGATCCATATGTCTAGGCTACAGATGGAGACACTGAGGCTAAGAGGAGAGGAGACCGAGTTCTTATATTCTCTACTCTTCTATGAACCATGTTTCCACCTCTAAGATAATGAGTAACACCGTTACATTAGTGCTGCACACAACCATACTCCAACTGTCATTAGAAGGGCAGTGACCCTCCCAAGGTCACAAGAGAGAAGGTGGCGGCAGAGCAAGGCCCTGGGCAGTGGGACCATAAAGTTCAGCTGCTCCCCCCCCCCACATGGTTATAAGGGTAGGGGTCTGCGGAAGTGGCTGCTACTTCTCAGAGAGCCCCAAGGCCCTGGCTGTGCCCACTCTGGGAAACATCTCCACCTGGATGGACAGTAGTTCTTTAATCCGATTAGATCCGGCACCTCAAGAGCCTTGGTAATCCAGGGCTGGCTGGAGCATTGCCTGGAAACCCGTCAAGCAGTGGCCTCCAGTTGGGAGGCGCTCTGCTTAGAAACATGGGGGTCCCCAGCCCTGCTGCCTTTTGCATCCACCTGGGTGACTGTGGCTCCTTGGTCTGTGCCTTCTTTGTGGTTTGCCCCTGGAAGCCCAGAGCGGGGGCCTGTGCCCTTAAATCCCGTGTATGCATTTCTCTGCACACAGCCACCGCCGCCCCACCCACCCACAAAACCACCAGACCACACTTCTGAATTATCTGGGGCAACTTAAACTCCCCCCTCACCCTGTTAAGATTCTTGCCTCTGGCCACCACAGACCAACTAATTCCACAGGTTGGGGAAGCAATTCGTCTTTTGATTGCAGAGGAAATGAGAAAGGCTGGCCAAGAGCAATGTTGGGAGGGTTGTTTCCCTGTCCTGTGGTGACTCAGCATCCTTCCTGAGATTGGTTTGAGGGGCCTCATGTTTTATATGGGGTGTTGTGAAGTGGTGCTTAGACCCGGGTTCCAGTCCAATCTCAATCAGTCTATGTAATCTTGTTCAAATACCACCTATCCTATTGACTTCTGTAGAAGCACACAGTGAGGGGGGGTGGGCGGGGATCCTAGGAAAGGTGCTATTTGGGGTGAGTTTGAAAGTTAGAATAGGCCCTTAGCATTCAATACAAAGGCTGTGGGGAAAGGCCTACCACTTATCAGCCTTGTGGCCTTGGATGAGACTTACTCTCTCTGAGCCTCAGGGGTTTCTCATCTATAAAAGGAGACTGATTATACCAACCTACTTTGTTTTTCAAGACTGTAAATGATAATGAAGCTCAGAAGCAATAGCTTTTGTAGTGATTTCCTAAGGCCACTTGACCTCTATAACTCTGTGAAGGCCTTCTAGAATACTGATTCCAAGTAGAGCATCTCCTGGAACTCTTCTCTTGCTTTGTCCTTGGTGGATTTTCTGTTCAGAGTTGGAAGCCACTCCCTCCCTCCCTTCCTGAAGCCCAGTGAGAGAGAACCCAGTCAGGAGGCTGGTTACCTAGTCTCTGCAGGTACAGGGAAGCAAGAGGGCAGACCCAATGGAGAAGGTAGAGAAGGAAGGGAGCAGGGAGGGTTCCAACCTTGCAACAGTTAAATGTTAATATAGGTGTCGGCATAGGAAGTGTCTTCTAATGACAGAAGGAAACGAGGGAGTTTTTCAATCATCTCCTGCTTAACAGATACAGATGTATTCATAATTATCCCTTGCCTCGGGCCTTGAGGCCCAGGTGGGCTCCAGAAGGCCTGTGTTCCTGCCAGACAACAGTCCTTAAGGAACGTCATGTAGACAATTGGAATGCCGTTTATCGTGCAAAACACAATAAAACCCTGAGCTCTCTTCCTGTCTCAGAGACCCATAAATTATGAAAATTATACCTGCCCCAGGCCATGGACATATTGTTTTATTAAAGTTCCGATGAATAAACTTAGAGCTCAGAAAAATGTCCTCTTGGCTTTCATCTGGCACACACCTCCAGCACGGAGCTGTCTGCTGGGGTGAATTTAAGGAGTTCACAACCCAACTTGGCGAAGTTGAGCTCATTTTGAGGAGCAGGTTCAGCAGGCTGCAGGGGCCAGCTGGGGAGCTACGGAAGGGGCTCAGGGCCTCCTGACAAAAGTTGTCCAAGGGGTTCTTGTTTTCTGCCATCAGCGTGGGGACCTCCTCTTGTCCTCACTATTCTCTTTTGGATGAGCTGAGGTTTGTGGTGCCGTCATACGAGGTGTGTGGTTATGGATATGCAGAGAGTTGAAATCCTTCTCTATTTTTAAAATTTAGTTGCTGGGGAGTCTTTTTAGTCCATCCTGTGCTTCTGCCCCAAATTAAATTGCTAAACCTTTAGCTCTCCATTTTCCCATCTACCCTTCAACGGTCACAGGCCTGTAACTCCTTCTCTGACTCTCAATTTCTGCATTTCAAAGAGGTAACCAACAATGATATCAGTCAAATATGTTCATGACTTGGCAAAAAGGAACCATTCACTATATTCTAAGCATTCTTATTGCCCCAAGTCATTTCATAACTGGGAGCCAAGAGGAACAGGGCCAGTTGAGGAAAGACAACGAAGGCACAGGCAGGACTTTTTCTCTGGCCACAGATTTTTAAGAAACAAGCTGACATTTGTTTAGCTTGTTTCCTCAAGAGGCTTTGGGTGGGTGAGACAAACCCAACATCCTGTATAGGTTTCTGTTATTTTTAATCTCTAAACTGTAGAAACAAAACTAGGGGCAGGCCTGCCCCACGTCTCCACCTGTCAAGACACCCAAGACTTAAATTAAGCCTGGGTGTCAGTAACTGGGATTGAGCCAAGGAAAAGGAAAACCACCTCCGAGTGTCCTCAGTGAAGGCAGACACCATCATCCAGGAGTGGGAGAGGCCACAGTTCTGGCTGAGGGGGAGGCTGGAGTTGTCTTTATTCAGGGGCAGTTCTAGAGCAGAGAAGACCACAAGGAGGATGGACATCCTTTATGCCTTTTTGGGCAGTTACCAGGGGATCCTTGGGATGGGTTTGGATGTCTCGAAGAGGAGCCTGAAGCTCTCACAAAGACTGGAAATATGCCACCCCTGGTGAACCCAGGGACAACCCAGAGCTGGATTCAGGGCTCCAGACTGCACCTCTTCTAGCTTCTTCTGTCCACCATTGTTGGATCCCTTATGGCTAACAGAAAAATATCTTTAAAACAGGAGGCAGGTGTTCACAGTTTCAAACTAATAGTCTCCTTGTGACTGGCATATGCAATTTAAGTAATTAAAGTCTCTCCTCCCCACCTCCCCCCCCACCCCACCCCCACATCCTCTGATTTAAGTGTCTCCGTGGTATGGGGAAGATGGATAGATGGAAGGTGTACCGGAAAGGCAGAGGCACGTCATTTAATAGATGGAAATCCAAGGGGACAGGTTTGTACAGTATCCACCAGTCCAGAGAAAATAAGGAAACTGCCAAAGTTTTTTTGTTTGCCTTCTGTAAGCCTGTGTGTGAGTATATATGTGAAAATCTACTTGGGGAACACCAAGGTGAAAAGAAAAGAGCTGCAGAATTTGTATAAATTGGACAGGTAGATGAACCTCCCCCACTTCCCAGTCATTCATCTGTTACCAATACACTCTTGCGTAGGAGAGGGCTTGCCAGAGGATTTAGCAGCACCTGGCAGGATTCAGCTTCAATAGAAAGTGAAGCTTTCCTCCAGGGCTCAAAGGTCATCCTCGAGGCAGGACCAGGGCCAGGAAGCCCTGTCCCCCCCTGCTACACTGTCCGCCAGAGCCTGGTCACTCATTTCCATTTGGCAGGTGTTCTTTGACAAATTGTGACACCTTGCTGGGTGAGGATGTCAGGGTGTGAACACACAAACACGAGAAACGGCAGTCCTATGTATATTTAACAATATATATTTATATATATTTTCTAGATCAGTACATTCAGTTTTTAACTTGCTTTTTCTTCACAAACAGAAGAACTCTTACAATAGTAGACTTTCTAAAATAAATACTATTAAAATAGAGCTTCAAAATAAATATTCTATACAAAGGAAACCTTCTGTGGTAACTTTTGATGTGGGGTGAGAAAGGGTTACAGTGAAGAGGGAAAATGTGTGGGGATGGGACCCTTGAATAGCTTTTCTGTTTTTAACACAAAACTGAACTGTGGGGTAGTGAGAAGAGGAAGCAAGACAAACACCACACCTAGTTACCCACAGCAAAAATGGCAGCTTAAGATTTGTCATCAATTGTCACAGAAAGCAGAGGGCATGAAATTGCTTACCAGAGGCACAAGCCAGAAGGCCAGGGAAGTTCACAGGACGCCCTAGTGATGTGTACAGTGGAAAGTGGTGGTGCCTACACCCTGCTGGACACCTCCGGGCAGCAGAGACCATGAAGGTGACGAGGGCTGGTCCCAGCCCAACTTCCCACACTTGGGACTTGACATAATCTAACTGGGCCTCACTCGATGTCAAGCAGGGATGTATGCAGACTCCAGAGCGCTGAAAGAACCAGACACATCACATGGTAGTCTTCCGTCTGTCAGTTCTGAAGGGGCCTGTATCAACAGCAGGGACTGGTCTTTACTCCTCTCACACAGGGCCAGTGAGGTACCTTGGTGTACCCCATCTCCTACCCAGAAAGGCTTGGCTCTCCCAAACCCAGTTCTCAGGGCGCCTGCCGGAGTGTTGGGCCTTTATGAACCCACTCTCCAGGGGAAACAGCTGTGGCCCTTAGGACAAGGGTCCTGGGCCCAGGCTTGAGGATCCCAACCCCAGTTCCAGGCAGAACCACCAGCCACCCCAGATTGAACCTTAGTGGGAAGCAGGTGGCACTCTGCTAAAAAGGTCAAGATGAGGAGGTATAATCTAGCCAAGCAAGCAGTTGGTCACAGGACACACAATCAGCCACAAGTGGCCACAGAAATGCGTCGTGTTCCTGAAAGCTTGATCCCTCAGTGGCCCTTGACTGGGCCTTGGGGGCCACAGGTAAGCCAGCTTTGTTTTCTCTTTTTGCCAAGAAAAACATGCTAAGGGACTGCTATGCAACAGAGCTGGGAGAACAAAAGCTGAGCGCACTGGACACAGAGTTCTGCAGACATCGCACTGGACACAGAGTTCTGCAGACATCCACCTAGCAGGTTAGATGCGAACCAAAAAGAACAAGCCAAAGCAGGGGAAGGAAAAAATAAACCCAAAGCCCAGAAAAATCCGTGTTTACAACTATATACACAAAGTCAGGGTTCAGGAGGCTACTTGCCAGGAAACAAGGGTCTCTGTAGAGATGGGGGGTAGGGGTAGGGTGTGTATGTGTACACAGCTTATGTAAATCAGTTCTCCACAGAATGGGCACGTAGAACACCAAAGTACAACTTGCCACTGGGTCAAGTTTCTCGTGGAGACATTTGAGGGAGGGGCTTTGGGGAAAGTTCTGAGGCCTCTCCCAGAGTGGACGTATGCCCTCTTTTTTTGGGGGTAACCTCTGCACACCTGTTCTGAGGAAAACATCTCCAGTCCCTTCAGTACACATCTGATACATTCAATTAGGACAAGTGGTTGGCTGAATGTGTTTTTTCTATCATTCCCTCTGATTTGTGCAAGAACAAATCCATACATCCATGACAACTGTGGCAAGGGTAGCTACAGGAATCATTCTTAGAAAATGCAGATGCAATATTTCATATTTGCCTTTTACAAGCTAGCAAATGTTATATAAATAAAGCCTAAAATAATAAGACCATCCCCTCCTTTCCTCCAGTCAATAAATACCTAGTTACAATTAACTTATTCTAAATCATAAGATGTTACTACCAGTTTTCATGAAGGGAAGAAAATAAAAGTCCTTGAGAAGCATTGGGTGCATGACCATCACAGCTACCTGCCTCCTTCCAGGAGGCTATTCTGTTCCTACAGAACAAACTGGAAGTGCCACAAAGGCTGTGCCTAGTGCACTTCCAACATTGCCCCAGGGTAGCTCTTCTGACCCAAGCTACTTTCTCTTACAGTGGGGAAGAGGAAAGGGAGGAGGCACAAAATACCACATGAAGCAAAAACCCCACAGAATTGCTGGGAAGTAAGGACCAGACACACTATAGCTTTTGCATGCAACAAGTACCTACCCACCAGACGAGCTGCGCTTTCTGAGTCCTTTAGCACCTTGGGAGAGAGAGTTGCTACGTCTTTGGGGGCTGCTGGGAGGGGCTCATGTGGCCATGCACAGAAGCAGGGCTCAATCCCAAGAAGCCCCCGGGAGAATCTTTTCCCCACCTGCATTCTTCTGACTCCCCCTGCCAGGGCCTCCTAACACTAAAATAGACTCTTTTGTCATCTTCTGTCTATTTACACTGAAGATACAGACACACTGTACACAAAAGGCTAGGACAGCAAGCAGCAGAATCAGGACAGAAGAAGCCCACACCCAGCCGTCACTCTGCCAGCGCGAGGTGCTGCCTCTCTTCTCTGCTGTTAAAATCTTCTTCTTGATGGGGAGGGGAGTTTGTGTTCCTTGAGGTTGCTCGCCCCCTAGATTTTGAAATCAGCCCTTCCTGGGGGTGGCCCAAAAGGAAGCAAGTGTTTTATTATTATTTTTTAAAACACCGTTAGTATCTGATATAAAAACGTGTATTGACTGGATCCAGAGACCACAGCCTCAGACTCATTGGCAAAATGCTATTTGGTCTCAAATTTGCTGCCTTGATCTTCTCTACCCGTAGTGAAGTTTCTGGAAAGGATCTGAGTAGAGAGAACTGGGGGCACACAGCAGGCAGGTGAGTCTGTGACTCAGTAAGAGCTGAAGGACGGTATTATGAGTGGAACACCCCCGAGAGTTAGTGAGGAAGCTGGAAGGGAGAAAAGGTACTGTGCAGTGGTTCCTAAATCCGTCCATGGCTCCAGGCAGAGCAAGGAACGAGGGGCGGGGACTCCCAAGTATATACAACAGAGATTTCCAGGGTCTACACCTTCCCCAAGATGGGGCAGACTGGGGTGGAGGCTGGGAGAAGAAGGTACAGACGGTAAGACTCCAAGCGTCTTCTTCCAAGTCCCCTGGCCACTCAGATTCCTCCCAGGCAGCCAGAGAGAATGCAAAAGAGCGGGGAGAAAGCGAGGGAAGAGGAGGGCCAGGAAGGCATTCAAAGCAGCTGCAACTTCTGGATATGTGTCCACATCTGTGTTCCATCTTCTGAAAAAGAAAAATCACCCCCAAACCACACCACACCCCTGCCACTTTCTGTTTCACACAAAGTTCCAGGATCCTGAACAAAACAACCCCAAAGTGCTTCTTCATTCTTTTGGGGAAGATAGGGGTGGGTGGTGGTGGTCCCTGTTTCTTCAGCAGCTGGGAGTGGCAAGTGGGTGGACTAGCAGGGTCAGCCTCAGGATGCTAAAACTTCTGGCTGTTCCGTGGTGGTCTTCTCAGCTGTCAGAAGGGAGTCAGGGTTCTGGGCGGAGCGTCAGAAAGGCTTGTCCGGTCTGCTGGCCTTGGCGTCCCCGGCAGCTGCCTTGCAGATAACGCTGTTCGTGTGCTTGCAGCGGCACCCAGGGCGGCGCAGGCGGTCGTAGCCACGCTGGGCCAGCTTCACACAGCCAGTGGCGGGCAGGTAGCAGAGCAGACAGGGCAGCACCAGGGACAGGGCACCCATGAAGGACCAGCGGGCGCAGCAGTGTGAGCGGGAGCAGGAGCAGGGGTGGTCGGCGCAGGAGCCCTCATCGTCCTCGTTGGTGCAGTGGTAGAAGATGCCCCGCACCAGGCACATGCAGGTGCCGTAGTTGACCAGCGTCTGTGCTGAGCACAGGCACTCCTGGTTGCAGACCCAGCAGGAGGGCAATGTCCGGGGGGACGCGCACTCCTTGCACTTACACTTCCCACAGGCCTCGCAGAGCAAGAAGTGCTTGTCCAGCTCTGGCGGGCCGGCGGGGCCCTTGAGGTCCAGCGGCTTGCAGTGGATGGCCTTGGGCTGGATGCGCACAGCCCTCGGGGAGGCCTGATCAGCCACAGGCGGGGGTGCCATGTGGTCTAAGAGGCGCTGGTCGGAGGACGTGCTGCTGCTGCTGCTCACAGAGCTGGGGCGCCCGCTGAAGGAGATCCAGTGGTGGGTGACATCCTGGTCACAGCGGGCTGGGGTTGGGGCCAGCTCTGGGGCTCCACCCCGGGTCCGCTTGGGACCAGAGGGGGGTGCCAGGCCAGGGTTGTCGATGTAGTCGTTCTCCACGTGGCTGGTCTTCATCTGATCGATGGGAAGGATGGTGAGAGGGTGCTGGAGCCGGCTGTGGGCCGTTCGGCTGTCCAGTAGGGGCTGGACCATGACTGAGCTGGGAGTCAAGGGGACGCTCTGTGGGATCGGGGGCTCCATGGGGCCGGAGGTCCTGGGATGTGCGGAGTAACAGGCTTCTAGGGGCCCTGGGTTGGGGGGAGGAAGAGAATGGATTCCAGGCATCAATAGGTGGCCTGTTAACACCCCCATCCACCATTAGGTCCTTGGGAGCCCAAATGAAATAGGATTCCTTTGTTGCACTACCCAGCATTAAGGCTTAGATGATTAGTGTTAACAGTAACGACAATTTTAAGTGGTAGAAGTAACTTATTTAGCACTTACAAGGACTCTTCTAAGCATCATATTATTATGTTATCAACTTTTCACAATAACCCTATAATGTAACTACCATTACCCCTTTTCTAGTTATAGGAAACTAATGCTCAAAGTAACTTGTCCGAAGTCACACAAAACCATCAGTAGCAAAACTAGGGCTCAAAAGAGTTTAGCAGTTAAAAACGCAGGCTCTGTAATTAGATCTAAGTGCAAGTTCTCACCTTTGCCTAGCAGTGTTGCTGTGAATGACGTTCTTTAACTTCTATACCTTAGTACTGTCACCTGTAAAATGGGTTCTTGTGAGAACTAAATGAAAAAATGCATATCCAGGACCTAGCATTTTGCCTGACACACAGCACATACCGTTTAGATTTCCTGAGCACTAATAAGCACGACTAATAAGTACCAAGTGTTACACTGAGTGCGAGGATGTAGTGACTGCAACAGTCAGTCCCCGTATGCTCCCATGGAGTTTTTATCAGCTAGATAAACAAAAGCCTTTATTTCAGATTGTCACAAGAGAAGGAGGAGCTGTATCTGATGCCTACACATCCAGGATATTAACTTATTACCACTACTTCTGAAAGCAACAACCTCCAGTGGCTAATAACCCCTGGGCAGGTGCCCTCGACAACTTGGATGGGAAATCCTCTCCGAGGGGCACTCACTTCACCCATTTCCAAATACTGAGCTGAACATTCAGCCTAAACGCTGTTTACTAGAATAGCTAAGCCAAGCCTGGATCAGTTTCTAATTTCACCGAGAGAGTGCAATTTTAAGTTGGAAACTGGCCAGAGATTCAACTGCAGTGCCTGACACGGAACCCCAGGAAGTCACTTAAATCAAAGAGCGGAAACGGCTTGGTTCAAATTTAGAAAGTGCACATTGTTTTCTATTAGAAGTGCCATTTCCTCGCCTGCTGACCTTTACATTCAGAATTCGGCTGGAGATCAATTTAAAGAAATAGCAGCAGAGGCCAAGACCTCTGCCCAATTTGGAATCCCAGAGAAAGATCAGACTCTGGGAAGATTCCACCCGGCTTGTGACTGGGGGATAGAACAGACAGCCAGGGTGAAAACAGAAGGAGATCATAACCACCTTTGTAAAAAAAAACAACCACATTGGATTAATATGCTATGGGGTAGGGTTTCAGTAAATGCTTTTTCAAGATGTTAATGATGTTCTAATTTGGAGAGCTGACACTGCACCTCTGCTATTAGGTTCATCTTGCCTCAGAGGTAATACCTAGGGACTTACTTCTCTGGCAGTCTAGTGGTTAAGACTCCAAGCTTCCACTGCAGGGGGTGGGGATTCGATCCCTGGATGGGGAGATAAGATCCCACATGCAGTGACAAAAACTGAGAAGAATTCTTAAACTGAATAAAAATGAAAATACAACACGTCAACCTAAAAACAATTAAACTTAAAAAAAAAAAGTGATACCTAAGAAAAGCATGTGGATAGGTTTCCACTTCCAGTTCTAACCTCGCATCCCTCCAGACTTGGGCCACAGCTAGTCATCCTAGTATTCCAATTACAGGAGAAGGATACCTGGCTCTTGAGTGACACATCCATACTTAGCAATGTCTATTATAAAGAATGAAGAAAGCGAGAGACAGAAAAGCCATTCAGGACAACTCTGCATTATACTTCCTCTGCTTGGAAACAATGGTTTGATTAGAAATGGTTCAGTTGTTGGGGAAGGACTTCCTTAGATGCTTTCCAGCCTGACTGAAATAAAGAGCTCGGTCTAGGTGCAAAGTTCATGAAGTGAATCAAAGGGAGCTTATCCCCAGGGTTCTCATCTGTGTACGGCAAAATGCAGAAAAAAGCACTAAGTCTTTTCTACAAGGTTCATTGCTCAGTCAACTGATAGTTCCCCTTCACAAAGGCCATGAGAGGCTTTGGTCCCACAGCCCTATCAACTTAAGAGATGCTGGTGTTTCTCTGCAGAGTTTTTCCCATTTTGCAGAATGTGTTCATAGGGATAGCCTCTCTCCTGCCTTGTGTTCCCTCCACATGTCAGGAAAGCATCATCTTCAAAGAGAAGACTTTCCTATGACAGAGTTTGACTTAAGTGTCAGGCATGTCTGCCACCAAGAAGCCATTCTTTGCCGAGCCAGCCTCCTTTAGGGGTCCTGGGACTGGGGCTGGATGGGAGATATCAGCGGAGCATTTTGGGAGAGGAGTTTTTTCCATGGCTCAAGCTGGTCATGGGGCAGAACTTCAGGAATGCTAAAGTGGGCTCACTTTGTTCTTTGCAGGGATTCCAAAGCCTTGCTTCTAGAATAGATGGATTTGGGGTCAAAAGAAGAGGGTTAGGAGCCCTGGGTTCCAGCTCTTTGCCTGGAGGAAAAGGTGTGACTAGGCAAAAGAATGGAAAATGCTGACAGAGGCTCAGGAGACGACTCTCTGGCGCCAGCCAAGAGGTGTCTCCGCCAGAACCCCCACCCCGACAAAGACAACGTGATTCCCTTATGCCAGAAACTCAGGTCACAAAGCTCAGGGTCCTGCCAACAAAATGTCAGTGACAGTTTGAAGGCTGTATTGCCCCATGTAGTTGAGCTTTCATCTCTTAGGACCAGGGTTGGGACTTGCCATGCTGTGGGTACTTCCTCCCCTAAACCGACTACCTACTCTCCTTCCTCAAATTCTATTCCTGAGATTCTTTAAAAAACAAGCATACTTTCTGCGGATGAAGCAAGGCACGGGCAATGCTCAGGGATTTTAATAGGCCCTGGAATCACAAGGCAGATTCACGGAAAAGTCCTACCAGGAAGCCAGGGTGGGAACAGTGGCTGCAGGCGACAGGGTATTGGCATTACCCCATTCCCATCACCCCCCAGAGACAGCTGTCAACATCTGGGTCTGCACTTAGGGCCAGACTAGGGGGTGGGAGCTGGGTCCCTGATAACTCGGCTCTCTTGGGGCAAGTCACACTTTGGATGGCTCCAGCCAGCATATTCTAAAATGGATCTTCCCCATCATAACACTGATGCAGGATTCCTTCTGGCTACAGCCCAGCAAAAGCCAGCAGCTAGCTCAGACCTATAGGTCTCCAATCTTCTCAGGCCTCATCTCCCAGTTAGCTGGGACTGTCCATCCACAGGACAGTTGAATTCATTTGACTCACATGAAAAAAAATTCTTGCAGATAGCCTGTTGGATAACACTTCAGCACAGCTAAATGAAGTTTCAAACCCCCACCTCCCCATTCCTCGGTTCCAAAGATGGATCTCTACTTACTGGGACACACCTACCCTCCAGTCTACCTAACACTGCTGAACTTAAGTGCAGTTTAAATATGTACTCTGTTTCCCCTGCAAGGAAGGAAGAGATTTTTAATATAAATAGGAGAGAGGAGGCTTTTGCTTCCTTAAGGTCATTTGGGAAACTGATGGCCCATTTGGAAGACTGTGGACAGAGAAACAAAGCCAGCACTCCACTTAGCCAGGAAGCACCTCTGTGGAGTTGTAGGTGACAGCCTTATGGATTAGCATGAAGAAAGGAAACTTTTACCTCCACTCCAACTTTCTAATAATAATTAATAATTAGGAAAGCATCTAGTAGTTATGAAACACTTCTTGGTGCCAGGATCTGTGCTAAATCCTTAGTGATGTTCTCCTTAAATCCTCACCATCACTTTGGAGAATAACACCTATTTTGCAGAGGAAGAAACAGAACAGAGGGTCATAGAGCAGACAAGTGGTCAGGGCAGGACTTGAATGAACCCAGTCATCCCTGCTGCCTGGACTTGCAATAACTTCTGGATATTCAAGGAAGGGCATGAAAGCACACTTCTCTCTTGTAGGTAAGAACTCTTCCAGTCTCTGGGATCTGCCATCAGCCCTTAGGGAACCTCATCAGGCCATCTTTGGGCTGTTAACCCAACCAGCCTGGAAATGAAGGCAGACAGGGCTGGTATCAGACTGGCCCCCAGTTAGGGGAATTTTCAGTGTGGAGAGTGGAGGCCAGGGGTTTGAAACCTATCACTAAAGGAAGCATCGGTGCTTAAGACATCTTTGTTTCCAACTCCGTTTTCTTTGCTGTCCCTTTTGTCCTCTACACACCCCCATTTTACTAAGTGTTTTCATTTTTAGTTTTCTTAAGGTTGAATGAGTCTCATTTGTAGGATCTCACCACAAAGCAGCCCCTAAAAGGGAAGCCTAGAGTGGGCGGGAATCCCCTCTCCTCCCACCTGTAAAGCTGAACTTCAGGGTCCCCAGGGCACTTTCATGGATATGGCTTCCTGGTCCAGGTCTGTGGGGAAGAGAGGAGGAGCTAGGGTAAGAGGAAGGCAGAAGAAAGAATACCCAATCAGTGGATATTAAAAAGCCTAGAGCACAACGCCCTGTATTTGTAGTCTGTGATACCTGCGGGGAGGGCTGAGCATCAAGGTGACACACAGCTCAGTGTGGGCTGGCTGCAAAGAAGCAAAGACCCACGTTAAATGTCAGCTCCAGCCATCCACCACTTCCCCTGGACTTAGCCCGGGGAGAGGAGTTGGGAAATATTAGGAAAATCTGGCAGCTGTACTTTGAAAACTACAGGTCAGCTAATACAGAAGCTGTGAATGAAGGGGTACTTTTTGCACTGCCTTGTTGAGTCCTAGCAGGAGCTTTCAGGGAAGGTTGTTTAACCCTTTAATAGCTCAGAGAAAAAGCAATGTAGGAAACATGGGTTCCATCCCTGGGTCAGGAAGATCCTCTGGTGAAGGGAATGGCAACCTACTCCAGTATTCTTGCCTGGGAAATCCCATGGACAGAGGAGCCTGGCAGGATGCAGTCAGTCCATGGCATTGCAAAGATTGAACGCAACTGAGCAACTAAACAACAGGTTGCATGAGAGCCCACTGCTATATCTGCCACTACCCCTTGGGTTCTTTGGGACAACATCTGAGTTCATTAAGCTCCAATTACTGCTTCAGAAAGACTTTAAAGGGGAGGAAGTGGGGAACTTCCCTGGTAATCCAGTGGTTAAGACTCCATGCCCTCAATGCAGGGTGCAAGAGTTCAATCCCTGGTCAGGGAACTACAATTCACTAAAGGTCCCACATGACACATTTAAAAAAAAAATACAGAGGGGTAAAGGGGATGAGGGAAGCCAGAGCTTGTCTTCCTTATACCCTACACAGAGGGAGATCATCTTGGCTGAGAATAAAGCATTTAGGCAGCTGGATTTGTCTGAGAATCCTTGCCTCCCCACCCGCCCCTTTTGCACCAGCACTAGGAACTGACCTCTGGCCATAACCTGTCAGAGATCACAAGAGAAAACAGCTGCTTATCCTCACTTTGTCTCATCCTCAGTTATCAGTTCCCAAACTTCTTTTTCCACAACCAGTCAGCTGTGCTCCAGAGTCCCTGTGCAAGGCTGAGTTGGAGAGGTCTTGCTGTATTTTTTGGTTCTGGACTATTCTTACCAGCTACACATTTTGGCTTTGATGTATTCCCTTCATAATTGTTGGCTGCTCAGATCCCCTTAAAAAGGGATTAGAAGTCAAGAGTGAGAAAAGAATGGAGCTAGAAGAAGCCTGTTAAATACTGGTACAGTTTGGGAACCCCTGGCCTGCATCAGAGTTTGGAGGTCGGGGACCAGGAACCTAAACCCCAGGGGAGGGACACCCCTGCACAAAGATCATTTTATTGGTCTCACCACCCTCCACTAAGAAATGGAGTTACAATAATAGGTTTTAGCTTACTCCTGGGATGGGGCAGGAAATGACTTCCCCTCCCCCCCAACCAGAAAAAGACAAGGGAAACCACTTTTCAGCAAATGGCCACCTGCCCCAGAAGGGCCCCTTCCCTCCTCTACAAGATCCAGCACATCTGTGCTCCCTCCCTGGTGCCCTTGCTTCCTCCACCTACTGTCCTTGGAAAGAACAATCATGATCACAGCTGAACAGTGGAGCCTCTTAAACCCAGCCACATGTCCTGGATACATCCCCAGCCTCGTCAGCTGTCTGGATCTGCAGGGTGGCCCCAGGCCCCCTCGAGAGCTCTGCATCCTCCACCCTGTACATCAAGAAGTACCCCACGCCTCCTGTGGAGGAAGGGGCTTCCTTATAACCAGGCCCTCCTAACAGGCACCCCTAGTAACAAGGGCACAGCCTCAGCCCCTGGGTGGGGGTGGGGGGTTTTCTCCCCACTCTGCAGATGGGGAGACTAAGGCCCAAGTTCAGCATATTTCCTAACCTCTCATCTGCTCTCACCCAGTTCCCTACCTTGGTCTAGAAGAGGTAATACAGTCTTCCGTTATGTTGCCCTTCATCACCTTCTTCCTCTGGCTCTTTTGAAAGAGTAAAAATATATTCCAGTGAGTCATTGCTTTCCCTTCTGTCCAATAGCTCCAGGTTGGCCATGCGATGGAAGCTTCTCCACTCTTGCCCTTCCCCTTCCTTAAAAACACAGTCAGATCGACATCCCAAATCCAAAATTTTCAATCCTAGATCCAGAGGTTTTCTTCACAAGGCAACTTCTACCTCAGTTGGGGCCAGATGATAAGACAACTCTGGATGCCAGAGCAACTGAATCCCATACTTTTTACATTGAACTCCGTCTCTGAAGAGAAGGGGCTCCTTTTTAAGCACCCTGGTACCATTTCCTGGGCCCTATTCAAGAGGATGGCCTGGGAAATGAAAAAGGCTTGTGGGGGCCCAAAACCTGGTGCTGGAAGATGTGACATGAAGGGACTAACAGCATCAGAAATCCGAGGAGAATTCCACTCATGTGATCCCAAATATTAAGCTCCAGAGCAGTACATCTCAGGGGCCATTTCTGGAAGTGTTAATGGGTGCTTTTTCCTCCCTTAATTTTAAAAACACTGACTTTCAAATTTTGCACTGAAAGGCTGCCTTCATTTGTTATTCAAGTCAGCTAAACCTCTGGGCAGAGGCACTGTCAGGTTTACCAGAGTGGGGGATGGAATCCCAAAGAGGTGTCTCTCCACCTATTCTGGAACGATAAAAACAAAAGTGACATCTGTAAGCTCCAAATGTCTTCAGCCTCTGCCCTGCTTTAACTAGGAATCATTCTGTTCCATGTGGTCAGTCTCCTCCCATAAAGCCCCTTGGAAGCTCTAAGGAGATGTTGCCTTTTCAGAGGGTACTAGAAAAGGTGGTAGGAATGAGCGGGAGAGCACTTACTCTCTGCAGAACAGAGAGCAACAATCTAAAAAGGAAGATAACCAAGAGACGTCTTCCTCATTGAGCTAACCAGCACTTGTCCATCAAGGAGGTTTCACAAATCTCCCACCAAAACGCCTCCTACCTTGCACTAGCCACGCAAGTCCTCCTTCTGGCAAGTGAGGACCCTCCCAAGGGCTGGGAAAGAGAGGCAGTTTGATTTTATACTGGATGTGTCTACAATTTCTTTCCCACACTTCTCTTAAAGAGATAGAGGGAGACAGAGAAAGGGGGCACGGGGTAGAGGGAGGGAGGTAGAGGTGGAAGGGTGTCAATGGCTGCTCTCCCTTTCATCTGCCCCAAACCCACATACTAAGGAAAAAAACTGAAATTTTCAGATGTTTATGCCCCATTTAGTTAAGATCCAGGGAACTCTAAACATTGTGAGATCACCAGTGCAATATTGGGTAGGGCCTCAGGCCATACCGAGCATATTAAGAGATTGATATACCCACATTTCCTAAATGCTCTGGGCCTTACCTCCCAGCTTTGTATCCCTGAGAGGCTCAGAGGCACTGGAGAGCCTCCTCAGTCAGCGAACCAGACTGACAGGCACTTTGTCTTACTCAACCCCTAAAGTGGAGAGAATCATGCCACTGGTTTGGAAGTAGGAAAGAGGGGGTTCACGCTGGCTCTGGGCGCCCCATTGAACACGCACCCTTCCTTTCTTCACAAATCATCCTGGGCCCTAATGCCTTCTGCCCTCATCCAGGCCTGGCAAAATGGATATCCATCCAGCAGCTGGTGCATGAGGCAGCCAGCATCTCTCCCCTCTGCCCACCATCCAGCCCTCCAGCCCAGTTCTCTTTTTTCCTTCATCACTCAGCCCATCTAGCCATGCAACCATTTTCCACCTCTCTTGCTTCCTTTGCCCACAACCCCCAGCCCTCAATCAAAGAGAATTGAGAAACTGGCTTCTTGCACAAGAGCAGCTACTGTCTAAATGCTTTTTGATCGTCTGCAGGGAGGGGAAACTGGGCACAGCCCTGGCCCCAGTGATGGAGCCAAGCTCCAGCTGTCCTGGCTGGCCAAACCTGCCCTTACCCCTCTTCACGGCCCCCCAAGCCTCGGAGATTCAGAATTTTCAGAACGTACCGTCTCTGTCCTTCTCTCTTCTCGGTGATGTCAAGCCTGGTACCACCAAGAAGGAGGGAAGGCGGGAGCCTTATCTCTCCTACGCACGCAACCTCTTCCTCCAGCTCCCACACACCCGGCGTTATGTAAACGCACCTTCAGCCCCCACCACAGCCCCGGCGCGGCCGGGGGCCTCGGGGCCTGGCACAATTCGGAGCCAGGGAATAGGGGGACACGACGAGGCCGAGGCGCCTCGGCCCCTGTAGAGTCCGGGGAAAGGAAGGCAACTGCAAGGCAGTTGCACAGCATAAAATGCGGCAGCAGAGCAAAGGTCAGACGGCGAGGAACCGCCTCGCCAGAGGGAGAGTAGAAATGCCCAGTCCCGGGCAAGCCCTGCGCTGACCATCGAGGGGTAGGCAGGAGAAAAGAAAACCTAGTCCCTCACAGCTGCGAAGGGTAAACTAAAACCTCCGTCGAGCATAGGCCGCTGCGGCGGTCTGGGGAGATCTATGGCTGACTGGCACCGTGGGCAGAGAGCCCAGGGTGGGCGAGCCGCCCAGGGCGAGGGCGCCCGCCGGACCCAAGAGGTGGTTCCTCACGGAGCCCAAAGTCGCCTGTTCCAGCGCCCGAAGTGAGAGTAGTGGCAGGCGGAAAGAGGCCAGGCCAGAAGCAAACTCTGGGACACGCACGGGGCTTCTGAGTGTAGAGTGGGAAAACCTGGCTTAGCAATGCCCGGGGGTCGGGAACGCCGGTGGCAGGCTGTGAGCACCCCCGGCGCCTAGCTGGCCCAGCCGAGGGCGTCAGGAAGCTGCGGCGCACCGCAGCGGCTCCAGGAGGCGCAGGGAGAGGGAAAGAACATTGAGGCGCGTATAGAAATAGCGCAACATTTGCCCCAGCCCGAGGGAGAGTCGCGTTGCGACTCAGCGAAGGGTAGCTTCACATCCCGCAACCGGTCGAGGACTTACTTTGAGGAGCCGCAGAGTCACAAGCATTGCTCCACGTCTGTGTAAATCCCCAAACCCGAGCGGGTCGGACGCCGCTGTCCTCGCAGACGCCGGCCGGAGGAACCGGCTAGGCTCCCTGCGCTCCGCAGCGCCAGCTCCGCGCTGTCAGCCTCTCTCACTGCCTCCGCGGCGATGTTGCAACCACTGCCTGGGAAAATGGCTTTTTTATGAATGGGAGGGAAGGGAGCTCCATTGCGCACGCGCGCCGCTCGCGATTCTATGAATGGGTGGGCACAAGAGACCCCGCGCGCGCATGCGCCGCGTTCCTTTTTTTATGAATGGGGGGCCGGAAAAGGACTTAACCCGTCATTGCTGGGGCTGGCTCTCGCTCCTCCAGGGGCCGTCGCTCTTTTACAAAGAGGGGTGGAGGTTGTTGTTGCTTTTTTTTTTTCTTTATGAATGGAGGGCGG
Source organism: Antilocapra americana (assembly GCA_007570785.1). Classification (NCBI taxonomy): domain Eukaryota; kingdom Metazoa; phylum Chordata; class Mammalia; order Artiodactyla; family Antilocapridae; genus Antilocapra; species Antilocapra americana. The sequence continues at coordinate 10,481,818 of ML661893.1, read as the reverse complement.
CGGCGACTGCTGCAGCTGGTTCAGCTGCGCTGGCTGTACCTCCTCCCAGCCTGCGAGAGGAGGTAAAGGCCACCTTCACGCCACTGCGGACCTGGGTTGGAACCGTCCGTGTTGCTGGGGGCGGGGGTAGGGCGGGGGACACGGCGACCTCAGGATCCTGGGCTAAGAGCTGGGTTGGGGAGGACACACCTAGATCCAGGGATTTCTACCCGCCGCAAGCAGAGGGCGGGGGAACGGGAGGACCCCTGCTAGGGGCCTTTTCTTTCTCTAGAGTAGGGGCGTCGGGGGGGAAGAGTCTTTAAGCTGTGTTTCCCAAAATTTTAAGAAATAATGTCAAAGGTCCATATCAAAAAAGGGCGGAGGTGTTACTGAATGAATCTGGTTCCCTTACTGAGGCTGAGTTTCCCTTGAGTAAGTGCAGACCACCCCTCCCCCACTTCTTGGGTGTGGACGGAGACTGGGCCGAGCCTCTTCCGGCCCTAGTACCCCCCGGAGTGTACTGGCTACTCAGCTAGAGACCTGGCTCTCGCCTCGCAGCGCCCCCACTTTCTCCTGCCCCAATGTAATGTCCGCAGTGCCCCGGCGTCCGCTCTCCCTGTGCTACCCTGGCCAGTGCTCCCCTGCACTCCCGGGCGTTTCGAGGCCCTCACAGGACGCGGGCCTGAGGAAGGCCACAGCCTTGCTGCTGTAGGCGCCTCTCCCCAACCGCCCTGACTAGCGCCCCTCCGGAGAAGCGGGAGCGGTGGAGAATTGGCCAGGTGGATGGGTGGAGCCGTCTGCGCCAGGGATGCTTCTGGGGTGGCCGCGGGATTAAATAACAACAGGGCTCTAGAGCCGCAGAGGAAATGGAAATGGTCGGGATCTTTTCTTTGCAGTTAATGATGGGGCGGGGGGGGGCGGGGGGGTGGGAAGAGCCTCTGCCCCGGCGAGTGAAAAGAAAAGCCCCCGCCATTAGGCCCGACTCCGGGTAGGCGGGGAGCCCTCGCAGCAGGCCCAGCTCCGCCCAGGAACGGAGGAGCTGTAGCCTCCGGGGAGTACGGGGTAGGGGGTGGCTTTGATGATGCAGGGATAAGACTGGGCTAGGGCCTGAATACCCCTGAAAGATTTATCTTGGTGGTGGTTTTGCTTCACCGGGAGGTGGTGAGGCTGACTTTTTCTTCCTACGCCACCGTAGGACTGCGCTTGGCCGTTGTCAGTGGAGCAGTTTGCAGAGCTCCTATCCCAGACCAGAGGCCTGCATCCCCCTGAAAGATTTATCTTGGTGGTGTTTTTGCTTCACCGGGAGGTGGTGAGGCTGTCTCTTTATTCCTACGCCACCGTAGGACTGCGTTTGGCCGTTGTCAGTGGAGCAGTTGCAAAGCTCCTAGCCCAGACCACAGGTCTGGCCTTGGGCTGGAGCTGGGACCCAGGGGATCAGCAGCGGGAGAGACATTTTACAAACCCAGACCAGAGCCCAAGGTCACCGAGTCTAGGCTAAAATGGCTTCTCGCTAGTCAAATGCACCTGTGTAATGTGATTTACTTACTTATCTCCTGGGGGCAGAGCAAGCCCTCCGCTATGAAAGCTTAGTCTTCCTTTGAGGACCAAGATCTTACTGAATGCCAAGAGAAAAACACATTACTAGGATAAGAGTATTTTACAGTCGTTCAGTGCTTTTCTTTACAGGCATTGAAGCTCATTATCATTATTCCTGTTCGTCAGATGTAGAAATTGAGGGTCCTGCTCCTGATAAATGAAAGATTTACTAAATTGTGGTGCTGATTCCTTAGACCTTTGCAACCCGGATCTTTCTATCACCCCGTCTCCATATCACCAACCTTGTCGTTCAGTCACTCAGTCGGTGTCCAACTCTGTGACCCTGTGGACCGAAGCATGCCAGTCTTCCCTGTCCTTCACTTATCTCCTGGAGCTTGCTCAAACTCATGGTCAGAAATCTAAAAACCTGTTTTTTGCAAGTCATTTAAGCATGTTAAACAAGGAAAGCTGGGGCAGTAATTTTCCAGCCAGTGGTTGCTCATGGCCTTGCTTAAACAATTAAAAGAATGAGAATAAAGAAATGCTTTCTGAACTCTACAAGAAAGTCAAGGTGGGGGTGGGTGGAGACGGTTGGGGGGTGGGGGTGGGACAGAGTTGTTGTCCTGTGTTCTTCATTAGAGAAATTAGCCAAGAAACGTGTTCCTTTCATTCCTGGTCTTTTTTCAGCTTTTCTAAAAGAGGAGTGAGGAGACCCCAGCTCTGATGGGATGGTAGGTCCATGAAGGATTCCAGTCCTGAACTGGGAGGAGCCTCTGATGCCTGAGCGGACTGTGACTCAGTGTCTGGGAGGGCACTGGGGACCATATTCCACTGTTCCTGGAAACCTAAAGAGCGGAGAGGTTTGGGAGTTACTTATGAGAAATCCATCCATTCATTCATTCAATCATATATTCTGTGCTGCGGCCTGCCCTGACTCTGGAGACTTGGTCGTAAGGGATAGACAGCCCTCCTGCCCTGGTGAAGTTCACAATTTGGGGAGAAGGCAGATTATGCAATTTGAGTCTATGATAAGTGCTAGTAGGGAGATGTAGCAAGATCTGAGGGTATGAGGAGAGCCAGGAAGGACCTGATTTTAATTTGGCATGGCGATGGCGGGGCGGCGGGGGGTGGCGGGGGAGGTCAGGTCTCTTTTTGATAAGGTGGTTATGAGTTGAGACTTGGAGACAGGGAAGGAGTGACCTGAAGGGAGGGTGAAGAGACAGGCAGAGGGAGCCCAGTGGGGAAAGAGAGGTGAATGGTTGCCTGGGGAAAGCCTCATTAAGCTGCCTATGGGAGGCCTCTGTGGCCACAGCTTGGCGAACAGGGTTGAGATCAGCCTGGTAAGGATAGCCTGGTAAGCCTGGTAAGTTCAGGTAATGTCCTCTTTAGAGTTTTAAGCAGGTTCCCTACACACTCTGATTGTGAGCTGGAGGAGAGGGGACAGAATGAAAGATGGTGGGGGAATGCTAGGCATCTGCGCCTTCCTGGTTTGATGGTGCCACCTTCATTCTTTAAATTGAGTGGCAGGTAAACCTGCACTGGATTTTTTTTTCCCCCTACTTCCTGGGATTTTGTTCATTCCCAAGCTGGCCTGTTTATTCCCCACATAATACTTTCCTGCTAGAGGTTGATCCTAACAGCCCTGCATTTCTACCTACGAAATCATAGTCCTTTCACCCTAACACAGGTGTAAACGTCTTCATTCCTACCTGATTGTGTCCAGAGAGTCCAGTGGCTTCAGTTCTGTGTTTTGTCCTTTTATTAAAATGACAACTGAGTACAGTGGGAGTGATGAGAGACAGGAATTCCCATTCAGTGCCACACATTTATGGGGAACCTACTGTGTGCTTTTGCTGTGCTCGGCCTGTTTTCATTTGTCATGGTGCTTCAAAAACACTGTGCTCTGGGTCTTATCTTCTCTCTTTTTCAGATAAGAAGTCAGAGACTCTGTTTTAATTATTTATTAATTCCACAAAACATTATTAAATGACTTCTTGTGCATCGGGTGCAGTGCCAAGTGTTGGGTTTACAGTGATGAAAGAGATAGATGCTAATTTTACCCACATAGAGCTTACCGTCAGTGGTGACACCATGGTGTCATCCCTTATCTTCATCAGCAACCTCATTTATTTGTGTTTTCAGTTGAGTTTTCTCAACCTTATATCAAATAGGAAGCCCTGGAACCAAGCCTCCAACACAAATAGATGACCTGCCCCCACCTATATAGAAACTCGAACTGCCACTATTTATACAGTCAGGAGGGGAGATAGATGTTAACGAATAATTTGTTTCAAAGGATGATTTAATTACAGTTAACATCAGTGATCTGAGAGTACAGAAAGCAAAGGAGGGCCCGGGGGGCCCTGGTGATGTTTTCCTGCATCTCGAATCTGCAAGAAGCCAACTCAGCCAGGCGAGGGGTGGCAGAAGTCCCAGGAGCAGGAAGGAGCCATGTGGAGTGGTCCTGCAAGCTAAGATAACCAGGGCGGCATGTCAGACCTAAGGTGAGAACTCTGTTCTGGCACTAGCCCCTAGGGTTTCTGCCTCAGTGTATTGAGGTGTTTTGAAGCCTGGAAAGCTTGAAAGACAGATGTACCAACATTGACCAAAGGCTTATGGGTTTCAGTTCCACCCTTACAAGCTCCACAGCCTTGGACAAATTAGCTAAAGCTTATGTGCCTCTCTCTCGTTTTCATATGACAGAGTTTCTTTCTCATATGAAAACTAATAGTAGTACTTACCAAAAGGCCTGAGTGGACCTTGAATGGCATAATGCTCACAGAGCACTTAGGATAGCCCCTGGCACATTCTGAGTGCTAAATATACATTTTGATGATTATTCAACATATCCAACCATTTTAATGTAGGGAGTGAATTAGAATTTTAAGAGAAGCCTATTTATCTGGGTGCATCAAAACCTCAGAAAGAGAAAAACACTCTAAAATGCAAAGTTTTCTTTATCAACACTGAGTTCAAAGGGTCATACCGTGCTGTTGTTGCTGCTTTAACTAGTACAGTTTTTATAGGACAAAAGTTATATTTTTAACTGTGTGGCTGAGTATCTTAAATAGTTGCCGAAAAAGTTGATTTTAGATATTTGGCTTTAGGTAGTAGCAGATCCTGTAGTATGCTGGGAATGATGGTTCTCTTATATCAGTATTGGGATGGAGATTGTTAAACATTTGGTGACTTTACATAATTCCTAATCTCTTCAAATCTCTACTGTGAAAAAGGAGATAGTCATAGTATCTGCTTCAGGGGGTTATCATGAGCCCTAAAGGGCATGATATTCTTCAAGTAATCCAACTCAGAGCCAAGTGCTTGGTAGTTTTGAGAGCCTCTCATGGCTCTGTTTAACAGAGAAGTTTTGAAGATTTTAGTTTGGTTATGATAATACAGGTCAGTAGCCTCCTCTTCCCCATTCTTCCTTCTAGACCGTCCAAGAACAGGGCCGTGGAAGGCTATGCAAAAGAAGCTTTCCTAAACTTCAGATAGTCCAGAGTAGTTTCCTCCAGAGGTGTGACTGTAAAGTCAGAATTGCATTGTTTTAGCTTTTGCTAACTGAATCAAGATTTTTGTGAATATATTTGAATGGCACAGTTCAAATTTGCATTAGTTCAGGTTCACTTACAATGAAGCACACTTCTCATTTCAGATGTGGGAGCTAAATCCAGAGCAACCTTTGAGAACAGTAAGTAGGAAGTGAAGGAGAAAAAGAAAAAAATTGAGTAGCTCTCTTGGTCCTTGCTTGCGAATCACAGAAATTCCCTGGTAATCTTGAAAACTCAGCTGATTTTGCTGTTCAGTTGCTAAGTCATGTCTGACTCTTTGTAACCCCATGGATTGCAGCACACCAGGTTTCCCTGTCCTGCACCATCTCCCAGAGTTTGCCCAGACTCATGTCCATTGATGCAGTGGTACAATTAATACCTCCTAAGTGTCTGTGTCCTTCATAGGACAGAATGGGGACCCTGGGAGAAACACAGGGATAAGGAACAGATATGTGGACTCTGGAGGGGTCAGCAACTTTCTGGAGGCTGATCTTGGCTTTCAGGTCCCTTGAGAGAAATCAGAGCTGCATCCGCCTTTCCACCTTGACGGTGTGCTTTGGGCCACCTTTTATCCCCTGGCCTCATGCCACTTCATTTGGTCAGTTGTTCATTGTTCATTCATTCAGCCAATATTTAAGCAGCTTCTAGGTACCAGGTGCCATCCTGGGCCCTGAGGGTACAACAGTGAATAAGTTATAGGAATCTCCTGCTCTCATATACCTTAGTCTAATGAGGAAAGCAGATATTAACAAATAAACACCCAAATAATAACATAATTTCAGAGGTTGGTCAAATCCATGAAGGGAATATGACAGTGATGAAAGATCTTTAGGGAGGTCAGAGAAAGCCTCTCTGAGAAATCTAAAGGCTGAGGAGCTGGAACCTTGCAGATGTTCCGAAATGAGGTCACTTTGAGTGCAAAGAGCAGGGCAAGCAAGACCTGGTGTGTTGCAAGAACAATGACACCTTGAGCCTGAGGCTGGAGTGGTTCCTTCATCTCTGCCCGAGGACATCCTGGCCTCCTCTAGCTGACTTGCACCACACCAGGGCTGGCTGGACTCTGGGCTTGAGTACCAGACTAAGTGCACCAGCCTCAGGCCCTGGGGAGAAATTTATAACCATCCTGAGCCTGTTTACCACCTGCCAAAGAGCGCTTGGAAGGCGCAGGCTCTTTCTCATAACTAATTTTTACAGAGCTGTGTACAAAGCAATTCAACTGGGCAGGATTTTTTTTTTTTTTTGTAAATAATTCTTTCATTGAAGTATAACATTTTAGTTGAGCCCTATGAAATTGCTAATATTCAGTGACTTTTCATGGACAAAGTAGCATTTCATATAATTCAACATAAATGTATTATTTTACAACATGAAAGTGTACCAAATCAGAAATGTATAACTGGACGAATTTTCACAAAGCAAACACCACCATGGAACTAGCATCCAGGTCTGGAAACTATATTACCTGATTCAGGAAGCCCTACTCAAACTCTTCCTATCCCAAACAACCACCAGGCCCCACCTCCACCCACAAGGGTAGTCACTATTTTGACTTTTAGCAACATGGATTAATGTAGTCTATTTTAAAAATCTTTTTTTAAAGGGAACTATATAGTAGATACTTAATTCATGTTGTTGAATATAGTTGTGTTTTCTTTTTTGTTGCTGTATAATATTCTATCTTATGATTATACTATAATGTGTTTATTCATTCTATTTGATGAACATGTAGGTTGTTCCAAGCGCTTGATTTTAAGAATGTTGCTTCTGTGAACATTCTCGTACATGGCTTTTTGTTGGGCACATGTTTATGTATCTGTGCCTATAAACTAAGGACTGAGTCATTGTTAGTATTTCCAAACAGTTATCCAAAGTGACTGTACCAGTTTATACTCTCTGTACTGATTTATTCAATGCCTCTTTACTGCCTAGCTTTGAATCCAGGCTCAATGTAAAGAATGAAAATGGGGGTAGAAGTGGGGAGGGTACAAGACATGATTCATGGGACGAAGCCCAGTTTGCCAAGGCATAGGACCATTACCATCCATGGGTATAGTCAGTCAAATCAGAGAATAGGATGTAATGATTCAGACCACAAATCCAGGAGGAAGTAGGACTGGGTACGATTGTTGCTCATTGCCTCTATTTACTCACTGTCTCTATGACCTTGGACAAGCCACCTAATGTCATTAAGCCTCAGTTCCTTCATCGACAACATGGTGTAGGTATAGTATCTCTTATCTTACAGGGTCTTTCACTCCTTTTTTTTTTTTTTTTCAACTTGAGAAATGTTTTTGGAAGGCCTGATACATGCTGGGCTCTGTTCTGGCCACTGAGAATTCAAGAGTGAACAAGATAGATAAGACTTTGCTGTCATGGAGTGCATGTTCTAGTTAAGAGAGACAGATAGTGGAACAAACAAAAAATTAATAACATTTCAAATAGTGATACTTGCTATGGAGGCCATAAAACGGTATGGTGATGGAGCTGTGGAGTGAGCGGGGTAAGGGAGTCAGGGAGGTAGTGACTGAGGTGAGACCCAAATGACCAGCAAGAGGAACCCGTGTAGGACTGAGGGATGAGCACTTCAGGCAGAAGGGTTAGTTGGTGCGTTGGTGATAAGGTAGGAACAAGCTTGACATCTGTGAGTTGTGAAAGGAAGGTTCATGCTTCTGGAACTGACTGAGGGGGGAGGCCATTTAGTATGAAACAGCAGAAATCATTCATGTAGGGCCTTGAAGGCCATGATAAGGAGTTTGCATTTTATTTTGATATCAATAGGAGTCACTGAAGGGTTTTAAGCAGGGGACCAACCTGAGCTCATTTACGTGAAGATTTTAAGAGATACTACATATATGTATACATGTATAAAGAACTTAGCACAATCTGTCACAGAGTGGTGTTCAGTAAATGTTAGTTGCTGCTATTGCTCTTATTGCTATTTACTGATGCTCTTTAAGAACCTAAAAGCATTCATCCTTGTTTAAGATGAGGAAGCTGAGGCATACAGCCATTACCCTTCATGTGCAAAGTCAGTCAAATCAGAGAACAATGTAGATTTTAACAATCAAAGGAAATGCTTTTTGTCCCTTTCCCAAATGGGAATTTTGAGGCAGAGGATTTTCTCTGTAGTTAGCAATTGTCTGGAGCCAACCAAACTCAGCTCTGTCAGCCCCACTGTGCCAAAATGCCCATAGTTCAGTCAGTTGGGTGCCACTGACTTTGGCCTTGGCCACCATTTAGGGCCCTGGAAAAGGCTCATGGTTGACTGTTCAATCCATCTGCCTTAACTCTGGGTCTGATGGGCCAAGTGGGGAGGCACTCCCTATTCTCCACCTTGAGTGCCCACCAGGTTTACTGAGATGCCGTCTACTGCCTTGGCTTGAAGACTCTTCCACCATGTTCTTGCTATGTATTCTGAAAAATTGTTTTGAAGGAAGCTGCCTTCAGTTCTGACACAGAGAAATGACAAGTAAATAATCTGTGAATGAATGAATGTAAATTTAACGAAATTGGGCAAAGCTTCTTAGGGTATATAATGCTTATTTCTGGGTAACATGCCCTTCTCTTAGTAAGGATATTTTCATTTCTTTAGTCATCAATATGTATTGAGCTTCTGCTAGATGCCAAGTGCCACAAACTGCACAGTAGTGAGCAAAAGAGTACCATTCTTGCCCTCATGGAGCTTCTAGTGTAGTGGAACACACATACATCAAACAATTGCACAAATACGAATTGCTGTTCAGTTGTTAAGTCTTGTCCAGCTCTTTGCAACCCTATGAACTTGCTGTCCAAGGGACTCTCAAGAGTCTTCTCCAGCATCATCAGTTCTTTAGTACTCAGCCTTCTTTATGGTCCAACTCTCACATCCATATATGACCACTGGAAAAACCACAGCTTTGACTATATGGATATTTGTTGGCCAAGTGATGTCTCTGCTTTTTAATACACTGTCTAGGTTTGTCATAGATAGTCTTCCAAGAAGCAAGTGTCTTTTAGTTTTGTGGCTGCAGTCACCGTCTACAGTGCTTTTGGAGCCTAAGTAAATGAAATCTGACACTGTTTCCACATTTTCCCCATATACTTGCCATGAAGTGATGGGGCTGTGTGCCATGATCTTAGTTTTTTGAATGCTGACTTTTAAGCCAACTTTTTCACTCTCATCTTGCACTTTCATCAAGAGACTCTTTAGTTCCTCTTTAGGTTCTTCCATTAAAGTGGTATCATTTGCATATCTGAGGTTATAGATATTTCTCCTGGAAATTGTGATTCTAGCTTGTGCTTCATCAAGTTGGGCATTTTGCATGGTGTTCTCTGCATATAAGTTAAATAAGCAGGGTGACAGTATACAGCCTTGACATAATCCTTTCCCAATTTTGAACCAGTCCATTGAGTAGAAAATTAGAATAGTGGTAAGTGCTCTGCAGGAGAGAGATTGATGTCCTGAAGGTATATCATGGAGGTGTGGTTTGGGGACAGTTCCTCTAGTAAGTGATGCTTGATCTCAGCCCAAAAAGATGAGTGGGGTTGAGTGGGTTTAGAGGGTAGAGTGAGAAGTATTGTATGCAGAGAACAGCACAGGCAAAGGTCTTGACGTGGGAAGGAACATGCTTGGTGAAGCCAAGAATATAAGAGAAGACCATTGTGACTAAAAAGCTGAAAGAGAGGTAGACTCTGGTCCAAGAAAAAGCTGGAGATAAGGCATAGAGGACAGATCACAAAAGGCTTTTGAGGCTTTGTGAAGGTGGTTTTAACCTCCTCAGTGACTGAGGTTCTCTTAAAAGACTTGAAGCTGTAGATGTGTGTGAGTGAGTACATGTGTTAGGGAGTATGTCACTCTGGCAACAGTGTGGAAGATGGATTGGAAGGAGCCAGTATGGGTTCTCGTAACTGCCCAGCTCTCCTTGGCCTTTCAGTCCTGGAGGTGATAACAGAGCCCTATGTTTTCCAGTTCCAGGGTGTTGCACTTATCCCTCTTGTTTCCTTACACTCTACCTGGATGTTTTCCAATAGTTATCAAACACTTGTCACATGACCACATTTGTTCTGGTTGACTTTATGGAAAAGTTGCATATGGATAAAGCAGGAAGTTCAGTTGAGTTCAATTCAGTTGCTCAGTCGTGTCTGACTCTTTGTGACCCTGTGGACTGCAGCACACCAGGCTTCCTTGTCCATCACCAACTCTTGGAGCTTACTCACACTCATGTCCATTGAGTCGGTGATGCTATCTAACCATCTCATCCTTTGATGTCCCCTTTGCCTCCTGCCTTCAATCATTCCCAGCATCAGGGTCTTTTCCAATCAGTCAGTTCTTTACCTCGGGTGGCCAAAGTATTGGGGCTTCAGCTGTAGCATCAGTCCTTCCAATGAATATTCAGGGTTAATTTCCTTTAGGATTGACTGGTTTGATCTCCTTGCTGTCCAAGGGACTCCCAAGAGTCTTCTCCAACACCACAGTTTGAAAGCCAGATCTAATCCCTTGAATCTATTTTTTACTTCCACTGTATAATCGTAAGGGATTTGATTTAGGTCATACCTGAATGGTCTAATGGTTTTCCCTACTTTCTTCAATTTAAGTCTGAATTTGGCAATAACGAGTTCATGATCTGAACCCCAGTCAGCTACTGGTCTTGTTTTTGCTGACTGTATAGAGCTTCTTCGTCTAGAAGAAACTAGCAGCTCCTTAACTTAGCTCTTTTACTTGTAATACACCCCTATTACTGGATTTTATTTTCTAGCCATTCTGACAACCTTTGTCTTTTCAGTGCCGAGCAAAATATCAGTCAGAATGAATGTATGTAAGAGTTGAAGATTATTGAATTAGTTAGATTTCTGTCTTATTTTGTCCTGTTTGTGCTGGGTGTGTGTATGTGTGTGTGTTTAAGACATAATTTTTCTAGCGAAGTTTTAGATTTGTAGCAACATGGAAAGGAAGATACAGAAAGTTCCTATGTACCCCCTGTCCCTACACATAAGTAGCTTCACCTATGTCCTGGTTTTTGGTTTTTTTCCTTCTGCTTTCTTATATTTTTATGGATTGAATTTTTTAATATTCCATTTTTTCCCCATTGATTGCCTTGGAAGTTACAGTCATTCTTTTAGTAGGTCCTCTAGATATTTAAAATTTAATCAGAAATTTTAACTTCTAAAACAAAACAGTGTTTGCTGTGCTTAGTCGTGTCTTGACTCTTTGCAACCCTTTGGACTGTGCCCACCATGCTCCTCTGTCCACGAGATTTTTTAGGCAAGAGTACTGGGGTGTGTTGCCATTTCCTCCTCCAGAGGATCTTCCCAACCCAGGGACAGAACCCACATCTCCTGCATCTCCTGCATTGCAGGCAGGTTCTTCACTACTGAGCCATCGGGGGAAGCCCAAACAAAACAATAAAGGACCTTAAACTACTTTAACTTAGGCCCCTTCCCCCCTCATCATTTATTTCCTGTTACAGACCAGTGTTTTCATTCTGTCTTTTTTTCCAGGATAGATGAGATACCATTGTTTCTTTATGCAATCAAATATTGTTCATTGGTGGCTTGCAGAATCACCAATCTCTTTGTTCACAGTTCCTTTTTAAAATTAATTAGGGACTTCCCTGGTGGTCCAGTGGCAAAGACTCTGCTCCCAATGCATGGGGGCCCAGGTTCAATTCCTGGTCAGGAACTAGATCCCATGGGCCATAACTAAGACTCCACATGCCAAAACTAAAGATCTCACATATTGCAACTAAGACCCATCACAGCCAAATAAACAGATACATTCAAATAAATAAGTAAAATTAATTAATTTCAAATTTTTGGCTGTGCTGGGTCTTTGTTGCTGTGCACAGGCTTCTCACTGCAGTGGTTTCTCTTGTTATGGAGCACAGGCTTCACTAATTGTGGCACACGGACTTAGTTGCCCCACAGCATGTGGAATCTTCTCAGGGCAGAGATCGAACCTGTGTCTTCTGCATTGACAAGCAGAGTCTTAACCGCTGGACCACCAGGGAAGTCTCTACAGTTCTTTTTATAAGAGTATCCACCTGAGATCCTCTTCCTTCTGTCTGAAATTCATCCTTCCATGTTTCCTTCAGTGAGGGTCTATTGGCAATAAGTTCTCTTAGTTTTTGAGTTTGAAAATGACTTTGTTTTATTCTTAGGGGCTTCCCTGGTGGCTCAGCTGGTAAAGAATCTGTCTGCAATGCAGGAGACCCTGGTTTGATTCCTGAGTCCAGAAGATTCCCTGGAGAAGGGAATGGCTACCCAATCCAGAATCCTGGCCTGGAGAATTCCATGGACTGTATAGTCCATGGGGTTGCTAAGAGTTGAACGTGACTGAGCAACTTTCACATCTTTTACTCTCATATTTAGTTCTTGAATGAAATACTCGATTGCCAATTATTTTATCTCAGTACCTTGAAGATACTGTTCTGGCTTCCACTGTGGCTGCTGTGAAGTCTGTGGTCAGTCTAATTTTAGTTGCTTTTTTATTGATCTGTATTTGTCCCTGGCCCTCTGCAGTTTTCACTTTGCAGTTATTGCATGTGAGTATATTTTTATTTATTCTTGGAATTTCTGGATCCAGAGTTTGGTGTCTTACAACATGCTAGAAAAATTCTCAGCAGGACCAGCACTAGTGTATAGCCAGTGACGTGTCTAGGTCCTCGGATTTAAGAACGTGTTCAGTTTTGAGTTTGTGCAAATGCAGGACTGGCTCTGAGAGTGACTACCTGAAATAAAGTGCCCTAGGTCCCTCAGTCAACTCCTTTAGTTCTGGTGTTGACTCTACAAATACCTCTTCTTCCTTATTCTTTCCTTTACTTTAGTCTGTAAATACAATTAAATATATATTAGACCATCATATTCTACCCTCCAATGTCACATATGCAGTTATTTTTTTCTTTGTCTCTTTGTATCTCTGGTCACTTTTTAGATTTCTTTAGATCCATCTTCCAGTAAATGAATTCTGCCTTTTTTGTTCAGTTGCTCAGTCATGTCTGACTCTTTGCAACCCCATGGACTGCAGCACAACAAGCTTCCCTATCCATCACCAACTCCCAGTTTACTCAAACTTATGTCCATTGATGATGCCATCCAACCATCTCATCCTCTGTCGTCCCCTTCACCTCCTGCCCTCAGTCTTTCCCAGTATCTTTTCCAGTGAGTCAGCTCTTCACATCAGGTGGCCAGAGTATTGGAGCTTCTGCTTCAGCATTAGGCCTTCCAATGAATATTCCTTTAGGATTGTCTGGTTTGACTTCTGTGCAGTCCCAGGGACTCTCAAAAGTCTTGTGTAGCACCACAGTTTGAAGGCATCAATTCTTCAGCGCTCAGCCTTTTTTATTGTCCAGCTCTCACACGCAAACATGACTACTGGAAAAACCATAGCCTTTAACAGTATCTAATCTGCTATGTAATCCATTCTAGTTCCTTTGCCACGCCTACCCCCACAGACTGGCTTTTCTTATAGTCTTTTGCTCTGGTGGCTCAGACAGTCAAGAATTTGCCTGCCATGCAGGACACCCAAATTTGATCCTTCAGTTGAGAAGATCCCCTGGAGAAGGGAATGGCTACCCACTCCAGTTATCTTGCCTGGAGAATTCCATAGACAGAGGAGTCTGGCAGGGTACATTCCTTGGGGTTGCAAAGAGTAGGACATGACTGAGCATGTAACAAATAAATTTAAGGCTCACATTTATTGTACTTGATAATTTCCAGATCTCAAACTTTAATGAGTCTAATTATGCTGTTTGTTGTTTCTGCTAGTTTTCACCTACGGTACTTTGTTTCTTGTGTATTTTGTGATTTTTAATTTCAGGCATGATTTCTTAGAACTTTGCATTCTTTGCAGCAAGAATTAAAACTGTAGTCATTCAGATAGGATTTGTATTTGCTGTTACCAGTTACTGGGAATAAATTCCCACCTGAAGCTCCTCAAGTTAAATTTTATTCTTGATATTTTTCAGTTTATGTAAAATACAGGTAATATGAATTCAGTTTTTAAACTCATGTGAAGGCTGGTTTGTAGTTGTGAGTTTTCAGAGAGGTACAGTTTTCCTCAGGTATCCAGTATGAAGGCTGGTCAAACAGATTTCCATGCAGTCCCTTCTGTGCAGTGGATTTCTTTCTCACTGAGGTTATGATTCTTTGTGCACCCATTTGAAGGGCTTCTACTAGACTTGTTACTCACAGGTTTAAGCTTTTTCTCCTGTCCTCCTCATCCCTTGAAGTCATCAAAATGGAAGCTTTAAGTCACCAGGTTTCGGCAGATACTTTTAGCCTGAAACTGTCTTAGGCACCCACTTGAGTTCCAGAGTTCCCTATTTACTTCTTTTTTGACTTTTGCATATTTCTTACTATTTTGCCAATTCAATGCATTTTTTAAAAAATATACATTTTAATCAATGCTTGAAATTGTTTTCATGGAAAGGTCGCCCATGTTACTTTGATCATGATAGTATATGAAACTGAACCAATTTTTTACATTCCCAGAGAAACATGTTATGTGATGTAGTATAAAGAGTTTTAATATCAAACTGTGCTGGATTCAAATTAACATTTAACTGTGGTGTCAGTTCACTTGCTCAGTCCTGTCCAACTCTTTGAGACCCCATGGAGTGCAGCATGCCAGTCTTCCCTGTCCATCAGCAATTGCTAGAGCTTACTCAAACTCATGTCCATTGAGTCGGTGATGCCATCCAACCCTCTCATTCTCTGTCATCCCCTTCTCCTCCAACTTTCAATCTTTCCCAGCATCAGTGTCTTTTCCAGTGAGTCAGCTCTTCACATTAGGTGGCCAAAGTATTGAAGTTTTAGCTTCAGCATCAGTGCTTCCAATGAATATTCAGGAATGATTTCCTTTAGGATGGACTGGTTTGATTTCCCTGCAGTCCAAGGGACTCTCAAGAGTCTTCTCCAAAACCACAGTTCAAAAGCATCAGTTCTTTGGCACTCGGCTTTCTTTATGGTCCAACTCTAACATTGATACATGACTATTAGAAACACCATGACTTTGACTAGATGGACATTTGTTGGCAAAGTTATGTCTCTGCTTTTTAATATGCTGTCTAGGTTGGTCATATCTCACACGCTTCTCTAAGCCAGGCTTCAAAAGTACATAAACGGTGAACTTCCAGATGTTCAAACTGGATTTAGAAAAGGCAGAGGAACCAGAGATCAAATTGCCAACACCTATTGGATCATTGAGAAAGCAAGAGAGTTCCAGAAACACATCTACTTCTGCTTTATCAACTATGCCAAAGCCTTTGACCATGTAGGTCACAGCAAACCATGGAAAATTCTTAAAGAGATGGGAATACCAGAACACCTGATCTGCCTCCTGAGAAATCTGTATGCAGGTCAAGAAGTAACAGTTAGAACTGGACATGGAACAAAAGACTGGTTCCAAGTTGGGAAAGGAGTATGTCAAGGCTGTATATTGTCACCCTGCTTATTTAACTTATATGCAGAGTACATCATGGGAAACGCTGGGCTGGATGAAACACAAACTGTAAACAAGAAGAAATATCAATAACCTCAGATAGGCAATTGACACCACTCTTATGTCAGAAAGTGAAGAAAAACTAAAGAGCCTCTTGATGAAAGTGAAAGAAGAGTGAAAAAGCTGACTTAAAGCTCAACATTCAGAAGACTAATATCACGGCATCTGGTCCCATCACTTCATGGCAAATAGATGAGGAAGCAATGGAAACAGTGAGAGACTGTATTTTTAGGCTCCAAAATCACTGCAGATAGTGACTGTAGCCATGAAATTAAAAGACACTTGCTCCTTAGAAGAAAAGTTATGACCAACCTAGACAGCATATTTAAAAGCAGAGACATTACTTTGCCAACAAAGGTCCGTGTAGTCAAAGCTATGGTTTTACCAGTAGTCACGTATGGATGTGAGACTTGGACTATAAAGAAAGCTGAGTGCTGAAGAATTGATGCTTTTGAACTGTGTTGGAGAAGACTCCTGAGAGTCCTTGGACTGACTGCAAGGAGATCCAGCCAGTCCATTCTAAAGGAAATCAGTCCTGAATATTCACTGGAAGGACTGATGCTGAAGCTGAACCTCCAATATTTTGGTCACCTGATGTGAAGAACTGACTCATTTGAAAAGACTCTGATACTGGGAAAGATTGAAGGCAGGAGGAGAAGGGGATGACAGAGGATAAAATGGTTGGATGGCATCACCGACTCAATGGACATGAGTTTGTGTAAACTCTGAGGGTTGGTGATGGACAGGGAGGCCTGGCGTGCTGCAGTCCATGGGGTCACAAAGAGTTGGACATGACTGAGCGACTGAACTGAACTGAGGTTGGTCATAGCTTTTTTCCCAAGGACCAAGCATCTTTTAATTGCATGGCTGCAGTCACCATCTGCACTGATTTTGGAGCCCCCCAAAATAAAGTCTCTCACTGTTTCTATCATTTCCCCATCTGTTTGCCATGAAGTGATGGGATGAGATGCCATGATCTCAGTTTTCTGAATGTTGAGGTTTACTCATTTACTTTTCACTCCCCTGTTTCCCTTTCATCAAGAGGCTCTTTAGTTCTTCTTTGCTTTTTGCCATAAGGGTGGCATCATCTGCATATCTGAGGTTATTGATATTTCTTCTGGCAATCTTGATTCCAGTTTGTGCTTCATCCAGCCCAGCATTTCTCATGATGTACTCTGCATATAAGTTAAATAAGCAGGGTGACAATATACAGCCTTGACGTACTCCTTTCCCAATTGGAACCAGTCTGTTGTTCCATTTCTGGTTCTAACTGTTACTTCTTGACCTGCATACAGATTTCTCAGGAGGCAGGTAAGGTGGGCTGGTATTCCCATCTTTTTAAGAATTTTCTACAGTTTGTGGTGATCCACACAAAGACTTTAGTGTGACCAGTAAAGTAGAAGTAGATGTTTTTCTGACATTCTCTTGCTTTTTCGATGATCCACCGGATGTTGGCAATTTGACCTCTGGTTCCTCTGCCTTTTCTAAATCCAGCTTGAACATCTGGAAGTTCACCGTTTATGTACTGTTGAAGCCTGGCTTGGAAAATTTTGAGCATTACTTTGTTAGATGTTGGATGGGTGCATCTGTGCAGTGGTTTGAACATTCTTTTGCACTGCCTTTCTTTGGGATTGCAGTGAAAGCTGACTTTTCCAACCCTGTGGCCACCGCTGAGTTTTCCAAATTTGCTGGCATATTGAGTGCAGCACTTGTACAGCATCATCTTTTAGGATTTGAAATATGTCAGCTGGAATTCCATCACCTCCACTAGCTTTGTATATAGTGATGCTTCCTAAGGTCCACTTGACTTCGCACTCCAGGATGTCTAGCTCTAGGTGAGTGATCACATCATTGTGGTTATGTGGGTCATTAAGATCTTTTTTGTATAGTTCTACTGTATATTCTTGCCACCTCTTCTTAATATCTTCTGCTTCTCTTGGGTTCATAACCATTTCTGTCCTTTATTGTTCCCATCTTTGCATGAAATATTTTCTTGGTATCTCTAATTTTCTTAAACAGATCTCTAGTCTTTCCCATTCTATTGTTTTCTTCTGTTTCTTTGCATTGATCACTGAAGAAGGCTTATTTCTGCTTGCTGTTCTTTGGAACTCTGCATTAATATGTGTATATCTTTCCTTTTCTCCTTTGCCTTTCCCTTCTCTTCTTTTCTTGGCTATTTGTAAGGCCTCCTCAGATAACCATTTTGCCTTTTTACATTTCTTTTTCTTGGGGACGGCTTTATCACTGCCTCTGTACAGTGTCACAAACCTCCATTTCTAGTTCTTCAGGCACTCTTATCAGATCTAATCCCTTGAATCTATTTGTCACTTCCACTGTCTTATTGTAAGGGATTTGATTTAGGTCATACCTGAATGTCTAGTGGTTTTCCCTACTTTCTTCAATTTAAGTCTGAATTTGGCAATAAGGAGTTTATGATCTGAGCTACAGTCAGTCCCAGTCTTGTTTCTGCTGACTGTATAGAGCTTCTCCATCTTTGGCTGCAAAGAATATAATCAGTCTGATTTCAGTATTGACCATTTGGTGATGTCCTTGTGTAGAGTCTTCTCTTGTGTTGCTGGAAGAGGGTGTTTGCTATGACCAGTGTGTTCTCTTGGCAAAACTCTGTTAGCTTTTGCCCTGCTTTATTTTTTACTCCAGGGCCAAACTTGCCTGTTACTCCAGGTATCTCTTGACTTCCTACTTTTGCATTCCAGTCCCCTATGATGAAAAGGACATCTTTTTGGGTGTTAGTTCTAGAAGGTCTTGTAGGTCTTTATAGAACCATTCAACTTTAGCTTCTTCAGCATTACTGGTTGGGGCATAGAGTTGGATTACTGTGATATTGAATGGTTTGCCTTGAAAACAAACACATCATTCTGTCGTTTTTGAGATTGCATTCAAGTACTGCATTTTGTACTCTTGTTGACTATGATGGCTACTCCATTTCTTCTAAGGGATTCTGGCTCACAGTAGTAGATATAATGGTTGTCTGAGTTAAATTCACCCATTCCAGTCCATTTTAGTTCGCGGATTCCTAAAATGTCAACATTCACTCTTGCCATCTCTTGTTTGACCACTTCCAATTTGCCTTGATTCATGGACCTAACCTTCCAGGTTCCTATGCAATACTGCTTTTTACAGTATCGGACTGTGCTTCTTCTATCACCAGTCACATCTACAACTGGGTGTCATTTTTGCTTTTGACTCCATCTCTTCATTCTTTCTGGAGTTATTTCTCCACTGTTCTCCAGGAGCATTTTGGGCACCTACCAGCCTGAGGAGTTCATCTTTCAGTCCTATCTTTTTGCCTTTTCATAACTGTTCATGGGGTTCTCCAGGCAAGATTACTGAGGTGGTTTGCCATTCCCTTCTCCAGTGGACTGCGTTTTGTCAGAACTCTCCACCATGACCTGTCCGTCTTGGGTGGTCCTACACAGACAGCATGGTTCACAGTTACATTGAGTTAGACAAGGCTGTGGTCCACGTGATCAGTTTGATTAGTTGTCTGCGATTGTGGTTTTCATTCTGTGGGCCCTCTGATGGATAAAAGTAGGAGGCTTATGGAAGCTTCCTGATGGGAGAGAATGACTGAGGGGGAACCTGGGTCTTGTTCTGATGGGCAGGGCCATGCTCAGTAAATCTTTAATCCAATTTTCTGTTGATGGGCGGGGCTGTGTCCCCTACCTGTTATTTGACCTGAGGCTAAACTGTGGTGGAGGTGATGAAGATAATGGCCACCTCCTTCCAAGATCCCATGCCTGCACTGCTGTACTCAGTGGCCCCGACCCTGCAGCAGGCCACCACTGACCCACACCTTCACCGGAAACTCCTGGCCACTCACAGGCATGTCTGGGTCAGTCTCTTGTGGGGTCACTGCTCCTTTCTCCTGGGTCCTGGTGCACACAAGGTTTTGTTTGTGACCTTCAAGAGTCTGTTTCCTCAATCTTGTGTACCTTCTGGCAGCTAGAATCAAACCAAGAACCAAAACTATGTGAAAAACCTAGAGCTTTTACCCTTTAACCTTTGTAACAGAGGAGACTACTGAGGTCTAAATGTTCAATACTTACCTAAATATAAATGCACTGAAATATTTAATGTTAGGGAAAATTAAGATAAAACTAAAACTTTGGACAAGAGGCATCATGATTTTGGAATCCACTTGATTGGCTATGAGATGAATGAGAGAGAAGATGACTTCACATTTTTGAGTGGTGACCACCAGAAGTATGGTGCTTTTAGGAATAGGGAAGTCAGCAAGAAAGCTATCAGTTTTTTATCTGTTTATTTTTTTAGTGCCTCAGTTTCCTCCTCTGTAAAGCAAGGAGGTTGGGCTGACTTTAAGGCTTCTGTAGCTCTAAACTTCAAGTTTTGTTGTTTTTCGTTAGCTCAGTCACATCCTACTGTTTGTGACCCCATGGACCACAACACACCAGCTTTCCTGTCCTTCACCATCTCCCAGAGTTTGCTCAAACTCATGTCCATTAAGTTGGTGATGCCATCCAACCATCACATCCTCTGTCGTTCACTTCTCCTTCCTTCAGCCTTTCCCAGCATCAGAGTCTTTTCCACTGAGTCAGCTCTTCACATCAGGTGGCCCAAGTATTGGAGGTTCAGCTTCAGTATCAATCCTTCCAATGAATTTTCAGGGTTGATTTCCTTTAGGATTGACTGATTGGATTTACTTGCAGTCCAAGGGATTCTCGAGAGTTTTGTTCGGCACTACAGTTTGAAAGCATCAATTGAAGTTTAAAGGATTGGCAAAAATAATTAATTAATTAAATAAATCAGGAGGAATTGTCTGGTAGGCAGTTGGAATTCAGACCTGGATGTGGATTGATAGAAGATCGTATCTTTGTGGGTAATGGTTTATTCATTACAGGGAGTATATTAGTTTTCTAGGTCCAAAATAACAGAGGACTATAGACTATGTGTGTCACTTAAACAACAAAAATTAATTTTCTCACTATTCTGAAATCAAAATATGAACAGGGTTGGTTTTTTCTGAGGCCTCTCTCTTGTCACTTTCAGATGGCCATTCTCTCCCTGGCTTCACGTGGTCTGCTCTCTGCGTGTGTCCTAATATCCTCTTATAAGGATACCATTGCATTCAGGTCCATCGTAATGACCTCATTAATTACTTTTTAAAGATCCTTTGCCTAAATATCGCCACACTGTGAGGTACCTGTGGTTAGGACTTCAACATATGGATTGGGGAGAGGGGGAGGGTACACAAGTCAGCTCATGACAGACATCAGGAATCAGGCACTGAGAGGAGAGACAGGTGGATAACAAGAATATAGTGTTCCAGAGAAACCATGGGGAGATATGTGCTGAAAGAGAGGTGGTGGTTGTTCACTTGCTCAGTCATGTCCCAGTCTCTGTGACCCCAGGGACTGCAGCACGCCAGGCTTCCCTGTCCTTCACTGTCTCCCAGAGTTTGCTCAGATTCACGTCCATTGAGTCAATGATTCTATCTAACTCGCTCACCCTCTGCCATCCCCTTCTTTTGTCTTCGATTTTTCCCAGCATCAGGGTCTTTTCCATTGAGTCAGCTCTTCACCTCAGGTGACAAAGTATTATACCTTCAGCATCAGTCCTTCTAATGAATATTCAAGGTTGACTTCCTTTAGGATTGGTTTGATCTCCTTGTAGTCCAAGGGACTCTCAGGAGTCTTCTCCAGCAGCACAGTTTGAAAGCATCAATTCTTGGGCACTGAGCAAAAGGTAATGAGGAACACGAGTGGAAGAAAGGGTGCCTGGATTAATGGTGGGGTCTCCAGAGGACTACTTGCAAGGAAGCCATTCAATAGAGAGGTGGGGGCAGCTTTGAGGGGTTGAGATGGATGCTAGCATAGGAAGAGAGTAGAGGGGACAGGGCCAAGAAGGGCCCTTCTGGCTTCAAATTTCAGGCACAGTAGATGCTCCTTATATGTATTTTTAAAAAGTGTTTGTTTATTTAGCTGTTTCAAGTCTTAGTTGCTGGGCATTTGGGATCTTTCTTGTCGTGTGGGATCTTTCCTTGTGGTGCATGGAGTCTAGCTGTGGCTTGTGGGGGTGGGGTGGGGGTGGGAAGGTCTGTAGTTGCACCTCATGGTCTTAGCTTCCCTGAGGTATGTGGAATCTTAGTTCCTTGACCAGGGATTGAACCCCTATCCCCTCCTTTGCAAGGCAAATTCTTATCCACCGGACCATCAGGGAAGTTCCAGATGTTCCTTATGTGTATTTATTGAATGAATAAGTAAATTTACGTTCCTCCTTTCTCTGATGCTCCATGGTCCTGGGAGGCAGCTTCTCTTCAGAAATTGAAATGAGGCTGCATTCCAGGACCTTGTCCTTCACCTCATTGTTTTTATTTGGCTAGGTCTTATGATCAAGCTAGGGAGAAAAGAACATCTTTTTTCCTAGGAAGAGAGAGAGGGAGAGAGAGAAGTGAGAATAGGGTAGTGTGAGGTTGGAAAGACCTTAGAAATCATTTTGCAGTTTTCTTATCTGCCCTCCAGAAATGAAGAGGTTATTCATTCACTGATTGAAAAAAAAAGTCTTCATTAATCACCTACTCTGGATTGTGCACTGTGTTAGGCAAGGGGGACATATATCAATGAAGCAAGTATCACAGCTTGATTGACTGCTTATGGAATGCCAGGCCCTGTGTCAAATGCTTGGTGTACCTCCTGCTGTCAAAGACGGTATGTAACTGGGACTGTTGATGTTGCTTTTTTTTTTTTATCATCAATAGAGAATTGACCCAACTGAAGCTTCGGATGGTTTGCTAACTCACTGTAAGTAACTTGAACTCAGCCCAGGGGCACCTTTTCAGCCCTAGCTTCTGCCCTGGGTCTTCTCCCAGGATACAGTAAGTGATTGGCTTAGGGTGTTCTGCCTGAGTCAGGCCAAGCTAGGGATAAGCAGGCCCAGTTCCTGCCCTTCCATCCTGTCCTTGTCCTGAGAAAGGAAACTGTGTAAAGGGACTATGTGGGTTAGGATAATAATGCCGAGTCATTGCCTATGAAAGCCCCGTGTCTTCCCCTTGTCCCAGCCATCACCTATATAGCCTGGCTCAGCCATTGTCCTGTTGTCACACTCATATCCCTCCCGGTCGCACTGACAGCAACTGGCTTTATGTCTCACAAACCAAAAACATGTTTCCTTCCTTCTCTGGAACTTCCTCAGAGATACCACAGAACATGGCCAGATTCTGAAATCCTATCCCCCAATGCCAGGGATTTCCCTTGTGGTTCCAGAGAGAGAAATGAGTGTTCTGTGACTTCTATTGCATGAGATCCTGAAGAAAACAGTCCAGTGACCTGCTTCTTCTATTTTTTTTTAATTTATTTATTTTTTATTTTTTAAAAAATTTTTATTTATTATTTTTTTTTAATTGTTTTTGCCATACATTGTCATGATATCACCATGGGTTTACATATGCTTCCCCTCCAGAACCCCCCCCCCTCTTCCC